>JAWDJE010000004.1:4570000-4732500 GCA_035047345.1 Bradypodion ventrale | reverse complement strand
GCGGTCTCTTCCTATTCTGGCTTTTTGGTCGTCCGACAAAGGCAAAGGAGATCTCGAAAGCGCATCAGCATGGCTGATCTCCTTTCCGGGCCGGTACTCCAACTCGTGTTGGTATGCGTTAAGAAAAATGGCCCATCGCAACATTCTCGGGGATAGTATCTGCGGCGTGGGCTTGCCTGCCGTGAAAATCCCTAACAGGGGCTTGTGATCCGTCACGATTTTGAATGGGCGGCCATACAGAAAATCGTGAAACTTTTTGGTCCCCGCTACTATTGCCAATGCCTCCCTGTCGGTTTGTGCGTAATTTCGCTCTGCTTGGGACAGGGACCTTGAGTAAAACGCCACTGGGGCCTCCCGACCATCATCCAACACGTGGCAAAGCACTGCCCCCACCCCCACCGGTGATGCATCACAGACTAAGACCACCGGCCGTTTGGGGTCGAAGTGCGTAAGGATTGCGTCCGATGTTAAAAGCTGCTTTAGTTCGTTGAACGCCTTCTCGTGCTCGTCACCCCACATCCATGTCTCCTCTTTTTTAAGTAACCGATGGAGCGGTTCGGCCACGGAGGCTTTCCGCGGAAGGAATGTATGGTAAAAATTGAGGAGCCCCAGGAATGACTGTAGTTCGGTTTTGGATGTGGGGCGAGGGGCCTTCTTAATGGCTTCCACTTTGGATCTGGACGGCTTAATACCCTCAGGTGTGATCCGAAACCCTAAAAACTCGACCTCGGTTTCGAAAAAAACACATTTGTCCTTCCTCAGTCTCAGCCCCGCTTTCTCGAACACAGTTAGCACTTTATCCAATCTCTTTGCCAGTTCGGCCTCACTCCCCCCTGTTATCAATACGTCATCAAAATAAGGTAACACCCCCTCCAGCCCCTTCAGGAGGCGTTCCACAAGCGACTGAAAGAGGCCGGGTGCCGAGTTCACGCCGAACTGTAAACGCGACACCTGGAACGCTCCCTTATGTGTGACTATCGTTTGTGCCGCGGCCGTGGCGGGAGTTACGGGGAGTTGTTGATAGGCTTGTGCCAGGTCGAGCTTAGCGAAACACTTTCCCCCATTTAGCCTGGCCAAAAGGTGGCTGACCACTGGCACCGGGTATGCATTAGGGCGAATCGCCTTGTTAATTGTACACTTATAATCAGCGCAAATGCGCACCTCCCCGTTAGCCTTCAGGGCTGTTACGATTGGAGTTTCCCACTCCGCGGAATCAACAGGAATAAGAATCCCCTGGCCCACCAATTTGTCCAGTTCCGCCTCTATTTTGTCCTTTAGTGCGAAAGGCACCCTGCGCGGTTTGAGTCTTATCGGGCGGACCTCCGGGTCTAGGTCGAAGGCTACAGGGGGTCCCTTGAATTTTCCAAGTCCTTTTTCAAAAACGGCGGGGTGCGCGTCACACACCGCTTGTATCGGATCCGCGCCCACGGCATGCACCCCCCCTATGAACAAACCCAAGGGCTGAAACCACTGCGTCCCTAGGAGGCTACAATTCCCCCCTTTGAGAACGACTAAAGGGAGTTCTGCGGAATGTCTTTTATAACGAACTTGAAATTTTCCGACCCCCAGCACTGGAATGCTGTTCCCTTGTACGTCCCGTAGCGTGGACCTCAGAGTCTTAAGTTTGGGCCGCGCTTGGGGGTCGATCTTCAAGAACTCTTTCTGGGGAATTATGGAATAATAGGACCCCGAGTCAATCTCCATCCTAACAGGGGCCCCTTGTACTATTACCTCAATGAAGTAATGGTTTTGTCCCGCGGACACGCTGAACACGGGGGCGTCGTCCTCGCTGCCGTCCGAGACGCGACCCACGCCGTCCTGCTTCCTCGTGGTTCGGGCGCCATCTTGGGGTCTCGCTGGACGGTCCGGTCTGGCCGAACGGTCTTTCGACTGCCTCCGGCCCTCTCTCCGATTTCTGCATGCCCTGGCGATGTGCCCGCGCCGGCCACAGCTGTAACATTCGGCTTTCCTGAAAGGGCACTTCGCACGCTCGTGGGCCGCCCCACAACCATCGCAGCGGCGCCCCCCTTTCCGGACCTTCTGTACCTCTTCGCCGTCGCTGCCATCTGTAGAGGATCTCGAGGTTCGTCGGGTCGCGTGCACCGGCTGTCCTGACTTGCCGCGCACCGAGCTTTCCGCTTTGCTGGCCCTAGGACGCCACTCACGCCACTCGTGTATTTCGTCCACTCCCGCATTCGTGGACTCCGCGGATTCCGCGGTCTCTACGACCTCGGCCAGCGTGGGTGGCGGCTCCCTGTTCATCAGGCGGCGCTGCACTTCCTTGTCCTTCAGGCCACACAGCACGACGTCCCTCATGATCATCTCCAGGTTGTCCCACTTGCAGGGAACGGCGGCTACCCTCAGGGCCTCCACGAAAGCCTCTACCGACTCATCCGGCGCTTGGACTCGCCTCCAAAACGCACTCCTAGCGGGAAACATTGCCTTCGAGGGTTGGAAACGCTCACGCAGCAACTTCAGTATGTCGTCGGTTTTGAAGTCGTCCAACGTCTTCGGTTCGATCATGCCCACCAGCGTCCGCTTGGTCTCTACACCCAGCATTCGGGTGAGGATGGCCCTCTTCCTTTCCTCGTCGTCTTTGACTTTGAGTTCCACCAAGGCCGCCTTGAAATCCATGTTAAAGATGGTCCAGTCTTGCGGCTTGGTAATATTGAACCCGCTCTGTGTCCTGGCGCTTTGGGAATCCATGATCCCACCTTCGTCGCCAATTTGGTGTATGCAAACCAAGACACAGGACACAGCCTCGGGCTGGGTTAACTCAGGTTTATTGCATCGTGGACAGAGGGAACATGAGGTAATGGCGGATCGATAGCTCTTTATATACAGTAGTAATACATTTGAACGTGGTGCCATAGTAGCCCATTGGCTACTGCCTGCGTGACGTCATTGCTAGTCACGCCCTTCTTGTCCAGGTGTAGGTGGTGGCGGGAAAGCTTCCCGCGCTGTTGCCTTTGATGATTCTGACCAAGAGAGCTTGGACGCTCGCTGCTGCCAGCTGGTGGTCATCAGCTCGCGTCCTCATGCAGGGTTCATATGATACAACTGAAGGTTACATTGTTGCTATAGGCAAGGTTACATTGGTTCAGATACATTGTAATCCATGTGGAAGGTAAAACCCTTAGAACACAACACCGTGCCTTTCTGATTATTATTATTTTTAACGATTTGTGTGCCTATCTGGGAACCTCTCCCATGCCCTGCTGCTGAAGTGTAAGAAAAATAAACATGGATTTGGGGGAATAAGAACTGGACAGTTACAAAGAACCAGCTTGATGATAATGCAGAACAGACTGGAGCTGCCTCTTTTGACTGACAGGTCTTCCCTGGGGCTTTGAGCAGCCTTTCCCGGGCCTGACACCTGAGACCCTTGAACTGAAAATGGCAAAAGATGAAGCTTTGGCTTGCCAACCATATGCTCTGATCGTAGGAAGTCACAGCCTTTTGGGACTAAAGGAGAGAAGGCACAGACTTCCACATTAGTTCCCCTGCCCCCAAAATCCCTATCAGGATACAGCCAGTGGGAATACAAGCATTGCAGGGGGCATAGAGGTTGCTTAATTTATACAATATTTTTTCTTTTTATATTGCTGTTGCCCTAAAACGTTGGGAAGACCCAATTGTGAAGGAGAGCACGGAAAACGAGTTGTTACCAGCAAGAACTTACCAAAGCCGTTGATAGTCTGGTCAATCAAGGAATCATGGAATTGTTGTTGTTGTTTTTATTATGATTGTATGCATTTTTCATTTTTTTAAAATTATGTATCTGTATGTGATTTGTGAGAGCCGGCCGAGTGGAAGAGAGGCCAGCCAGCTCTGCCGCCGGACAACCACCCCCAGCCGGGGGGTGAGGAGGAGAGCCAGCCAAGCGGCAGAAAGGCCAGCCAGGGCCACCGCCGGACAACCACCCCAAGCCGGGGGGTGAGGAGGAGAGCCGGCCGAGCGGAAGAGGGGCAAGCCAGCACCGCCGCCAGACAACCACCCCCAGCCGGGGGGTGAGGAGGAGAGCCGGCCGAGCGGCAGAAAGGCCAGCCATCGCCGCGAGGCTTCCAGCCGGGGGTACCCACCACCTACAGGCTCCAGCTGAGCGCCAAAGGAGAGGAACAAATTGGCAGAAGAGAAGAGAGCAGAGGAGGAAAAGCATGGGGCGAGACTCAGAGCCCCATGTAAAGGATAAGTAGCTGAATGCAAAAAATGTAGAAGACTTAATATAGCAACTCACATAGAGACTGTGTTTTAAAGTGTGATAATATGCATGATAATATGTTGTCTAAAATGTTTTAAACTTTTAAAACTGTGAAAAATGTATGCTGGGAGAAAAATGGTGTAGAAACCGGCAAACCACGCCACAAAGCTTGCCAAGAGAACCCTATTGACCAAAACAAAAGGCAAAACAAAGGAGCAGTTTCGATGATACAGGATGCTTAACACCACAGAGTGGAGGAAGGGGAGGGACAGAAAAGGGGGAGGGGAAATGCAATGTTGTAAGGAGCAATACTGTATAGGGACATGGAATGTGAGATCAATGAACCAAGGTAAACTGGAAGTGGTAAAAAGTGAGATGGAAAGAATAAGCATTGACATCCTGGGCATCAGTGAGCTCAAATGGACAGGGATGGGTGAATTCAGCTCTGGAAACCATCATATCTACTACTGTGGGAAAGAAAACCTTAGAAGAAATGGAGTAGCCATAATTGTCAATAAAAGAGTGAGAAAAGCAGTAATGGGATACAACCTTTAAAATGACAGAATGATGTCAGTCAGATTTCAAGGTAAACCTTTCAACGTCACTGTGATCCAAATAAACGCACCAACCACTGGTGCAGATGAAGCCTAGAACACCTCATAGAACAGACACCAAGAAATGATGTCCACATTATTTTAGGAGATTGGAATGCCAAAGTAGGAGATCAAAAAGTAAATGGAACAACAGGCAAGTTCGGTCTTGGAACACAGAATGAAGCAGGGCAAAGATTGATAGAGTTCTGCCAAGAGAATGCACTAGTCATAGCAAACACCCTCTTCCAGCAACACAAGAGGCGACTTTACACATGGACATCACCAGATGGCCAACACCGAAACCAGATTGACTACATACTCTGCAGCCAAAGATGGAGAACCTCCATACAGTCAGCAAAAACAAGACCTGGAGCAGACTGTGGCTCAGATCACAACCTACTAATTGCAAAATTCAGGCTTAGACTAAAGAAAATAGGGAAAACAAGGAGACCAGACAGATATCACCTAGACAGCATCCCTAAAGAATACACTGTGGAGGTGATGAACAGATTTAATGGCTTAGACTCGGTAGACAGAGTACCAGAAGAATTATGGACGGAGGTGAAGGACATCATGCAGGAAGCAGCAAAGAAAACCATACCAAAGGAGAGGAGGAATAAGAAAGCAAAGTGGTTATCTGATGAAGCTCTTGAAATAGCAGAGGAAAGAAGGAACACAAAAGTAAAAGGAGAAAGGAAAAAATACAATCAGTTGGACACAGAATTTTTTAAAAAAGCAAGGAGAGATAAGGAAAACTACCTAAAAGAACAGTGCAGAGAAATGGAGGAAAACAACAAAAGAGGCAGAACCAGAGATCTTTTCAAAAAAATCGGGGAAATCAAGGGAACATTTAAAGCAAAAATGACCATGATAAGGGACAAAGATGGAAAGGAGCTAGCTGATGCAGAAGAAATTAAGAAAAGATGGAAAGAGTACACAGAGGAACTCTACAAAAAGGACCTCAACACTCCTGTTAATCACAATGATGAAGAAATTGAACTTGAGCCAGACATCCTAGAGAGTGAAGTCAGAAAGTCCCTAAAGAGCACTGCAAACAACAAAGCTAGTGGAGATGATGGTATCCCAGTTGAATTTTTCAAAGGGCTAAAAGATGATGGCGTCAAATTACAGCATTCAATATACCAGCAGATTTGGAAAACAAAACAGTGGCCACAGGATTGAAAAGATCAGTATACGTTCCAATCCCAAAAAAGGGTAACGCCAAAGAATGTTCAAATTATCGAACAATTGCACTCATCCCACACGCCAGCAAGGTGATGCTCAAGATAATACAGGATAGACTTCAGCAGCATGTGGAAAGAGAATTACCAGAGGTGCAGGCTGGTTTCAGAAGAGGCAGGGGGACTAGAGACCACATTGCCAACATACATTGGATCATGGAAAAAACAAAGGAATACCAGAAACAAGTGTACTTTTGTTTCATTGACTACACTAGGGCATTTGACTGTGTGGACCACAACAAGATGTGGCAAGTGATTAAAGAGATGGGAATACCAAAGCACCTCATATGCCTCATGAGAAATCTGTACATGAACCAAGAAGCAACAGTTAGGATAGAACATGGAATGACAGAGTGGTTTGGAATAGGAAAAGGAGTAAGACAAAGCTGCATTTTGTCACCCTGCTTATTCAACTTATACACAGAGCACATAATGCGCAATGCAGGGATGGAGGAATCACAATATGGGATTAAAATTGCAGGGAGAAACATCAACAATCTGAGATATGCAGACGATACCACCCTAATGGCAGAAAGTGAGGAAGACCTAAAGAATCTCTTGATTGGATTGAAGGAGGAGAGTGCAAAAGCTGGTTTGAGACTCAATATCAAGAAAACCAAGATAATGGCAACAGGTCCCATCAGTCCCTAGAAAATAGATGGGGAAGAAGTAGAAGCAGTGACAGATTTTACATTCTTAGGATCAAAGATCACTGCAGATGGGGAGTGTAGCCATGAAATAAAAGGCGACTGATTCTTGGGAGACAAGCAATGAGAAACCTGGGGAACATAGTGAAAAGCAGAGACATCACACTGAAAACAAAAATTAGAATAGTCAAAGCAATGGTCTTCCCAGTAGTAATGTACGGATGTGAGAGCTGGACAATTAGGAAGGCTGAACGCAGAAGAATAGATGCCTTTGAAATGTGGTGTTGGAGGAGGGTTTTGAGAGTATCCTGGACAGCGAGGAGAACAAATAGGTCAATCTTAGAAGAAATTAACCCTGAATGCTCACTGGAAGGTCAAATAGTAAAGATGAAGCTAAAATACTTTGGACATCAAATGAGAAGGGAGGATTCACTTGAGAAGGCCTTGATGTTGGGAAAGGTGGATGGCAAAAGAAGAAGGGGGAGACCAAAGATGAGATGGCTAGATGGTATTGTAGATGCAGTGGGCACAGAGCTGGGAGGGTTGAGGGGGATGGTGGAGGACAGGGGCGCCTGGAGAACAATGGTCCATGGGGTTGCAGAGGGTCGGAGTCGACTGTGCGACTGAACAACAACAACAACAATGTGATTTGCCCGCCCCTTCTTTATTGTCTGTGTTTCTATTTGAAGAATAATGATAAAGAAGGAACCTGTGGGCCAGAAATCAGCTGGGAATGCAAAAGAAAGGCTGGTGCAGATTTCATCCTGCCTACAAGACCATCCAGTGTCACGACGGTCACTCAAAGAGCAGCTTGGCATACACCCATAAAGACTGCCAGAGCATCATCCATGGGTCACGTCTTTCACGGTACCCAGTGGGTTTAGCAATAGCAATTACACCTATATATCCCACCCCCTCTCCACAGCCCTTAGTGTACTCTCTGGGTGGTTCACAAGGTAATTAGCATCTTCCCCCCAACATGCTGGGTACTCATTTTACCAACTTCTGAAGGATGGAAGAGGCTGAGTCAGCTTTGATCCCAGTCAGGATTGAACTTACAAGGTCAGCAGCTTTGGCTGTAGTATAGCAGTTTAACCACTGAGCCACGAGGGCTCTTAATGCTCACCTCTTGGGCATTCCTTCTTCATTCGGCATTTCCTGGACTCTGTGACTGTCAAGCACGTGGCTAGATCCTCTTTGCTGTTCCTGAGGCCATCTTGGATCCTTGTGGTCGACCCCCACCTGTCGCCGCACATCCGCCCTTGGTTGGTGCAGGGGCTCCAGTTGCTCCATGGGGATGTCTCACACTTTTCTGGCAAGGATGAAGAGATAAGAGAGAGGAGGAGGAGGAGTCATTTATAACCTGGCTCTTTCAATTTCCCCTCAACTTCACCTCTCTGTAATCCACTCAAAATGTATTTTTCCATAGAGAAGCAAATAATGCATATACCAGTGATGGAGAACCTTTTAAAGACCGAGTTGTTGTGTTCCTAATACTATGCCTTTGCAACAATGTAACACCCATCAACTGTAACACTGTAACCTTCTGTAATAGGATGCGAGATAGTAACCACTAGGTGGCAATAGCGAGCGTCCAGCTCATATGGTTCCAATTACTCAAGAACTCCAGCGCGGGAAGATTCCCGCCACTACCTCACCTGGACAAGAAGGGCGTGACCAGGGATGACGTTACGCGGGCGGTAGCCAATGGGCTATCGTGGAGCCACATTCAAATGTATAGCCACTGTATATATTGAGCTGTTCGTCCACCATTACCACATGTTCCCCCGGACCACCATGCAATAAAGATGTGTTAAGTCAATCCTTCGGCTGTTCCTGTGTCTTGGTTCTCATACACTAAATTGGCGACGAAGGTGGGATGATGGATCCCCACGAGATCAAGACACATGCCGGTTTCGACATCAACAAGCCGGAAGATTGGGAGCTTTTCGAAATGGACTTCCAAGACGCACTGGTGGTGTCCGACATTACGGACGAGGGAAAGAAGAGGGCCATCTTCACCAGGATGCTCGGGCATGCTGCCAAAAGAGTATTGGTGGACCTGGTATCACCGAAGAAGGTGAGCGAGTTGTCGGTCAAACAGCTCCTGAAAGCGATGCGCGAGCATTTCCAGCCCTCGGTTTCGATGTTTTCGGCTCGAGACGCGTTCTGGAAGAGAGTTCAAGCGCCTGGTGAGTCCATCGCCGCCTTTGCAGCGGCCCTGCGGTTGGCCGCCAGCCCATGCAAGTGGGAAAACCTGGAAATCGCCCTCAGGGACCGCATGCTGTGTGGCCTGTGGGACGAGGAGGTTCAGCGAAAGTTGATGAACCAGGAGCCACCCCCGACGCTGCGCGAGGTCGTGAAGGCGGCGCAGGCTGCGGAAGCCATGAGGGCCGGAGTCAAGGGGTTCAGAGAAAGGCCCCCACAGTCCGACAAGGCAGCGGGCTTGGTGCATGCGGCCAGACGAACGCCGAAATCTTCCACGGAGAGCAGCGACGACGAGGACGTCCGGAGGGTTCGGAAGGAAGGCCGATGCTGCGACGGCTGTGGAGTGGCCCACGACCGCATCAAGTGCCCATTCCGGAAGGCTGAGTGCCACAGCTGCGGACAACGGGGGCACATCGCCAAGGTCTGCAGACAGCGGCGCAAGGACCAGAAAAGCTCGTCAGACCGCTCGCCGAGGACCAAGGAGGGCGCCTGGCCCGCGAGGAAGCAGGACGGCGTGGGCCGCATCTCCGACGACAGCAGCGACGACGCCCCAGTGTACAGCGTGTCCTTGGGACACCCCCGTTACTTTGTTGAGGTACTGGTGCAAGGGGCCCCTGTTAGGATGGAGATAGACTCGGGTTCCTCCTACTCAATCATGTCCCAGCGGGAGTTCTTGGGAATTTCCCCCCACGTGCGCCCTAAGCTCAAAGCGTTGAGGTCCACGCTGCGGGACGTACAGGGAAATAGCATTCCGGTGTTGGGGGTTGGAAAATTCAAGGTCCAATACAAGCAACACGCCGCGGAACTGCCCCTGGTTGTTCTCAAGGGGGGAAGTTGCAGCCTCCTCGGGACTCAATGGTTTAAGCCCCTGGGTTTGTTCATTGGGGGGGTGCATGCCGTTGGGACTGACCCAATACAGGAGATGTGTGACGCGCACCCCGAAGTCTTCAAGAAAGGACTCGGAAAATTCAAGGGATCCCCAGTAGCGTTCGACCTGGACCCGGAGGTCCGCCCAATAAGACTCAAGCCGCGCAGAGTGCCTTTCGCACTAAAGGACAAGATAGAGGCGGAACTGGACAAATTGGTGGGCCAGGGGATTCTTGTTCCTGTTGATTCCGCGGAGTGGGAAACTCCGATTGTAACTGCGCTAAAGGCCAATGGGGAGGTTCGCATATGCGCTGATTATAAGTGCACCATTAATAAGGCGATCCGCCCAAATGCGTATCCGGTGCCGGTAGTCAGCCACCTGTTGGCCAGGTTACATGGGGGGAAGTGTTTCGCAAAACTTGACCTGGCGCAAGCCTATCAGCAACTCTCAGTAACCCCAGCTGCAGCTGCTGCGCAAACAATAGTCACTCATAAGGGGGCGTTCCAGGTGACGCGCCTACAGTTTGGCGTGAACTTGGCGCCGGGCATCTTCCAGTCGTTCGTGGAACGCCTCTTAAAAGGGCTAGATGGGGTCTTGCCATACTTTGATGACGTATTGATAACGGGGGGGAGTGAGGCGGAGTTGGCTGAAAGGCTAGACAAAGTGCTGGCGGTGTTTGAAAAGGCGGGGTTGAGGTTGCGAAAAGACAAATGCGTCTTCTTCGCAAAAGAGGTTGAGTTCTTGGGTTTCCGGGTAACCCCTGCGGGAATCAAACCCTCCAAATCAAAGGTGACCGCCATTCAAAATGCCCCTCGCCCCACCTCCAAGCCCGAATTGCAGTCGTTCCTAGGGCTCTTAAACTTCTACCACTCCTTCCTGCCTCGGAAGGCATTGGTAGCAGAGCCGCTTCACAAGCTACTCAAGAAGGACGAGGCGTGGAAGTGGGGCGAGAGCCAGGAGAGGGCATTCATCGAACTGAAACAACTCCTGGCGTCTGATGCCATTCTAACCCACTTTGACCTCAAGAGACCGGTGGTCCTGATATGTGATGCGTCCCCAGTGGGGGTGGGGGCGGTGCTGTGCCATGTGCTGGAAAACGGGAGAGAGGCCCCGGTAGCATTCTACTCCAGATCCCTGTCCCAGGCAGAGCGAAACTACGCCCAAACAGACAGGGAGGCGCTAGCAATAATCGCGGGGACCAAAAAGTTCCACGATTTCCTCTATGGCCGCCCCTTCACCATAGTGACCGACCACAAGCCCCTACTAGGCATTTTCACTGCAGACAAGCCCACACCCCAGATCCTGTCCCCTAGGATGTTACGGTGGGCCATCTTCTTAAACGCGTATCAGCACGCGTTGGTGTACCGCCCAGGGAAGGAAATAAGCCACGCGGACGCCCTGTCGAGGTCTCCCCTCCCCCACACTAGCAGCATCGTGGGCGAGGAAGAACAAGACCGCCAAGTGCTCCTGATAGAGGTCTTAGATTCGCCCCCCCATTGTATCCGCAGACATCACCAAGGCGACCGGCAAGGACAAAACGCTAGCTCTAGTCAGCTCCTGGGTGTAGAAAGGGTGGCCAGCGTCCGCCCCGGCGGCAGAGTTCGCCCCGTTTTTCAGGAAGAGGCTAGAGTTGTCCATAGAGAGGGGGTGCCTTCTGTGGGGCCAGCGGGTGGTAGTCCCCGAATCCCTGAGGCCTAGGGTGCTCAAACTGCTGCACGTCAGCCACCCTGGAATTGTCCGCTCCAAGGCTCTGGCCAGGAGCTACTTCTGGTGGCCCCAATTAGACGCCGACATCGAGCACATGGTGGGCACTTGCGAGAGCTGCCAATGCTCCCGACCCGAAGAAGCGCGTCTGCCGCACAGGGAATGGGACGCGGCAAAGGGGCCGTGGTCCCGTGTGCACATTGATTTTGCAGGCCCATTTAGAGGGACACTTTTTCTCCTCGTGGTGGATGCTTACTCCAAGTGGTTGGAGGTAATCCCAGTTACGAGCACCTCCTCAGCAACGACAGTAAAGCACTTGTGTAGGGTCTTTAGCACGTTCGGTATACCCGACACCCTTATTAGCGATAACGCTAGTTGTTTCACGTCCGCTGAGTTCAGGGCATTCACCGAGATCAACGCCATTCGGCACATCACCTCCGCCCCTTTCCACCCGGCAACAAACGGCCAGGTAGAGCACCTCGTGCGCACCACCAAAGACGCGCTGAGGCGCATGGGCCCCGGGGATCTTAACCTGCAAGTGTGTCAGTTCTTGCTGGGCTACAGGGTGACCCCCCTAGCTTCAGGGTACTCGCCCGCGGAGCTCTTAATGCGTAGGAAGCTGACTACGATTCTGACCAGGCTAGACCCAACGAGGGTGGAGGACACTGGGAGGAACATCGGGTTAGCGGACACAAAGAGTTTCGAAGTAGGTGCCCCGGTGCATTGCAGGAACTACGCTAGCGCGGGGGCAGCCTGGGTCCCGGGCGTCATCGTTGGGCAGACGGGTCCCGTGTCGTATTGTGTAGAGACCAGTGCGGGTCTACTCTGGAGACGGCACGCAGACCAACTCCGGCGCCGGGTCCCAGGCAGCCAAAGCGCGGACGGCGCAGAGAAGGATTCAACGTTAGGGTTCTCCCCCACCCGTTCAGCCCAAGGGGGAGGAGAGGGGGGCCAGTGGTCCCCACCTAGGGGGGAGGGGAAGGAGTCTGTCCTCATAGATAGCCTGAGGGATGCCCCCAATGACCCAGTAGATGATTTCGAGTTTCAGTTACAAAACCGGGGTTTTTTTTCGGAGTGGTCCCCCACCCATCCAAGCGAGAAGCGGGGTTTTTCGTTAGCCCCCAGTGCCCCCGGTTTTTCCACAATGGAGTTTGTCCCTTCCCCAAAAGCCGCAGAACCGTGGCAAGTCGCTAACGAGTCTCCCTCTCCCGTTGCAGGACAAGAGACCAGGGGACAGAGAAGCAGTAGTGCCCCCGGGACAAGCCAGCCAGCATCACGCCCAAAACGCGTTTGCAATAAGCCATCTTGGATGAGAGACTTCATCTCATCCTAGGGGGGAGGGATGTTGTGTTCCTAATACTATGCCTTTGCAACAATGTAACACCCATCAACTGTAACACTGTAACCTTCTGTAATAGGACGCGAGCTAGTAACCACTAGGTGGCAATAGCGAGCGTCCAGCTCATATGGTTCCAATTACTCAAGAACTCCAGCGCGGGAAGATTCCCGCCACTACCTCACCTGGACAAGAAGGGCGTGACCAGGGATGACGTTACGCGGGCGGTAGCCAATGGGCTATCGTGGAGCCACATTCAAATGTATAGCCACTGTATATATTGAGCTGTTCGTCCACCATTACCACATGTTCCCCCGGACCACCATGCAATAAAGATGTGCTAAGCCAATCCTTCGGCTGTTCCTGTGTCTTGGTTCTCATACACTAAACGAGTGCACAAACTGCAACCCCAAAAACACTTATTTATTGCAAAGTGCCAACACAGCAACAAGGGAGGTGCTGGGCAGAGGGGCGGGCCAAACTCTGTGCTGGGGGGGAGGGAGGAAGTGCTCCCATTGGGCTGCTGGGCAGAGGGGTGGGGTGAACTCTGTGCTGGGGAGGAAGGAAGCACTCCCATTGGGCTGCTGGGCAGAGGGGTGGGGTGAACTCTGTGCTGGGGAGGGAGGAAGCACTCCCATTGGGCTGCTGGGCAGAGGGGTGGGGCAAACTTTGTGCTGGGGTGACTACACAGGTGCCCACAGAGAGGGCTCTGAGTGCCACCTCTGGCATGCGTGCCATAGGTTCGCCACCACTGGCATATACTGAAGGCTTGCAACATTTTGAGAAATTCACATAACTTAAAGGAGGAAAGAATCCTACCCCACCGCCACCCCCACGCATTAACTGGGAGGCAGATTTTATCAATTAAAATTTACCCATTTGTCTTTTGAGTAATTTAAAGAACAGTTGGCATTTATGTGCCATCTTTAAAGAGGCTTTCACATTGCCTCCTTAGAAGACGGAATGCCTCTTTTGTAAGAATGTTGCCTTTTAGGATTATTATTGGATTATTTGTCTCTTTGGATTATTATTGATAATAATTTTATGTGATGTTTTATTATCTGTGTGAACCGCCTTGGGTTGCTTTTTCTATGCGAGGAAGGCAGTATAGAAATAGCGTAAATAAATAAATAAATATTGGTTATTATTGGATGGTTTTATTCTGATTGCTTATTTATATATACTGGCTATTGTATATTTTTTTCTATATCGTAACCCACTCATGAGTGCTGCTTGCATTAAAAGGGTGAGGTATATATGAATGAATGGATGAATGAATGAATAAATGTCTATATAAGGGGTTCCAAACCTTTTCAAGCCAGGGACCGGGGCATGCTCTCTCAGTCAGATTCGAGGACTGGATGTCCATTTTGCCCTACCTGCATAATGGGGGGGGGGGGGGTGGCCATCTTGTACCAACAGCTTCAAATGGATGGCCATTTTGTTTCTTGTATTTACTTGGAGGGGTGGGGGCACATGAAATAGTGCCATGGGCCATATCTAACCCATGGGTCTTACATTGGGACCCCCTGGTCTATACTGCCATGCAAATAAAATCAGCTGAAAAGTTTTTAGAACCAAAACTCTTTCTGGGCCAAATATTTTCTAAAGTTCATATGTAATGAATAAATTAATTCAATGTTCCTCTGCAGTGGAAAACAACCAAACGCAACCAATAGTGGTTCTCCCCAAAGGGTCAGAATCTACCTGGGTCAGCTTACCTTGGCATTCTCGGGTACTGTGCTGGGCCACGGTATCTGGTGGGCACGTACTTAAGCACTTTCCTTTGTACAGGTAAAACTGCTCTTTGCATTTGATGCAGAAGTCTTTGCTAAAGCAGCTTTCACAGCTGGGCGACCGGCACTCTGCAAGGAGAGACGATAGAACTGACCATCAATGCCCAGTGGGACTGGATGACGGCTAGCAGATGGCTAGGAGTTGCAGGTCAAAAAATTTAACTTTTCCAACCTCTGTCAAATTTACCATTTTCAAAATAGTACCCACAGTTGTAGACCAAGAGATACAGACACTGTTAGAAATTGTTCCAAGTTTGTCCAAAGTTATGAAATGGGTCCCAATGTTTCCCTCCACGTTCTGCAATAAAACATCCAGGTCTGTATGAAATGAGATACCTAAATTTCCCTGAAGCTGGTTTGTGATGCTTTGAGAAGAGAAAAAAGCCAAGCAAACTTCTCTTTCCGACTGATACTTTCTTGGCAGTCATATAGTTCTTTAAAGTGATCAATTATTCCTGGATTTCAGAACGATAGGTTGTCCCATGTGTTCAATCTCTTTGCCCACCTGCTGTAGGTTTTTTTTGGTTTTGTTCCGTGAATGATCACGTCCAGATGTTTCTACCTGCCAAGTTTCTCCTTATGTATGCTATGGTTTTATTCCTTGTATGGGACCATTTTATTTGTAGTTTTTGTATGGTGTCTTAGGAGAGGCAAAGGAATCAAATGGGAAGGCTATACTTTCCCTAAGTATAGCAATAAAATCAAGTCAAACATTGACTAATCAGTGATTTGGGGAATTGACTTTGGACTTCTGGGAATTGAAGTCCAAAACCCAAAATTTGGGAAACACTGTAGTAGTCCCTGACAGGGACCCCAAAAAAGTGTGTGTAGACCAGCTTTTCCCGACCTTTGGTTTTTGGATTTCAATTCCCAGAAGCCTAAGTCAATTCCCCAATGCACTGAACAGCCAATGTATTAACTTGGGCTTCTGGGAATTGAAGTCCACCAGTGTTCTGCGGAACATAGTTTGGAAAACACTGGTGTAGATGAAGTTTAAGGGCAAGCTGGTTCGCAATGGCACTTATGGCAAAAGGGAATAGGAGCAAACCAGTCTGTTCCCAACTCAGACCGAACTGCAGGATAAATGCCTGTCTAGTTGCACCTGAAATCACATGGGTCAGAGTGGGAAAAACCACCATGTTTGTCAGCAGGCACCTACTAATGCATCGGTTGACCTCTTGGCCTCGCACCCCAAAGTAGCCCGGTGGGCAGGCGTGGACGCAGGCGCCGTACTGGCGGATCCCATCCCTCCAGATGAGCAGGAAGAGCCTTTGTTGGCAGGAGATGCAGCCATTATCCTCCGAGCACATAATGCAGCCGGTGCAGTTCTCAAACAAGGTGGCACTCACTGAAAGACAAAGAGTGTAATGAACTGAAATGGAGGCTTTGCTTTTGTGAGTTTAAAATGGATGCTGTTGTTCCCATTCCTTCCTAAGATAGTAGCGAATTCCTGAGAAGCCAGGAGTTTGGGGTTTGGCCCAGGGCCCAGGTATAGATTCCTTTCCCTTGAAGATAGTCATAACAATCTGGGGCTGTGGGAACGGAAGGGAATGTTTGATGAACATTGAAAGTGAAGTCTTCTTGGCTAATATACAGGAAGAGGTGGAACGAAAGATGAAAAATGGCTATGGCTACATTAGAATGTTGTAGAAGAAATGCCATTATGACTGTGCATGTTCGCACATCAGGTGGAGACAGGAGTTACCTATGTTTGCTTGTGAGTAGAACAGTAGAAAGATGCCAGGAAATATAGATAGATGTGTTTTTTTATTATTTTATCCAGGGAAAGTGGAAATACAAAAAGTTCCTTTTCTGTTTTTGTGATCCTGAATTTTGATCTATTTTTCCTTCAAAAGAAAATCTGATGTGTACCAGATGTTGTACTTTGTATACAGAGCATAGTGGTTAAGACACTGAGCATGGGCACTTGAAGGTCGAGTTTTACCACCTGAGGGCTGCACTTGGGGACATGAAAAGAGCCTCATTCGGTCATCCCATGAGCGGAGTTTCTCCAGCAAAAATAATCTCTGACATGAAATTATTATTATTATTATTATTATTATTATTATTATTATTATTATTATTATTATTATTATTATTATTATTATTATTATTATTATCATCATCATCATCATCATCATCATCATCATCATCATCATCATCATCTGGTGGGAGATTTCCAGTTCCTTTATTTCTTGATTGGCAAAGCTACATATTACTACCTAATTGACATTGCTATTTCCTACCTAATTTGGCTGGTTTGTAAGCATAAACAGTCAATAATTTAAACCTTTCATAGATGTCTCTAGCCTGGAGCAGAACCACGTGTACTCTGAAGCAGCATGAAGGTTTTATGCTGGCTCCCTGGATGGGCGCAGTTCTCTGTCAGGTGGAATGAGTTCTATGGTCGTGGGATAATGGGCTTTGTTATCCTTACAAACAGATTCAAGGCTTCACTTAGCAGTGGGTTATGGGGAAAGTAACAAGAGCAAACATTTAGGAACAGACTCCATTAAGGATGTGATCGCACAGGGAAATAGAGAGCAATCTGGTCCACTCACTGGGCAAGGTACGTCATTAAAGGAGGATATAGCTCATGGGTGCCCAAATTTTTCAGGCTGTGGGCCGGTCATGTGGTTGAGTGTGCCAGTTGCACGGGTCCTCCCATCGGAAGTAGAAGTAAAACACACCCGTGCATGTGCAAAACACTGCTGTAAATGACATGTGGCTGTTGTAAACATGTTTATGACAGCCATGAGTCATTTACGGCAGTGTTTTGTGCATGAATGGGCATATTTTACTTCTGCTTCTGGGAGCGGCGAGGGTAGCATGGGCCAGATGATTTGGCGCTGGGGGTCAGATCTGGCTCACGGACTGTAGTTTGGGCATCCCTGATATAGCTGAAGATTTCAATCTCCCCTACGTCACTTGGAGGACCCTGAATAGGCTGAGGGTTGGAGTCCCTAAATGCAAGACCAACATGCTCAAGTGGGGACTGCTGGCAGACAACAACAACACACAGTGTAAATGTGGTGAGACACAGAGTCCGGCCCATTTACTGGTCTGTTGATTGCTGACAGAGTCGCGCACTGATGAGGACTTGGGTTTGGGCAACAACGAGGCGAAGATAGTGGCTTCATTTTGGCAGTCCAGGGTTTGACCGGGACATGAAAGAGGGAGAATCTGGTCCACTTGTGGTACAATCTAGTGCAAACTTTTCCCAAGGGAGCCCAACTCCAATTTGTGCCCAAGCTGGATTTGTTGTTTGTTTTTTGTTTGGTCCAGCTGTTGTGCTTCTACTTTTGAGAGCCGGGAAGGAGTAAGATCCTGGCAGACAGAAGAGCTACTTTAAGGGCGATTGCTCCTATCAATGCAACCCTTTCCAGTGCGATCTGGCATGTTCTGTTTGATCACACTCTAACCCTGTTAAAGAGAAAGGAGAATGTGTTGAGGCACCTTCTGAGCACTAAAGTAGATCTCCAATATACAGTATTGTGTTGCTAAAGGCAAAGGCCTTTAGATTAAGAAATATCTGGGAGCAGGATTTGAATGTCAAAATTACAGAAATGGAATGGAGAAATAAATGGAAAAAAGGATTATGAGAACTATGTCAGTCAGAATAAAAGAACATAGTTACAAAATGTTATGGAGAGGGTATTTGACCCCAGTGAGGTTGCATCAGATGGATAAAAATAAAATGTGTTGGAGCTGTATGAATACATTGGGAACAGATGAACATATGTGGTGGAGTTGTCATGTGGCAAAAGATTTTTGGGGAAGAATTGAGAAGGAAATTTGTAGTATTTTGGGAATGAGAATTAAACTGGGGCCAAGTACCGCTTTGTTGATGGGCATGGATACTATAAATTTAGATGTGGATAAAAAAGAGTTATTGGCTATAATGTTGACAACAGTTAGACAATGTATTGCAAGAAATTGGAAAAGCAACTAACTTTGAAAATTGAAGATTGGTATAAGGAAATGTGGGATCTTGCACTAAATGATAAGTTAACATGGGAAATGATTTTTAAAAAAGGGTTTAATTAACGAAAATAGATTTTGGAAAATTTGGCAACTATCTGTGGAGTCTAAATTGGTTGGAGGAGCGGGGATTGGGCCAGGACCAGATTAATTGATCTTTTGGAAATAGTGAAGACCACTGTGATATCCTGCATCTCCCTGGCCTAGGGCATTGTATAATACACAGGGTGTGTAGTGTGATTTTGTGTTTATTACATTTTTACTAACAGATTTTGCCCGGCAGTGCCGGGCTTTTTAAAATTGTGTTGGATAGTAAAGGGTTTAGTTTTTTTTTCCCTTGAACAAATGGTGCCAGGCTGTTTTAAATGGTGTTGAAAGGTTTTGTGATTTTGTGGCTTTGAGGCGCTGTGTCCGCCTGTGGCGGACTTGCGCTCCCAGTCTGTGTTTTATTTTTATTTTTTGTGTGCCAGCTTCCTCATTGCCGGGCTCTTTAAAATGGTTTTGGCAGGTTTTTGTTTTATGTTTATGCAAATGAGGTTAGTTTTTACTTTTGGTTTTTTAAATATTTATTTTTATGCTTTTTTTTGGTTTTTTGGTTTTTCAAAAGAGGAAAGGATGATAAAATATTTTATAATCATTGTATTTAACCAAATAATGTGTTACTATGTGTTTTTTTAATAGTTGTGCTTTGGATAATCATTTTTAAAATGTATAAGAATATGTTGTTTTTTTAAAATCAATGTTTCCATACTGTGTTTAGATGGGGGGTTTTTTTGAGTGAAAAGTTATTTCTGGCTTTTTTTTGGTATTTTTTGTGATTAGTGTGAATATTTTTGAATGTTTTGATAACTTATTTGATTAATTTGGGAATTAATCATATTATTTTCAATATTTTTGAATGTTTTTTCTCTTGTGGCCTCTGGGTGGGGGTGGTGAGCTTTTCTTCTACTCTACAATTTTTCTCTACTGTCCTCTGGGTGTCGCTTCTTCTTCCGGTGAGTATTTTCTTTATTGTCTCAGTTGAGTTCCAGTCGTCATTGAGTGAAGACGTCTCCTGGTAAGCTCTCTGGTTTTAATTTTTTTGGGGGGGGGGGGTTGGTTTTTTTTTGGGTGGTCTGTGTGATGTTTTTGTGTTTACTTTTTTGGATGTTTTTGTGTTTCTTTTTGACTGTTTTTTGACTGTTTTTGGATGTTTTTGTGTACTTTTTTTTGGGGAGGGGGTGTCTTTTTTTTCACATGCCAGGCTCGATCCCTGGCCCATGGAAAGAAAAAGGTGGGGTGGTCTTTTTTTCGTGGGCCAGGCTCAATCCCTGGTCCGTGGAAAGATAAGGGCAGGGGGGGGGTTCTTTTTTTTCCACAGGCCAGGCTCGATCCCTAGCCCGTGGAAAGGAAAGGGTGTGGGGTTGGGTCTTTTTTTTTCATGGGCCAGGCTCGATGGCTGGCCCATCGAAAGTAAGGGCAGCGCCGGCAGGGGGGGTTCTTTTATTTTTCACGTGCTGGCTGCTTCAGCATTCTGCGTGCTCATGGCATGCAGGACACTGATGCGTGTAGTTTGGCATGCGCGATTTTGGTTACTGCCGCGGTTTTTTCCCTGCGGCTTATTTTTGATTGGCCGCGGCACATTTCCAAACGTTCCTTTAGCCACGCCGCTCAGCCTGATTGGCTCTGGTGCGGCGCGGCGCAAGGAATGTTGGGAATTGAAGTTCCCTTTCTTTGTTTGCATCTGGGGGGCTCCTGCCCCCTGGCACAAATTTCAACCCGACAGTTACCTGTGAACCCCGGTCGGGCGAGTGCACGGAGGCTCGGATGGGGCTAGTGGGGCCTGGTGCAACATCCTTTGTCAGATTCCAATGGTTAATGCACCATTTTATAGGTATAGATTATTGTATTTTCATTGCGCATTGCTTGGGTAGAATCATGGTAATACTGTAATAATTAATAGGTTTTGGGTAGATTAAATAAGGTAAATATAAATAGTTAAAGGTATAAATAATTGAGGTTGATTTGGAGATTCAATGTTATAAGAAATAGAGGATAAGTTTTATGTTGTACTAGCATATTTTGCCCAGCGGGCCGGGCTTTTTAAAATTGTGTTGGATAGTAAAGGTTTTTTCTTTTCTTGAACCAATGGAGCTGTGTTTTTTTAAATGGTGGCGTAATTTTTTTTGATTGTTTGGCTTTGAGGCGCTGCGTCTCCCTGCGGCGGACTTGCGCTCCCAGTGGGGTTTTTTTGTGTGTGTGCTGGCTTCCTCTGTGCCGTTCTGTTTAAATTTGTTTTTTAAGGTTTTGCCGGGCAAAATCTGCTACTTTTAAAGAAGAATGTTTTTCTTTGTGAATTTTTGCAAATATTTTTACTTTGGATAATTATTTTTAAAAATGTGTAAATATATGTTATTTTAAATTGAATGTATTTTACAGTGTTTTTTATTGAATATTAATATTTGTATCTGTGAATTATTTTTGATTTTTTTGGATATTTTTGAATGTTTTTGGGAATTGATTACCCTATTTTTGGGGATTTATTGAATATTTGGGAATATTTTGGATGTTTTTTCTCCTTTGGCCACTGGGTGGTGGTGTTGAGTAATTTTTTCATTTTGCTTGTTCCGGTAAGTCTCTTCTTCTCCTCATTTCAGTTCCGGTTTTCATTGGGGGAAGATGTGTATTGGTAAGTTCTTTCCATTTTTTTAGGGGGGTTGTTTTGGGTTGGGGGGCGTTCTGTTTGGGTTTTGGGTTTTGGGTGGGGGTTTGTGTGTGTGTTTTTTTTATTGTTTTTGGGTTTTGGTTGGGGGTTTCTTTGTGTGTATTTTTGGCTGTTTTTGGTTTTTTGGGTTTGAGGTGGGGGTTTCTGTGTGTGTGTGTTTTTGGTATGTTTTTTGGTTTTTTTTAATGTTTTTGATTTGTTTTTTGGGTATTTTTGTGGGCCAGTCTTGATGGCTGGCCCACGGAAATACCATCGCCGTTTCATGCGGCGTTTGGGGGGGGTGTTTTGCCGTGGCCCGGGCTGGGTTGCCGCTTCATGCGGCTTTTGGGGGAGGGTGTTGTTGTGGCCCTGGCTGGGTTGGGGTTTGTTTGTTTGGGGGATGGGGGTTTGTTTGCCTGCCTTTTTTGATTTGTTTTTGTTTGCTGCCGCCACGGCGTTTTTGGCAGCGGTTGGGTGGGGGGGTGTTTGTATTTTTTTACAGCGAGTTTGTCTCGCTGGGCTCGCCGTGTCTTCGGCGGGGCAGCGTGGGGGAGAGGGTGTCCCTCTCTTCCCCGTTGCTCCGTGCAAGATGGCCGGTGGGTTTGCGTTTTATTTTGATTTTGGGGTTTGTTTATTTGTGTTTTCTGGGCGCTTCGTCCGCCTGTGGCGGACTTGCGCTCACGGTTTGGGTTTGGGTTTATTTTTTGCGCGCCGGCTTCTTTGGCGGACTGGCGCTCACGGTTTGGGTTTGTTTTTATTTTTCGCGCGCCGGGTTCTTCAGCGTTCTGCATGCCCATGGCGCGCAGGATGCTGGGGAATGTAGTTTTGGCTGCGCGGGTTTGCTTGCTGCGGCGGTTTTTCTCTTGTGGCTTTTTTTATTGGCCGCGGCGCGTTTCCGAACGTTCCTTTTGCCGCGCCGCTCAGCCTGATTGGCTCTGGCGCGGTGCGGCGAAAGGAACTTTGGGAATTGAAGTTCCCTTTTTTTGTGTGACTGGGGGGCTCCTGCCCCCGGGTCGAAAATTTCAACCCGACAGTTACCTGCGAACCCTGTTCGGGCGAGTGAACGGAGGCTCGGACAGGGCTAGTGGGGCCTGGTGCAACATCCTTTGTCACATTCCAACGGTTAATGCACCATTTTATAGGTATAGATATAATGAATTGGAGTATATTAATTGTGATTTAGTGAAGGATGGGGAGGTATTACATTGGTAAAGTAGAGCTTTTTATTATTAGTGTTATTATGATTATTGGTTACTGTTTTATGAATTCTTTTGCATTGTATTGTTCACTGTCTTTATGATTTTTTTCTATTTGTAGTGTAATTTTTTTTCTTTGTTCTGATTTTGTTATGTTTTTTTTTTTAAATTTAATTAAAAAAAATTTTTTTTAAAAAAAAAGGCAAAGGTCTTAATAGCATTTGTCCACCATTCCACATAAAAGAGCTGACCAGTCGGGGAACTGAATCTGGCTTCAGAATTGGCTTCCTCTAGTGATATATAGACCACATTCACGTAAGACCTTATCAACCTGGAATCTAAAATTACCCACCTGCAACTTTGCAGACAGTCCTGAGAAGCCCCTAAGCAGAACATGTGACCAGTGTCCACTCCTCCCATTCATGGCCCCAGCCCATGGTGCCAATGTTATATATGTGAGTGTGACATTGTTGCCCCTCCTGAAAATCCCCCCCCCCAAATCTAGAATCCCGGCTTTGGCCCTGCACGGCCCCCTCCCCAGCAACTGGTGTAGTATCCTGGTCTGCAACTGCAGAAACTCCTACAATGATCTGATGGTTGTGTGTAACTTAATACCCCACATCAGATCAGCACAACAACCTCTGCTGAATCAGCTTCACCGGACTCATAAGCCATGATCATCTTGAGGATGCATAACAACAGTGAGCCATTTTAAAAAACATTTAAATGCCTCTGTAAAATGAGTCCCCAGCATGTTGGGAACAAAATGCTAATTAACACAGAGTGCATAAAGCTCTACGGGGCAGTTTATAAGTGTGATTGCTTTAAACAATTCTAAACATTTAAAAAGACCTTACATTCGATCCATCTTGTGGTTGGGTTCCAAAAGAATATGAGAGGATCTTTTCCCAGAAACACTGAACTTGTTGTTGTTCAGTCGAAGAGTCGAGTCCGACCCTTTGTGACCCCATGGACCACCGCATGCCAGGCTCCTCTAGCATCTGCCATCCTCCGTAGCCCACCCAGATCTACGGTTACTGTGTCAACAATGCCATCTAGCCATCTCATCCCCTGCTGCCCCCTTCTCCTTTTGCCTTCAATCTTTCCCAGCCTCAGGGCCTTCTCCAGTGAGTCCTCTCTTCTCATTTGGTAGTCAAAGTACTTGAACTTCAGCTTCAGTATCTGTCCTTCCAAGGAGCAGTTAGGGTTGATTTCCTTGAGGATGGACTGATTTGATCTCCATGCAGTCCAGGGGCCTCTCAAGAGTCTCCTCCAGCACCACAGGTCAAAGGCGTCTATTCTTCTGTGCTGAACTACTAAATTACGAAAATAATTTATTTTCTTCTTTTCATTTCTTCATATTAGCTGTCCTTGAGTCCTGTTGACAAATGTTTGGTTCTTACTCTTCAGTCTTGTATTTCTTTCACCACCCTGGACAATTTCAAATCAGCGCAACGGTGAAGAGGTGACCAGTTCGATTCTGACCAGGGCTCGAAGGTGACTCAGCCTTCCTTCCTTCCTTCCTTCCGAGGTCGGTATAATAAGTCCCCAGCATGTTGAGGGCAAAATGCTAATTAACTTGTGAACTGCCCAGAGAGTGCTCTAAGCTGGGCCAGTTTTTAAGTGTGATTGCTCCTTTGCTTTGCTTAAATTGTCCTTTAAAATTAACTATTATAACTAACTAGGTTTTACTTATTATGCACAGGAAAAACAAATATTGCCCTCCACATCTAAAGTAACTGATTGCTTGTTACCTGAAAATAACTACTTGCAGGTAGCCATGCTACTTGGAACTATTTTCTTCCAAGCTTTATCTAGCTAGCTAGACAGTCTACTTGGGAAAAACTAACTTCCATCTCTGCAAGTTATTCTCCAACTACATTCCAGTTCACATTTTGAGTCCCCCCCCCCCCCCCCCAGCACAGTTTCCAGATCAGGAATTGGCTGCATAGAAGCTGTCTTGTGGTTGGATTTCAAAGGAAAATGAGATTATCTTTTCCCAAAAATTATGTAAAGAAATTATTTTCTTCTTTTCATTTCTTCATATTAGTTGGCCTTGAGTCCTGTTGACAACTGTTTGGTTCTTTCGCCTCCTGCCCCCCGGCCAATTTCAAACTGGCACAATGGTGAAGAGGTGGCCAGGAGGTAAAATCATTGCAATTATAACCTATCTTGCTCTTTCCAAATCACAACAGTTCATGCAAAGAATTTCTTCCATCCTGAGACTCTGAAATCCAGATTTCCAACCAGAGCGGAACCAGAGCGGAACAGGCTGGAAGCCAGAATCCAAGAACAATTGCAGGACTGGAACTGTTCTGTTCTTCTTGTTCTACGCCTTCTTTCTGCCAAACGATAGATCAGGTGCACCAAAACCTTTTGGGCCATGGGCCAGGCACATGGTTCAGTGGGCCGGTCACGTGGTTCCTCACAAAATAAAATGTGACTTGCAATCTGTTTTGCAACAGTGTGAGTTAGATTTTAGGCTGCCATTTTCTCTGCTTAAGCCAGGGTTGCCCAAACTATGGCCTGTGGGCCGAATGTGGCCCCAACACCAATTCATCCAGCCCACGCCACCCTCATTGCTCATGGAAGCAGAAGTAAAACATGCCAGCATGGGCATGTTTTACTTCCGCTTCTGGGAGCAACAAGGGCAGTGTGGGCCAGATGAATTGGCATCGGGGCTGCATCTGGCCCATGGCCCATAGTTTGGGCACCCCTGCTATAGACTGTGTTTCCTGATGCCATTCACAAGCCAGCAAAAGTGCAAGACACAAAATTATGGACAATTTCTTGCTTTGGAAATGGTATGAAAGAATATTATGGAAGAATGTGAAGAGATAATAGCTGCCTTTCCTCTCTTTCACAGGAGTTTCGTGTTCTTTTCCAGTCCCGGTGCAGAGTGCTGATTATAATGTTTGAAAGCTATGTTTGAGTCCTCGGGACCTGGTTCTTGCATCCATGGGTTCCCATCTACCTATGCCAGTGAGGTGAAATGGATAGGGTGTTGGAGCAGGACTCAGGTGACTCGAGTTCAAATCTCCGTTCAGCCATGGAAACTCAACCTGGCCAGACAGGCAGCTCATCACTAGAAGTGGGAATTCCTTATGTGCGGGAAGATCTCATTCATTCATTCAATCTCTCTCACACAACAAGGACGTGTTGCTGTCTGAGATATACTCCATGTACGGGAGCCAAAAAGATCTATTTTTCCACTACAGGATAGCATCATTTGTAATAAATGTTGACATCAGGCTAGCTTGAGAGTATGTGGAAGAGGAACAAGGGACATTCAGGTCTTCTCATTGCCATGTTCTGTTCCCCATCATTTGTTGCCAGAGTTAGCTGTGACTCTCTCCCAAATGGTAGGGCCAGGCTTTGGTGTCTTGCACGGAAGACAAAGAAGGAGTCGCAGGAAGGACTAACACAGGTTTATTCATTGATGGTCAGTATGAACAGGCCTAGCTGGACCATGCAAGAAATGCTTTTAACAGTCAACAGATAACCTTATATTTAAGCTCATCCATGTATGATCTTGTTGTGTATGCAAGGACACTGTTGCTTTAAGTAAATGAATGTAACCAGCCCCATATCACAATGTGTCACAGCTGCTAAAGGAACGCGAGCGAACCGCCCATAAAGGGCGGATGCGAGCGTTCATACTCACATGGTTCAATTCCCCAAATCACGAACAGCCGCGGGAACTTCTCCGCATGAAGAACTACTACAGAAGAGGGGGGCGTGCCTCAAGACGACGCCCCCAACGGTGGCAGCCAATGAGCCACCGTGCAACCAGATTCAAATGTGTTTCGTTACTGTATATAATGTGATGTACCTCCGCCATTACCTCATGTTCACCCTGACCATCAAAGAATAAACCTGTGTTAGTCCTTATTGCGACTCGTTCTTTGTCTTCCCTGCGAGACACTAAATTGGCGACGAGGATGGGATCAATGGCGAATCCCAGAGTCAAGACGTACCAGTTCGACGTCAGCGAGCCTGAGCAGTGGGAGCTCTACGAGTGCCAGTTCCGGCACGCAATGGAAGCAGCCGGCGTCGACGACGACGCATTGATACGCTCCCACTTCCTGGCCCAGGTGGGACCGGCCACGCTGCGCATCCTAATGAACTTGGTGGCGCCAAAGAAGGTTGAAGCAGTGCCTATCGACCAAATCCTGGAGTTGCTGAGGGCACATTTCCAGCCGCCCGTGTCCATCTTTCCGGCCCGGGTCGCGTTCCACCGGCGGGACCAGCGCCCAGGCAAGTCCGTGTCCGACTACGCAGCGGCCCTCAGACTGGCGGCCGTGCACTGCAAGTGGGACGACCTGAACCAGGCCCTGCGAGACCGCCTGCTGTGCGGCCTGCGGGACGAAGAGCTGCAACGGAAGCTTATGACCCGCGACGAGCACCTCTCGTTCAATGAGGTGTTGTGAGAGGCGCAAGCGGCTGAGGCGGCCAGGAGCGGGGTCAAGGTGTTCAAGGCCTGCGGCACGATGTCCGAGCGGGCCAAGTCCCCCGTCCAAGCGGCCCGGTGGACTCCGGCGAAGGCAGCCTGGCGAGCACCGAAGTCGCCCGCCGGCACTCCAGAGACCTCCGACGACTCCTCCGTAACAGCGGATTCCTACACCAGCGATGACGACGGCGTCCAGAGGGTGCGGAAGCGTGGGGAACGCCAGCAACACCGAGAGCGGCAAGACCGCCGCTGCGACGGCTGTGGCGCGGCCCACGACCGCACGAGGTGTCCCTTCCGCAAGGCCGAGTGCCACAACTGCGGTCGAAAGGGACACATAGCCCGAGTATGCAGGCGCGGGCGAACTGAGGGCAAAGGCGGCTCCAGCCATCCCCAGCACCACCAGCGGAAGGCGGCCGGTTCCAGGAAGGTTTCCACCATCCACGGCGAGGACGGCGTACACCGCGTGGCCCTGGAGCACCGGCGATTCTACGTGGAGGTACAGTTGCAGGGGCGCCCCGTGAAAATGGAGATAGACTCAGGGTCGTCCTACTCCATACTGTCCCAGAGGGAGTACATGCGCATTCCCCCAGAGGCTCGGCCCAAGCTGCGGGCCATGTGGTCCCACTTGCGGGACGTACAGGGAAACGGGATCCCGGTGTTGGGGGTGGGGAAATTCAAGGTGAAGTTCAAGAATTTCTCCGAAAGACTGCCCCTAGTGGTCCTCAAGGGGGGGAAGTGTTGCCTCCTAGGAACACAGTGGTTTGCTCCCCTGGGAATAGAACTGTCCGGCATCCACGCCGTTGAGACTGACCCAATGCAGGACGTTTGCAATGCGCACCCGGACGTTTTCAAAAAGGGGCTCGGTACTTACAGGGGGCCCCCAGTTTCATTCGAGTTGGACCCAGAAATCCGGCCCATCCGCCTTAAGCCAAGGAGGGTGCCCTTCGCACTCAAGGACAAAATCGAGGCGGAACTGGACAAATTGGTGGGGCAAGGGATTTTGGTTCCAGTTGATTCGGCAGAGTGGGAGACGCCGATTGTAACGGCCCTTAAGTCAAACGGGAGGTCAGGATTTGTGCAGACTATAAATGTACGATCAATAAGGCCATTCGGCCAAATGCATACCCGGTACCCGTGGTCAGCCATCTGCTGGCCACACTTCATGGGGGGAGGTGTTTTGCCAAGTTAGACCTGGCCCAGGCGTACCAGCAGCTCTCAGTGACCCCAGCCGCTGCCGCTGCGCAGACCATCGTGACACACAAGGGGGCATTTAAGGTAACGCGCCTCCAGTTCGGCGTGAACTCGGCCCCCGGGATCTTTCAGGCCCTCGTGGAATGCCTTTTAAAGGGGCTTCCAGGTGTTCTACCATACTTCGACGATGTGCTGATAACAGCGGGGAGCGAGGTAGAACTAGCTAAAAGACTAGATGGGGTTCTCTCAGTTTTCGAGAAAGCGGGGCTTCGCCTAAGGAAGGACAAGTGTGTGTTTTTTGCGAGGGAGGTTGACTTCCTAGGTTTCAAAGTAACCCCAGAGGGGATCAGACCCTCAGAGTCCAAGGTTGCAGCCGTACAGAACGCCCCTCGCCCCACCGCAAAGCCGGAGCTGCAGTCGTTTCTGGGGCTCCTTAACTTCTATCACTCGTTCCTGCCGAGGAAAGCATCGGTTGCGGAGCCACTGCACGCCTTACTAAAAAAGGACGCGGTTTGGCGGTGGGGGGACAAACAAGAGAAAGCTTTCCGAGAACTAAAATCACTCCTCTCCTCAGATGCGGTCCTAACACATTTTGACCCGAGGAAGCCAGTGGTTCTAGTATGTGATGCGTCCCCGGTGGGGGTGGGGGCGGTCCTGTGCCACGTGTTAGAGAGCGGGCGGGAGGCCCCGGTGGCATATTACTCCAGGTCCCTTTCAAAGGCTGAGCGCAACTACGCGCAAACGGATAGGGAGGCACTGGCCATAATTGCAGGGACCAAAAAGTTTCATGACTTTCTATATGGCCGCGAGTTTACGGTAGTGACGGATCACAAGCCGCTTCTGGGAATCTTCACTACCGGCAAACCCACTCCCCAAATACTGTCCCCCAGGATGTTGCGTTGGGCCATATTCCTCAACGCCTATCAGTACGAGATAGTCTACCGCCCAGGGAAGGAGATCTCCCACGCGGACGCACTGTCCCGATCCCCCCTGCCCAGCATGGGGGATCCCGCATGCGAGGTAGAGCAAGACCACCAGGTCATGTTAATCGAGTCCCTCGACTCACCCCCCATTGTTCCGGCCGATCTCGCCAAAGCCACGGCGACCGACAAGATCCTAGCCCAAGTTAGCTCATGGGTGAGGAAAGGGTGGCCCACTACCTCCCCAGAGGAGCCGTTCAAGCCGTTCTGTAGGCGCAGGGTGGAACTTTCCCTGGAAAGGGGCTGTCTACTCTGGGGCCAGCGGGTGGTTATTCCAGAAAAGTTAAGGGCAAGGGTACTGAAGCTACTGCACACCAGTCACCCAGGAATCGTGCGGTCCAAAGCCCTAGCTAGAAGTTTCTTTTGGTGGCCACAGATAGACGCGGACATAGAGCGTCTAGTGGGCACGTGCGAGAGCTGCCAGAGCTCCCGGCCCGAGGAGCCCCGGTTACCCCATAGAGAGTGGGACACGGCCCGCGGACCGTGGTCCCGCATCCATGTCGACTTCGCGGGGCCCTTCCGTGGGGCAGCGTTCCTACTGCTTGTCGACTCCTACTCCAAGTGGTTGGAGGTAATCCCTGTGAGCAGCACCTCCTCCGCGACAACCATAAAGCAGTTGCGTAAACTCTTTGCTTGCTTTGGCCTGCCAGACGTCCTCGTGAGCGACAACGCAAGTTGCTTCACGTCGACCGAGTTCCAAACCTTCATGGAGAGGAACGCCATCAGGCACATCACGGCTGCCCCATTCCACCCCGCCACAAACGGTCAGGTAGAGCGCCAAGTGCGCACTACGAAAGACGCACTGCGGCGCATGGGCCCCGGCGATCTGAACCTACACCTGTGCCAGTTCCTAATCAGCTACAGGACCACCCCCTTAGCTTCAGGATTCTCCCCAGCCGAGCTGCTTATGAAGAGACGCCCGGCAACGCTGTTTGACCGGATGGATCCGTCCAGGGTGGAGGATGAGGGGAGAAATATAAATTTGGGGGGGGGGGAACTCCAAGAACTTTTCCACAGGGGACCCGGTTTACTGTAGGAACTACGCGGCCTCGGGGCCAGCGTGGGTACCGGGGTCGATCATCGAGCAGACAGGACCAGTGTCCTACAGGGTAGAGACTAGCTCAGGGCTACTGTGGAGACGGCACGCCGACCAGCTCCGAAAGAGGGTCACCAGTGAGGGGAAATCAGCGTTAGGGTCCTCCCCCACCCGCATTACCCAAGGGGGAGACACGGAGGCGCACGAGGGCGCAGTTAAAGAGAGGAATCAGTTTGTCCCCGACTATGACCAGGATCATGAGTTTGACTATGATTTTCCGTACCAGGGGGAGTTAGCGGAGTGGTCCCCCACCCGTCCTAGCTAGAAGAGGGGTTTCAGTTCAGCCCCTGGTACCCCCAGTCCCCACAATGCGGGCATGCTAGAATACACCATAGTCCCGGCCCCCAAGAGACAAGCGCCACAAAGACAGGCAGCCAGCGGAACCTCGCCAGCCTCAAATCCCCAAACTCCCGAACAGGCAGTGGGAGACAGCGGGTCCACGAGGGTCGCATCGTCAATTCCGAAGTTCGTGCTAGGTGGGTCCCCGGGCTCCGCAGGCGGTAGGCAAGGCTTCACCTCCCAACTGTTCATTCCATTCCCGTCCCCACAGGCAAGGTCATCGCAGTCTCATCACAGAACCACTAACGGGTCCCCACCTTACATTGCAGGACAAGACCGCGCGGAACCAGGAGCCGCGGGCTCCCCTGCGTTAGGGCAAGCGGCCACACGCCCCAGGCGCACGTGTGGAAAGCCACAATGGTTAAGGGACTTCGTCCCATCCTAGGGGGGAGGGATGTTGTGTATGCAAGGACACTGTTGCTTTAAGTAAATGAATGTAACCAGCCCCATATCACAATGTGTCACAGCTGCTAAAGGAACGCGAGCGAACCGCCCATAAAGGGCGGATGCGAGCGTTCATACTCACATGGTTCAATTCCCCAAATCACGAACAGCCGCGGGAACTTCTCCGCATGAAGAACTACTACAGAAGAGGGGGGTGTGCCTCAAGACGACGCCCCCAACGGTGGCAGCCAATGAGCCACCGTGCAACCAGATTCAAATGTGTTTCGTTACTGTATATAATGTGATGTACCTCCGCCATTACCTCATGTTCACCCTGACCATCAAAGAATAAACCTGTGTTAGTCCTTATTGCGACTCGTTCTTTGTCTTCCCTGCGAGACACTAAAGATCTGTCCTTCTCCTCATTTTGCAAAAATAAACCCACACAATAAACAATTTGAAGAAGCGATTAGGAGACAGTGAGCTAAATGTGGGGAGGAAACCCAACAATTTAAAATCTCAAAAGTTTGGCAAGCTAAACACTTACTCAAAGAGGAAACAAAAATCACAATGACTCTGCAGAAAGTCATCTCTTTCCAGAAGAAAATTCTACAGTGGGAGAATTTCCTGTGGTGATACTCAGAGGCTTTTGTTAGTTAAGGTTTTTCATCTTTACAATGATGCTCACTGCCCACTGTAACAATTATTTGGTACTTTTACAAGGAGAATACAGTGGCCGAGGGCTGAGTTTATGTCTAAAATCCATTTATGGATGGTGCAGGAGGAAAGATCTCTAAACTTAATTATAGAAACACATACACACTAAAAAAACTGGCTTATTTGTGTGCAGATATGCTCAGTCCTTTCTCTGATTGAAGTGGGTCACTATCCATAGACGCCAATTGCAAATGAAATATTTTAACTTTTACAGTGCCACAAACATGTGCCTTTCTGCTGAAACGGAAATGGGGATGAGCATTGCGACCTCTCTAATGGTGGAAGAATAAGAAGAAACTAGAAGCTGCATCAGAAAAACAGATGGGAACATAGCCTAAAACTGATGGCAAACCTTTTAGAGACCGAGTGCCCAAACTCAACAGGATGCTGTCCATGCTGCACATGGGCAGGGCGAACTCTGTGCTCAGGGTGAGAGGAAGCACTCCAGTTGGACTGCTGGGCAGAGGGGCGGGGTGAACTATGCACTGGGAGAGAGAGGAAGCGCTCCAATTGGGCTGCTGGGCAGAAGGGCGGGGCGAACTCTGTGCTAGGGGAGGGAGGAAGCACACCCATTGGGTTGTTGGGCAGAGGGGTGGGGCATACTCTGTGCTGGGATGTTGTGTATGCATGTCACTGTACTGATAGAATGTAACCACTCCATTTACAATGTATCTCAGCTGTAAAGGAACGCGAGCAAGCAGCCCATAGAGGTGAGCTGCGAGCGTTCAGTCTCACATGGTTCACATTGCTCAATCACGGACAGCCGCGGGAAATCCTTCCCCGCATTCAGCAGCAGGAAAGAAGAACTACTGAAGAGAGGCGTGCCTGGGCGAGGCCACGCCAGTAGCAGCCAATGAGCTACCGTGCTACAAGATTCAAATGTTAAACCCTACTGTATATATAGAGATGTATCACCGCCATTACCTCATGCTTCACCCGGTCCTCATGCAATAAACCTGAGTTAAGCCAACCCTTCGGCTGTCCTGTTGTCTTTGGTCCCATACAGCAAATTGGCGACGAGGATGGGATATGGCTGCCCACGGGACCAAGACATGCGCCGGCTACGAGATCAGGAAGCCGGGAGACTTGGAGCTGTTTGAGATAGACTTCAATGGAGCGCTGGTAGAGCTCGAAGTCTCAGATGAGGACAAGAAGAGGGCCATCTTCGTCCGCATGCTCGGACACGAGACAAAGAGGACCCTGGTCGACCTGATCGCGCCGAGGAGGGTGAGCGACTTCAAAGCCAAAGAGCTTCTGGCTGTGTTGCGCGCCCACCTCCGGCCTGCGATAGCGATGTTCCCCGCTCGGAGCGCGTTCTGGAGGCGAGTCCAAGCGCCCGGGGAATCGGTCGCCGAGTTCGCCGCGGCCCTGCGGCTGGCCGCCGGCCCCTGCAAGTGGGAGACCCCAGAAGTCACCCTCCGCGACTGCCTGCTCTGCGGCCTGAGGGACACCGAGACCCAGCGCGCGCTGATGAAACAGGAGCCGCCTCCCACGTGGCAACAGGTCCTCGACACGGCGCAGGCCGCGGAAGCCACGACGGCCGGCGTGCAAGAGCTCCAGGACTGGCGACCAAAAACCGCCAAGGCAGAGAGCTCGGTGCGCGCGGCCCGGCGGGTTTCGAACTCGTCCACGGAGAGCGGCGACGACGAGGACGTCCAGAGGGTCCAGAAGGAGGGCCGGCGCTGCGACGGCTGCGGTGCCGCCCGCGCCCGTGCCAAATGCCCGTTCCGCAAGGCCGAGTGCCACAACTGCGGCCGGCGCGGGCACATCGCCAAGGTCTGCCGGAAGCGGCGCGAGGCAAAGAGGAGTTCCCCAGACCGCTCGGCGAGGCAGGACCGCACCACGAGGCCCAAGGACCACGGCACCCGGACCACGAGGAAGCGGGACGGCGTCGGACGCATCTCCGACGACAGCGAGGACGACGCTCCGGTTTTCAGCGTATCCACGGAGCACCCCCGATACTTCGTTGAGGTAGTAATACAAGGGGCCCCTGTTAGGATGGAGGTGGACTCGGGCTCTTCTTACTCTATCATCTCCCAGGGAGAGTTCCTAAAGATAGTCCCCCACGTGCGGCCCAAGCTCAAAGCGTTGAGGGCCACGCTGAAGGACGTGCAAGGGAACCGCATCCCGGTGTTGGGGGTTGGGAAATTCCAGGTCCAGTTCAAAAAACGCACCGCAACGCTTCCCCTAGTCGTCCTCAAAGGAGGTAAATGCAGCCTCCTCGGGACTCAATGGTTCCAGCCCCTGGGGTTGTTCATTGGGGGGGTGCACGCCGTGGGAGTACACGCCGCCGGGACTGACCCAATTCAGAGCGTGTGCGATACGCACCCCGAGGTTTTCAAAAAGGGACTCGGAAAATTCAAGGGCCCCCCAGTGACTTTCGACCTGGACCCTGGAGTACGTCCAATCAGACTTAAACCGCGCAGAGTGCCTTTCGCACTAAAGGACAAAATAGAGGCGGAGTTGGACAAATTGGTGGGCCAGGGTATTCTTGTTCCTATTGATTCTGCGGAGTGGGAAACTCCAATTGTAACGGCGCTCAAGGCCAACGGGGAGGTCCGCATATGCGCTGATTACAAGTGCACCATCAATAAGGCGATCCGCCCCAATGAGTATCCGGTGCCGGTAGTCAGCCACTTGTTGGCCAGGTTGCACGGGGGGAGGTGTTTTGCTAAACTCGACCTGGCCCAAGCCTACCAGCAACTCCCGGTCACCCCCGCCGCAGCTGCTGCGCAGACCATAGTCACCCACAAAGGAGCGTTCCAGGTATCGCGCCTCCAATTCGGCGTGAATTCGGCGCCCGGGATTTTCCAGTCACTCGTGGAACGCCTCCTGAAGGGGCTAGAGGGGGTGTTACCCTACTTTGATGACGTATTGATTACAGGGGGGAGCCGGGCCGAATTGGCAGAAAGGTTGGGAAAGGTCCTGGCAAAATTCGAAAAGGCGGGGTTGCGGTTGCGAAAGGACAAATGCGTCTTCTTCGCAACCGAGGTCGAGTTCCTAGGGTTCCGCATTACTCCCGAGGGAATAAGGCCTTCCCAATCCAAGGTGGCCGCCATCAAAAAGGCCCCTCACCCCACCTCCAAGCCCGAGCTCCAGTCGTTCCTCGGGCTGCTCAACTTCTACCACTCCTTCCTTCCTCGGAAGGCAGCCGTGGCGGAACCGCTACACAAATTGTTAAAAAAGGACGAGGCATGGAAGTGGGGCGACGACCATGAGAAGGCTTTCAATGACCTGAAGCGACTCCTGGCATCAGATGCTGTACTGACCCACTTCAATCCCAAACGCCCAGTGGTCCTGATATGCGATGCATCCCCGGTGGGGGTGGGGGCGGTGTTATGCCACGTGCTGGAGAACGGGAGGGAGGCCCCGATAGCGTTCTACTCTAGGTCCTTGTCCCAAGCGGAGAGAAACTACGCCCAGACAGACAGGGAAGCACTAGCGATAATTGCGGGGACCAAGAAATTTCATGATTTTGTGTATGGCCGCCCCTTCACCATAGTGACCGACCATAAGCCCTTGCTAGGCATCTTCACCGCAGATAAGCCCACACCCCAAATCCTGTCCCCGAGAATGCTCAGGTGGGCCATTTTTCTCAACGCGTATCAGCATGCGTTGGTGTACCGGCCCGGGAAGGAGATCAGCCATGCGGATGCCCTGTCGAGGTCCCCAATTCCGCCGGGATTGCTGCCACGTGGGCGAGGAAGAGAGGGACTACCAGGTCTTAATGATAGAGGTCCTAGACTCCCCTCCAGTAGTACCGACCGACATCGCCAAAGCGACCGGTAAGGACAAAACGTTAGCTACAGTTTGCTCCTGAGTACAGAAAGGGTGGCCCGTGTCTTCCCCAGCAGCGGAATTCGACACATTTTTCAAAAAGAAATTAGAATTGTCCCTAGAGAGGGGTTGCCTTTTGTGGGGACAGCGGGTAGTGATCCCCACGTCCCTCCGGCCGAGGGTGCTTAAACTGCTGCACGTCAGCCACCCCGGGATCGTCCGCTCTAAGGCACTAGCCCGCAGTTACTTTTGGTGGCCCCAGCTAGACGCCGACATCGAGCACATGGTCGGCACTTGCGAAGCGTGCCAAAGCTCCAGGCCAGAAGAGGCTCGCTTGCCACATAGGGAGTGGGACACAGCAAGGGGGCCCTGGTCCCGGGTACACGTAGATTTTGCAGGCCCATTCAGGGGAACACATTTCCTCCTTGTGGTGGACGCGTTCTCCAAGTGGCTGGAGGTCATTCCAGTCTCGAGCACCTCCTCGGCCACAACAATTAAACAGTTACGGAGGGTCTTTTCCACGTTCGGTTTACCCGACACCCTCGTCAGCGATAACGCTAGCTGTTTCACGTCCGCCGAGTTCAGGGCATTCATGGATCTCAACGCCATTCGGCACATCACCTCCGCCCCTTTCCACCCGGCCACCAACGGCCAAGTAGAGCGCCTCGTGCGTACCACTAAGGACGCGCTGCGGCGCATGGGCCCCGGAGATCTTGACTTACAACTATGCCAATTCCTGCTACGGTACAGGGTCACCCCACTAGCGTCAGGGTACTCCCCCGCGGAGTTGCTAATGCGCAGGAAGCTGGCCACGGTAATCTCCAGACTAGACCCCACCAGAGTAGAAGACAAAGGGCGAAATGTAGAGATGGATTCCTCAAAGAGTTTCAGCGTAGACGCCCCCGTGCATTGCAGGAACTACGCCAGCGCGGGACCAGCCTGGGTGCCCGGCATTGTGATAGAACAAACCGGCCCCGTCTCATACCGCGTAGAGACCAATACAGGCCTCCTGTGGAGGCGGCACGCGGATCAACTCAGGCGTAGGGTCCCCGGAAAGCAGGACGAAGACGAGAGCAGCAACGAATCAGCTTTAGGGTACTCCCCCACCCGCTTAACCCAAGGGGGAGAAAAAGGGGGACATGGGTCCCCACCAAGGGGGGAGGAAAGGGAATCGATCGTCAGAAATCTTTTGCGGGAGTTTGCGGCGGAAAGGAAGAGCCCCGATCCCACACACATCCCCCGGGAGCGTCCCCAAAATACAGATTTCCCAAGAAGTTTAGACCTTGATTTACAGTACCAGGGGGAGTTAGCGGAGTGGTCCCCCACCCGTCCTAGCGAAAAGAGGGGTTTCAGTTCAGCCCCTGGTACTTCCAGTCCCAGTAGCCCCTGTGAGTTAGAGTGCAACATAGCGCCAATGTCCCGGAGACCGACACCCCCAAGACAGGAGGCGACGGCGAGTCCATCCGCCACAGTCTCAAGGTCCCCTGAGCGGGGGACAGAAGGTAGCAGAACCACAAGGGCATCCTCATCGGTCCCGCGGTTCACGATAGGAGGGTCCCCGGGGTCCGAGGGAAACAGGCATGGGTTCACTTCTCAGCTGTTCATTCCATTCCCATCCCCCAGCGCAAGGCAGGCACAGACGCCCCACAGAGCCACTAATGAATCCCCGTTTTCCGTCGCAGGACAAGCACCCACGGAATCAGGGATCACAGGCTCTCCTGTACTAGGGCAGGCACAAGCACGCCCCAAGCGCATGTGCGGCAAGCCACATTGGTTGCGGGACTTCGTCCCATCCTAAGGGGGAGGGATGTTGTGTATGCATGTCACTGTACTGATAGAATGTAACCACTCCATTTACAATGTATCTCAGCTGTAAAGGAACGCGAGCAAGCAGCCCATAGAGGGCAGCTGCGAGCGTTCAGTCTCACATGGTTCACATTGCTCAATCACGGACAGCCGCGGGAAATCCTTCCCCGCATTCAGCAGCAGGAAAGAAGAACTACTGAAGAGAGGCGTGCCTGGGCGAGGCCACGCCGGTAGCGGCCAATGAGCTACCGTGCTACAAGATTCAAATGTTAAACCCTACTGTATATATAGAGATGTATCACCGCCATTACCTCATGCTTCACCCGGTCCTCATGCAATAAACCTGAGTTAAGCCAACCCTTCGGCTGTCCTGTTGTCTTTGGTCCCATACAGCAAATGGGGTAACGGCACACGTGCCCACAGAGCGGGCTCTGAGTGCCACTGGTTTGCCACCACTGGCCTAAAAATATCTGCCTACATGAAGAGACATAAGAGGCAGGCTACTTGTCTGCCTATTCCTTATCACCACCCAGGCTAACCACTGCTTGTTATGTGTTATTGAGTTGCCCTGGAGCAAGAGGGCAGGATATAAATCTAAATAAATAATAAATAACTATAATAATATTGGTCTCTTCCCACAGGAAGCAGGCAGAGCTGGAAAGTGAGTTAAACCACCGAGGAAAAGGAGGGAATGGAATATAGAACATAAGAACATAAGAACAGCCTTGCTGGAACATCCAGCCCAGCATCCTTGCCCATCCAGTCCAGCATTCTGTCTCACACAGTGGCTCACCATTTGCTTCAGGGTATTATTCCCAAGCAGATGCCTTCACCTGCTTAGGATTCCTTGGAAATGGCATTGAGAGAGATCCTGCCTATCTCTCCAACCCGGAGGTTGTCCTTAGGTATCCATAATTATAGCCATTGATACCCTTGTCCTCCATGAACTTGTCTAATCCTTTCTTAAAGCTGTCAAGACTGACAGCTGTCACTACTACTTCTTCTGGCAGGGAGTTCCATAGACCAGTGATAGAGGGAATGGGAAGGTACCTACACTTCATGCGCAGTCATGGAAACAGTTTTCCTGATGCAAACATCATCACAGAGTTTTGAATTCCTGGTAAAATTCCTTTTAGCTGTGCAATAAAAGTACAGAGACCTCAGAGGAGAACAACTATAAGTCTCCCAGAGTCCCCCTCCTTTTCATTAACTAGCAATCATGTTCCAAGTAATTCATTCTGAGACATTTGTAGGAGAAAGAATAAAGAATGTTTCTTTACCTACAGTTACTTGGAATGACAGACGTGTACATGCTGCTTTCTTTACTGCACGCTGCCAGCAACCAACAAAAGAGACCAATAGCAACAAACAACTGATACCAACCAACACGGAGAGGGAAAGGACACTGAGGAGAAAGAGAGGTGGTACTCTCTTTTAATTCAGAGATAAAAGTAAAGCCAGTCATATCCGACTCTAGGGTTCAGTGCTCATCTCTGTTTCAAAGCCAAAGAGCCAGCGCTGTCTCCTTCTGCAAACGTTTCCATGGTCATGTGGCAGGCATGACCAGACACCGGAGAGCACGGGAGCTCATTCTGTCCTGCAGTACTCGGGAATCGAACTGCTGACCTCCCGTCTTCCAGTCAGCATCTTGAGCCACTTGAGCCACTGCAGTCCCAATTCAGAGGTAGGAAGGAACAATTTGTTAGTGCTGGATAGCTAGGCAGTCACCCAAGCCTATTGGCATCATGCAAGGTTGTAAAACAAACAAACAACGAAATGTACTATTAAATCCAATTGTGCCTATGAAATAAGTCATCAGATGCAGCTAATTAAAACAATATTGATAAAAGTGGAGTGCTAATTCACCTCTGAATAAAATGCATAAGAATGGGATAACAACGCCCCAACTTTTTTAATTCGACAGTAGTGCCTCTGGGATGAAAGGATTTTTGCTGGAGAAACTCCGTTCAGGGGACGCCCGACTGAGGCCCCTTTCATGTCCCCAAGATCCGTCGTGCAGCACTCGGGTATCGAACCCCGACCTTCCAGGCTTCAAGCTCAGCATCTTAACCACTAAGCCACCGAAACATGGTCATTAACAAAGGCAAGGCTGCATTCTGTCACCCTGCTTATTCAACTTATACACAGAGCACATAATGCGCAATGCAGGGATGGAGGAATCACAATATGGGATCAAAATTGCTGGGAGAAACATCAACAATCTGAGATATGCAGACGACACCACCCTAATGGCAGAAAGTGAGGAAGACCTAAAGAATCTCCTGATCGGTTTGAAGGAAGAGAGTGCAAAAGCTGGCTTGAGACTCAATATCAAGAAAACCAAGATAATGGCAACAGGCCCGAACAGTTCCTGGAAAATAGACGGGGAAGAAGTAGAAGCAGTGACAGATTTTACGTTCTTAGGATCTAAGATCACTGCAGATGGAGATTGCAGCCATGAAATAAAGAGGCGGCTGATTCTAGGGAGACAAGCCATGAGAAACCTGGGGAACATAGTGAAAAGCAGAGACATCACCTTGAAAACAAAAATTAGAATAGTCGAAGCAATGGTATTCCCAGTGGTAATGTACGGATGTGAGAGCTGGACAATTAGGAAAGCTGAACGCAGAAGAATAGATGCCTTTGAAATGTGGTGTTGGAGGAGAGTTTTGAGGGTACCTTGGACAGCGAGGAGAACAAATAGGTCAATCTTAGAAGAAATCAACACTGACTGCTCATTGGAAGGTCAAATAGTAAAGATGAGGCTAAAGTACTTTGGGCATCAAATGAGAAGGGAGGATTCACTTGAGAAGGCCGTGATGTTGGGAAAGGTGGAGGGCAAAAGAAGAAGGGGGAGGCCAAGGATGAGATGGATAGATGGTATTGTAGACACAATGGGCACAGAGCTGGGAGGACTGAGGGGGATGGTGGAGGACAGAGGCGCCTGGAGAACGATGGTCCATAGGGTCGCAAAGGGTCGGAATCGACTGTGCGACTGAACAACAACAACAACAACAACAACAAAGGCCAAGGAAGAAGAAGAACTCTCAAGAGCCATGTAAGAGCCATGGAAAGGTCAATGCTAAAGATATCCCTTAGTGACCATATCCCCAACGCCCAGATCAGAAAACAAAGCAGAATCAATGAAGCTGTTGCTGAATATCAAAAACAGAAATTGTGCTGGGCTGGACACCAGGTTCGCACCAGTTCGCCAGAACCGGTAACAGAAATTCTGGCTGGCCCCACGCATCCAAGTTTTGAAATAAAGTAGTCCTAATTCGAGTGCAACGCAGGGCTTTCCCCTGGCCATGCCCACAATACCACACCCACCGCGTGGTAGTAAAAATTTTTGGAGCCCACCACTGGCACAGGGTATCTTCCTTTTTCCTTTCTTTTATTCCACCTTATTCAAACATCAGAACATTGAAGCAAAATCTGTTACTAGTTGGAGTCCACCCCCCTCCACTTCTTGAAGCTGAATCAGATCTTTCCCACCTGAAGAAAACACAAAAACCTGGTTCAAACCTCACCAAAATAATAATAATCACCATTTCCCAATATCTGAACAGGCTCTGACTGGCCTCATGCCTTCATTCTACTTCCCCTGCACAGATGCACATTTTTTTCTCCTTCCTCTTTTGCACATTAGAGAAAGAAGTCTAAGACCCACCAGTTCCAGTTCTAAACCAAGCACAAATTCTCTGTGGCATTAAAGACCATGATTTATTTAAATTATGGTTTGAGAATAAACCAAGATCTCAAACCACAGTTCAGCCCTGTATTATTTTTTTCTTGTTTTCTTGTAAAGTCTCCTTTAAAGAAACCACAGTTCAGCCTCACACAAGAAATGCAGAAGCCCCCAGGAAGCTTTCAAGTAAAGGTGCAAGGGTAAAGGTAAAGGTCATATCCGACTCTAGGGTTCAGTGCTCATCTCTGTTTCATAGCCTAAGAGCCAGCGCTGTCTGCTTCTGCAGACTTTCCATGGCCATGTGGCAGGCATAACTAGATTAACTGATTAACACACGGAATGCTGTATACCTTCCCGCCGAAATGGTACCTACCATATATACTTGACTATAAGTCATCCTGAATATAAGTCGACGTACCTAATTTGGACCTCTAAAACTAGGAAAATAGATTGACCCAAGTATACGTCGGGGGTGGAAAATGCAGCAGCTGCAGTAATTAAAATACATGAAAATACAGTAAAATTAATTAATTTAGACTTCTGTGTAGGTATGTTTTTGAGTGTTTATGTCGAACTGAATATAAATCGAGTCCAATTTTTGGACCTCATTTTGGGGGCTAAAAAACTGACTTATACTCGAGTATATCTGGTATTTATCTACTTGCAATTTCTTGCTTTTGATCGGCTAGGTTGGCAAGAGTTGGGACGAAGACAGGTACTCATTCCATCCTGCAGTATTCGAACTGCTGACCTGCTGCCTTCCAGTCAGCGTCTTAGCCACTTGAGACACTGCAAGGGATATAGATTCACATTCCTTATTTGATTCTGCAGTTCGGAGCAAAAAAATGTTTAAAAATGTCTCCCCCAGATGTTTGCTGCTCTTTGACTTGCATTTTTCTTACATTAGGGATTTTTTTTCATGTGTGACCTATTCGAAAAAAATAATGCGGATTTTAAAACAAGTTACAAGATGCAGAGTTTATGTCCTGATGCTGCTAGTAATTAAGAACTGCTCTTATGACAGAGCAAAAAATAAATAATAAAAAATCACCGCAGCTGGCAATATGGTCAGTGGGTTGTTTCTTTGTTTTGCGAGACCCTTTTCCACTGAGAACAGTAAACTTTTGTTCTTTTAATGCTTTTAAATGAGTTTTTTTTTCCATTGCGAGATTTATTGTGTTTTTACAACAATTTTTTCCCCAAAAAATTCTCATGTGTTCACTGAGGTCATGTAGGGGAGAAAGGCAGGGTTGCAATAAAAAAAATCAAAATAGTGTATTTGTTCTGTCTTTTCAAAGCATCTTTGTTGACCAAGGGTAACCTCTGATGATGTGTTATGGAAGGAGTTCCCTAACTATGGCCCATGGGCCATATCCAGCCCCCGATGCCAATTCATCTGGCCTGGCCTGCCCTCGTCACTCCTGGAAGCGGAAGTAAAACGCACTCATATAGGCATGTTTTACTTATACTTCCAGGAGCAATGAGGGCAGCTGGATAAATTGGCATTGGAGGCCTAATATGGCCCATTGGCCATAGTTTGGGCACCTCTGGTTAAAGCAAAGAAAATGGCAACTTAAAATCTATTTCTTTCTGTTGCAAACAAATTGCAAAGCACATTTTACTTCCACTTCCGGTGGGAGGAACCACATGGCCGGCCTGCTGAACAACATGACTGGCCCACAGCCCAAAATGTTTTGGCACCCCTGTGTTATGGAATGATCTTATTCATAGAGGTGGGCATGACTAGAAACATGGTTGTACTCATTTCCTTGCAGAACTTCAGTTCCCCGTCTCTTGTTTCCAGCTAATTGCAGAAAAGCAGTTGCCCAGCACTGCGTAATTACCACCAATTCCCCGGTACTTTTGCTTAATTTATTTAATAGCAAAGCAAAAGCAATCTCACTTATATATTGCTCCATAATGCTTAGTGCACTCTCTGGGTGGTTCACAAGTTAATTAGCATTTTGCCCCCAACATGCTGGGTACTCATTTTACCGACTTGGAAGGATGAGTCAACCTTGATTCCTGGTCAGGATTGAACGCACAACCTTTTGGTTGCATGAGAGCAGTTTAACCACTGCGCCACCAGGGCTCCCAATACTTTGCTTAATACGTTTAAACATTCATTTGTGATTTCCTACATTTAGACTGCAGTGGCTTAGTGATTAAGACACTGAACTTGATGACTGGAAGATCGGCAGGTCAGCAGTTTGAAACCTGAGTGCTGCATGACGGAGTGAGCTCCTGTCTCTGCCCCAGCTCCTGCCAACCTAGCAGTTTGAAAGCAAGAAATTGATAGTAGATAAATACGGACCACTTTGGTGGGAAGATAAACATCATTCCATGCACCCCGGTGTCTACTCATGCCTACCACATGTCCAAGGAAATGTCTGCAGATGCTGGCTCTTTGGCTGTAAACATTCACAGGGGGCTTGGGCTTCTGGGAATTGAAGTACAAGAACATCTGGAGTGCCAAGGTTCACCATCATGGCATTATACTGTACTGTCGCTCTCAGATTGAAAGAATGCAGGGAACTATTCTCTGGCTCACTCTAGTGGGCAGTTCTGACATGGCATCTTGTGAAATTTTTCCAAATTGGAAAGCCAAAAATAAAATAAAAAATACCAGCCATTCCCTGACATGCTCCAAACAGCCCATGCCATTGGTTTCATCCCTTCATAACCTTTAACATCTGCTCTCGGCAGCAAGCGTGTTTGGTTTGCAGTCAAAACTGGCCATGGACAACACACATTGGGCTTCTGTTATGTATGTACAATGTTGCTTTAAGAAATGTATGAATGTAACCTGACCAGAATTACAATGTAGCTCAGCTGTTAAGGGAACGCGAGTAAGCTGCCCAATAGAGGGCAGCTGCGAGCGTTCAACTCACATGGTTCACATTCCTCAAATCACCGGCAGCCGCGGGAACTCTCCTGCACTATCAATAACTACAGAAGAGGGGCGTGACTGGAACGACGTCACGCCGGTAGCAGCCAATGAGCTACCATGCAACAAGATTCAAATGTATTGTACTGCTGTATATAATGGGATGTACCTCCGCCATTACCACATGTTCATCCTGATCATCACCCAATAAACCTGTGTTAGTCCTTACTGCGACTCCTTCTTTGTCTTCCGTGCAAGACACTAAATTGGCGACGAAGGTGGGATCGATGGCGAATCCCAAGGTCAAGCCTTACCAGTTCGATGTCAGCGAGCCCGAACAATGGGAGCTCTACGAGTGCCAGTTTCGGCACACGATGGAAGCCGCGGGCGTCGACGACGACGCAAAAATGCGCTCCCACTTCCTGGCCCAGGTGGGGCCGGCTACGCTGCGTATCCTGATGAACCTGGTGGCCCCCCGGAAGGTGGACGTGGTGCCCATCGCCCGCATCCTGGAAGTGCTGGGCGAACATTTCCAGCCCCCCATGTCGATTTTCCCAGCCAGGGTCGCGTTCCACAGACGAGACCAGCGCCCGGGAGAAACCGTGTCCGCCTACGCGGTGGCCCTCAGGCTTGCAGCGGTGCACTGCCAGTGGGAGGACCTGGACACGGCCCTCCGAGACCGCATGCTGTGTGGCCTGAGGGACGAGGAGGTCCAGAGAAAACTGATGACCCGCGACTATCGCCTCACGTTCAACGAGGTACTGCGGGAGGCCCAAGCAGCCGAGGCGGCCAGGAGCGGGGTCAGAGTGTTCAAGTCCCGAGGGGCCACGTCCGAAAGGGCCAAGTCACCAGTGCAGGCGGCCCGGCGGACATCGGCGAAGACAGCCTGGCGGGCCCCCAAGTTGCCTGCCGGCACACCAGCGACGTCCGAGGAGTCGTCCACGACGGCGGACTCCTGCTCCAGTGAGGACGACGACGTCCAGAGGATAAAGAAACGTGGGGAGAAGCGACAGACCCGTGAACGGCAAGACCGCCGCTGTGACGGTTGTGGGGCGTCCCACAACCGCACGAGGCGCCCGTTCCGAAAGGCCGAGTGCCACAACTGCGGCCGAAAGGGACACATCGCCAGAGTATGCAGGCGCGGGTGAGCCGAGGGCAAGGGCGTCTCAAGCCACCCCCAGACACACCAACGGAAGGCGGCCGGCACCAGGAAGGTCTCAGCCAACTACAGCGAGGAAGGCGTGAACCGCGTGGGCCTGGAGCACCGGTGTTTTTTCGTAGAGGTACGGTTGCAGGGGCTCCCAGTGAGGATGGAGATAGACTTGGGGTCATCTTATTCCATCCTGTCCCAAAAAGAGTTTATGCACATTCCCCCAGATGCGCGGCCCAAACTGCGGGCCATGAAGTCACATTTACGGGACGTGCAGGGAAATGGGATCCCAGTGTTGGGGGTGGGGAAATTCAAGGTGGAGTTCAAGAGTTACTCCGAGAAACTGCCCCTAGTGGTCCTCAAGGGGGGGAGATGCTGCCTTTTGGGAACGCAGTGGTTTGCTCCCCTGGGAATCGAACTGTCCGGCATTAACGCCATCGAGACTGACCCAATGCGGGACGTGTGCAACGCACACCCGGACATTTTCAAGAAGGGGCTCGGGATGTACAAGGGCCCCCCAGTTTCCTTTGAGCTGGACCCAGAACTCCGACCCATCCGCCTCAAGCCAAGGAGAGTGCCCTTCGCCCTCAAGGACAAGATCGAGGCGGAACTGGACAAATTGGTGGGGCAGGGGATTTTGGTCCCAGTTGATTCGGCGGAGTGGGAAACGCCGATTGTTACAGCCCTTAAGTCAAATGGGGAGGTCAGGATTTGTGCGGACTATAAATGTATGATCAACAAGGCCATTCGGCCAAATGCATATCCGGTGCCCGTGGTCAGCCACTTACTGGCCACATTACATGGGGGGAGGTGTTTTGCCAAGCTAGATCTGGCGCAGGCATACCAGCAGCTCTCAGTAACCCCGGCTGCTGCCGCCGCGCAAACGATTGTGACACACAAGGGGGCATTTAAGGTAACGCGCCTTCAGTTCAGCGTGAATTCGGCCCCCGGAATCTTCCAGTCCCTCGTGGAACGCCTTTTAAAGGGGCTTCCAGGTGTTCTCCCATATTTCGACGATGTGTTGATAACGGCGGGGAGCGAATTAGAGTTAGCAAGGAGGCTAGATGGGGTCCTCTCAGTGTTCGAGAGGGCAGGACTCCGTCTGAGAAAGGACAAATGTGTATTCTTTGCGAAGGAGGTCGAGTTCCTCGGTTTTAAGATAACCCCGGGTGGGATCAAGCCCTCTGAGTCTAAGGTTGCGGCCGTGAAAAACGCCCCTCGTCCCACCGCGAAACCGGAGCTGCAGTCATTCCTATGGCTCCTAAATTTCTATCACTCCTTCCTGCCTAGGAAGGCATCAGTCGCGGAGCCACTGCACGCGCTACTAAAAAAGGACACGGTTTGGCGGTGGGGGGGACAGGCAGGAGAAAGCGTTCAAGGAGCTTAAGACACTCCTTTCCTCGGATGCTGTCCTGACCCACTTTGATCCGAAAAAACCAGTGGTTTTAGTCTGTGATGCGTCCCCAGTGGGGGTGGGGGCAGTCCTGTGCCACGTGTCAGAGAGCGGGCGGGAAGCCCCGGTGGCGTACTACTCAAGGTCCCTCTCGAAGGCCGAGCGCAATTACGCGCAAACAGATAGGGAGGCCCTGGCCATAATCGCGGGAACGAAGAAGTTCCACGATTTCCTATACGGCCGCGAGTTTACGGTAGCGACGGATCACAAACCACTCCTCGGGATCTTCACTACCGGCAAACCCACCCCACAAATTCTGCCCCCCAGGATGCTGCGTTGGGCCATATTCCTCAACGCCTACCAGTATGAGCTGGTCTATCGCCCAGGGAAGGAGATCTTCCATGCAGACGCACTGTCCCGATCTCCCCTCCCTAGTTTAGGGGATCCCGCATGCGAGGTAGAGCAGGAACACCAAGTCCTGCTGATCGAGTCCCTCGACTCACCCCCCATCATCCCGGCCGACCTCGCCAAGGCCACGGCGGCCGACAAGATGCTGGCCCAAGTTAGTTCCTGGGTGAGGAAAGGGTGGCCCACTACTACCCCCGAGGAGCATTTCAAGCCGTTTTTCAGGCGTAGAGTAGAGCTTTCCCTGGAAAGGGGCTGCTTACTCTGGGGCCAGCGAGTAGTCATCCCAGAGAAGTTAAGGGCTAAGGTACTGAAGCTACTGCATACCAGTCACCCAGGAATAGTGCGCTCCAAGGCGCTGGCCAGGAGTTTCTTTTGGTGGCCCCAGATAGACGCAGATATAGAACGCCTAGTGGGCACGTGCGAGAGCTGCCAGAGCTCTCGGCCCGAGGAGTCCCGGCTACCCCATAGGGAATGGGACACGGCCCGCGGGCCATGGTCCCGGATACATGTCGACTTCGCTGGCCCTTTCCGCGGGTCCATGTTTCTACTGATAGTCGACTCCTATTCCAAGTGGTTGGAAGTAATCCCCATGAACAGCACCTCCTCCGCGGCGACCATCAAACAGTTGCGCAAGGTGTTTGCCTGCTTCGGTCTGCCAGACGTACTCGTTAGCGATAACGCTAGTACCTTCACGTCTGCGGAGTTCAAGACGTTTATTGAGAGAAACGCCATCAGACAAATTACCGCTGCCCCGTTTCACCCCGCCACAAACGGTCAGGTAGAGCGCCAAGTGCGCACTACGAAAGACGCACTGCGGCGCATGGGTCCCGGTGAGTTGAACCTTCATCTGTGTCAGTTCCTCATCTGCTACAGGACAACCCCCTTAGCTTCAGGATTTTCCCCAGCCGAACTCCTCATGAGGAGGCGTCCGGTAACACTCTTTGACCGGATGGATCCGTCCAGGGTGGAGGATGAAGGGAGAAATATAAATATAGGGGTAGAGAGCTCCAAAAGTTTCTCAGTAGGGGACCCGGTTCACTGCAGGAACTACACGGCCTCGGGGCCAGCGTGGGTATCAGGGACGATTATTGAGCAGATGGGGCCAGTATCCTACAGGGTTGAGACTAGTGCTGGTCTACTCTGGAGAAGGCATGCTGACCAACTCAGAAGGAGAGTCACCAGTGACGGGGAATCAGCGTTAGGGTCCTCCCCCACCCGCGTTACCCAAGGGGGAGACACGGCGGCGTCCGCGGGTACAAATGCATACCCTGGGTCCTCAGCCACAGAGGAGGATACTTTGGAAGAGAGGGATGAGTTTGATTATGATTTGCAGTACCAGGGGGTTGTCGCGGAGTGGTCCCCCACCCGTCCTAGCGAGAAGAGGGGTTTCAGTTCAGCCCCTGGTACCTCCAGTCCCCCTAGCCCTTTTGTTTTAGAATATACCATAGCTCCAGCCCCCCGGAGACAGACACCCCTGAGACAGGCAGCAGGGGGGAGTCCGCCCACCTCAGCCTCTAGAACTCCCGGACAGGCAACAGGGGGTGGCGAGACCACGAGGGCTTCCTCGTCGGTCCCAAGATTCGTACTGGGGGGGACCCCAAGCTCCTCAAACGGTAGGCAGGGGTTCACGTCCCAACTGTTCATTCCATTCCTGTCCCCCAATGCAAGGTTGTCGCAGAGTCCCCACCGAACCACTAATGAGTCCCCCCTTTCCGTTGCAGGAAGGGACTCCGCGGAACCAGGAGCTCCCGGCTCCCCTGTGTTAAGTCAAGCGGCCGCACGCCCCAGACGCACGTGCGGCAAACCACAATGGTTGAGGGACTTCGTCCCATCCTAGGGGGGAGGGGTGTTATGTATGTACAATGTTGCTTTAAGAAATGTATGAATGTAACCTGACCAGAATTACAATGTAGCTCAGCTTTTAAGGGAACGCGAGTAAGCTGCCCAATAGAGGGCAGCTGCGAGCATTCAACTCACATGGTTCACATTCCTCAAATCACCAGCAGCCGCGGGAACTCTCCCGCACTATCAATAACTACAGAAGAGGGGCGTGACTTGGAACGACGTCACGCCGGTAGCAGCCAATGAGCTACCGTGCAACAAGATTCAAATGTATTGTACTGCTGTATATAATGTGATGTACCTCCGCCATTACCACATGTTCATCCTGATCATCACCCAATAAACCTGTGTTAGTCCTTACTGCGACTCCTTCTTTGTCTTCTGTGCAAGACACTAAAGCTTCTGACCCTATAACAGTGATGGCAAACCTTTTAGAGACCGAGTGTCCCAACATAAGGGTGAGGCGAACTTTGTGCTGGGGGGAGGAGGAAGCGCTCCCATTGGGCTTGTGGGCAGAGGGGCAGGGCGAACTCTGTGCTGGGGTGACAGTCCATGTGCCAACATAGCCAGTGGGGAGCATCAGTAGGTTCGCAGCAGTATGTGCGTACTGGTAGTAAAAATGGCTGGCCGCACCCACCTAGAAGAGGTTTCAGAGGGGGCTGGCTCCATTTGCCCCTTCATCAAAAGGTTTTCTGGGGTCCGTTTCACCCCAAAGCGCATCCCCAGGCACTCCGGAGTGAACTCTGTGCTGGGAGTGGCTGGGGATGCGCTTTGGAGTGAAATGGAGCCCTGGAAAAGCCTTGGGCAAGGGGGAAATGGCTTCAGAGGTTCACTATTGTTGTGTCTGGAGCTTGCAATGAAGAGTCCAACATGCGGTGAATCAAACAACGAAGAAACAGTTTATTCACTACTCTTGGAAGAACAATAATACAGCTTAACCGGACATGAGTTGCCTGCATCCATTCCCGCTATTCTGCTACCCCGGGATCAGTTCTACGCCTGCAGTATTCTGGAAACAACCCACACGTGTGTGTGTTGTGCATGCGAACCAAGAGCCAATGCCCTTTTGCAAACTGCGCTTTATATAGTGTTTGAGTGGCAGTTCCCCAATTATACAAACTAGCAACCTTTTCAGATAGCCTTAACTAACCAATCAAAATTGCAGTATTCAAGTATTAATGAATCCCCAAAAGGATCCAAAATAACAACCAATCAGATAATACACATTTACGCAAAGAGCGCGCCTTGAACCGGGGAAGGGGGCGCTAATTTTACCCTAAACCCAAATAACGTAAATCGCCATTTTATCTTGCAGTGTTAAGCAATAATAATACTGGATTTTATTCCAATACACAACAGCTATAGAGTGATGAAAATAGAAGGGGCTTCTATTTTCATAGCTGGATAGCAAAGAGCAGTCACATGGCCAACAGGCCATACACACCCAGTCACATGGCCATGCCCACAGTGTGGTAGGAATTTTTTTTTATGTCCACCACTGAACATAGCATGCCATAGGTTCGCTGCCACTGCCCTAGAGCCTGCTTATCTCCTTGTGGTCTGCCTGCCTTCCCTTTTTTCCTTACAAAGGGACAGCAGGAACTCCAGAACGCAGAGCTCAGCCTAAAGCATTTGCATCTAGAGCACATGCTTCCAGAGTCAAATTTGTGTCTGGAGCGGATGCTTCTAGAACCAAATGGCTGCATGTCCTTTCTCATTGAAAGCCCACCCCCGGGGTCTCTTTCACTGGATCCACCCAGCCAGAGGTATTGTATCTCAGAAAGATCCAGTGGCTGACATAGAGTTGGTGAGATGCCCTAAAATTCAGTTACACTGTAAGTCAGTAACTTTAACTAGGTTACTCTGTGTTACTAGTAACTGAGTTACAGTTACTCGGTTATTCTGAGTTACAGTTACAAAACACAGAATCTCCCAGCTTTCTTGAAGGCTGGTGATCCAGAAAAAACCACCATCACCCATTCCTCAGAATGATTTCCACCAAGCTCGAGAAACTTACATTTTTGGGCTCTCACAACTCTGCCCCCCCCCCACACACACACACACACACATGTGGTGATGGGGAGGGGGGATTCTGGGACTTGTGACACATTTTACAGCTCCACAATGCACCTTAAGAAAGAGGTGTGGATGTGTGGTTGCAGTCCCTATAGCTGTTATTCAGCAAGTATTCTGCACAAGGACTGCAGTGGCGCAGTGGTTAAGATGCTTGCCTTGTTAGCTGAAAGGCTGGCAAGTCAGCGGTTCGAGACCTGGGTAGTACATGATGGATTGAGTGCCCGCCTCTGTCCCAGCTCCTGCCAGCCTAGCAGATTGAACACAAGAAATTGCAAGTAGATAAATAGGGACCACTTCAGTGGGAAAAGATCTTGGGTACATGAAAGGAGCCTCATTCAGGCGTCCCCTGAGTGGAGTTTCTCTAGCAAAAATCTTTTCAACCCAGAATAATTCCTGACATGAAATTATCATTATAGTAGATGAGACACTAAATTCAATGACTGGAAGGTCGGCAGGTCAGTAGTTCAAGACCCAAGTGCTGCATGAAGGAGTGAGTTCCCATCTCTGTCCCAACTCCTGCCAACCTAGAAGTTTGAAAGCAAAAAATTGCAAGTAGATAAACAGGTATCACTTTGGTGGGAAGGTAAACAGTGTTCCGTGTGATCCGGTGTTTAGTCATGCCTGCCACATGTCCATGGCAATTTCTGCAGACACAAACAGCGCTGGCTCTTTGGCTATAAGCAGAGATGAGCACTGAACCCTAGAGTTGGATATGACTGGCTTTTGGGCAAGGAAGACCTTTACCTTTACCTATTCTGCACACAAAAACACCATCTCCCAGGACAGGGTGGGAGTAGACCTAGAGGAGGGGAATCTGTGTCGGAAAAGGAGAGCAGGTGGCATAGCCCATGTGGCACAAATATGTGTCAAAAATCTTATCCACTGCGGGTATTTTCCCCCTTTTCCTTCTGGCAAGTCTCATGCCTTCAGCGCTACACATTGCTGCAAGACCTCAAAAGTGCACAATAAAAACGTCAAGTTGTCTGGATAGGTTCCCACCAGTAGGGCATTTTTCAAAGCCTTAGAAATATTTTCAGAGTTAATTATCTCTGTTTTGGATGGTTGTTATGCTTTGGCTTTTTGCCTTGGGTGGGTGGGTGGGTGGGGGGTGTTAGGGGAAATTGGAGGTCAACAGATGTGCTTCCTGGATCGTGCCCTGCCATTGTGTTAAATAAGGTCAAATTGGCCAGTATTCTGCACCTCTTTCCTGCCCTGGACACACAGTACACGACTGCGCCTAAGAAGCTTTAATGAGCAGCATGGTTTTTCCATACGCCAAATGCCAGGTCCTGTTGAAAGCTTTGAGCCGACAGACACCCGTTTTTTATATAAACCCACCAAATCCATCCAATTTTCCAGTATCATAGTCAAATTGTCTTCCTACTTGTGCATGCTTTGAGGGTGGTTTTATATATATATATATTGCCTGCTAACTATTGTGAGGGGCAACAGGGCTACATCACTGAACTACCTGTTGTTCTCCCAAAGCTGTGCCCTGCACACAAGCCAATGTGCAAGTGAGCCACAGTGCATTCATTGGGACCTTTGCATGCTTAACTCTGGTTTACGGAGGCTTCTTCCTTTTCTTTGGAGATAAAGTTGCTAGGAGCAAAATCCCCTTAATGTCAGCCACACCTGGCAGCTCAGAGCAAAGCAAGGGAAAGAACAGCAGGCTGGTTGATAAATGCAAAGACAAAGAAAAAAATAAAGCAGCCCTAAAGGATGAGGCGGCTTAGTGGTTAAGACCCTAAACCTGATGACTGGAAGGTAGGCAGGTCAGCAGTTCAAGACCGAGTACTGCACAACGGAGTGAGCCCCCCATCTCTGTCCCACCTCTTGCCAACCTAGCAGTTTGAAAGCAAGAAATTGCAAGTAGATAAATAGGTACCATTTCGGTGGGAAGGTAAACATGTGCCTGTCACATGTCCACAGAAACGTCTGCAAATGTAGACAGCACTGGCTCTTTGGCTTTAAACAGAGATGAGCACTGAACCCTAGAGTCAGATACAACTGGCTTTTGAGCAAAGGCAACCTTTACCTTAAAGATGCCTAGTAATGATGCATCGATGTCCTGGGAATTCTGGGAGATGTAGTCCAGGTCCTTCTTCTTGGAGATCAAGAGAAGACATTTCACAGAGTTGACAGGAAATTGCTATGGCAAACATTGGTCCTATATGGAGTAATTGAACATCTTATCAGATTACAGGTGAAACTCGGAAAATTAGAATATCGTGTAAATGTTCATTTATTTCACTTAAAAGGTGAAACAAATATATGAGATAGACTCACTACATGCAAAGCGAGATACATGTCATGCCTTAATTAGTTATAAATGTGATGATCATGGCGTACAGCGTACATGAGATTATGTGATGATTATGGGGGTACATGAGATTAGATTGGGGGGGTTGGGGTTTTCATAAACTCTAAGCCATAAGCATCAATATTATAACAAAGTAAGGCTTGAACTATCTCGCTTTGCATGTAATGAGTCTATCTCATATATTTGTTTCACCTTTTAAGTTGCATTACTGGACTGAATGAACATTTGCAAGGATATTCTAATTTTCCAAGTTTCACCTGTATGTAAAAGCTTATATAATGACTGCAGAAGTGTAGTTGGAATGACTCAAGGAGTATCGGAAACCTTCGCAGTAACATCTGGAGTGAGGCAGGGACACGTATAACCGCCACTATTATTTATCACCAGCATAGACAGCATAAGCAAAAATGCTAAGCTCATGAATGGAAACAACAACAACAACAACAACAACAACAACAACAACAACAACAACAATAATAATAATAATAATAATAATAATAATAATAATAATAATAATAATAATAATAATAATAATAATAATAATAATAATAATAATAATAATTTAATTTAATTTAATTTAATTTATATCCCGCACTTTCTCAGCCGAAGCCGACTCAATATCAATGAAATACTTTTTGCAAATGATCAGGCATTGATAGCAAGTACAGCTAATGAATTACAGCAACACCCTATGCCCACGAACCAAGAATGCAAGATAAATAATATGAGAATCAATTGAAAGGAAAACAGCATGCTTTCAATATCAAAATAGAAGGAACAAGTATAAAATAAGTGGCAGATTTCAATTCCTAGGAAAAACATTTACTGAAAATGGCAAAATGGACAAAGAGATTAACCTATGCTACAGTAAGGCATACCAAATATTGGGACAGTTAACTCCGCTCTTATAACATAAGGCCATTCTGACCAGCACAAAGAAAACCTCATACAAAAGCATGTTCATTCCCACCTTATGTTACCAGTGCCAAATATGGACATTTACAACAAAATATAAAAGAAAGTTGGTCACCACGACTGCTGGAGTGACTAGAAGGGCTAAAATGAGGAATGAGGTTATAAGGGAAAGAATTGGAATAGAACCAATCTTAAACTACTGTACATACTTCTTCTTCTACCATATCAGAATCCAAATATAGGTGATCATCATGGTGATCAGCCATGAAGACTGTCCTGAGAATATAATGCAGTGGCCTTTCATCTGCCTTCTGCATCACAGCATGATACCTGTACCACTGATCCAGTTCTGTGAGTCTCTTTCTGGTCCTGAGCCCTTTGGCACGCTTATGTGTAAAGAGGAGAAGGACAAAGACCACAAAGAAGACCCAGAGGAAGATGGAAAGATAACGTCAGAGACATATTACAAGGACACTAAATAATAACAACAAAGTCCTCTAGAAGTGCCAGGACAAGAACCTTGCATCTCCTTCGACACCTGATGGTTTAAAAGAGGAAGCAAAGAAGAAGTAGTCTAAAAGACAAAGATTTTCGAGGTCTGAAGTCAGCAGAAAACAAAAAGCAAGTCTTCTTCGCACAGCAAACAGTTAAACTGTGGAAAGCACTACCACAAAATGTGTCAAGGTCTGAATATTTGTTTGGCTCTAAAGGAGAGTCAGTTGGAACTTAGAAATAGTCACCTTTTTAAGATTACACTTGCCAGTGTCCTGCCCCTATTCCCAGGGGCTTTGCTGGCTAGAAGATATTGAGTGCCATAACCCAAAAGTTAACCTTTCCCAACTCGGCTCCCTCCCTGGCCTGGCCAGCCACGGGAGGTGGGAGCGATAACAGCTGCAGCTCATTCCCGTGGTGGGGCTACTAAAGCCGCTACCGCCGCTGCTGCCAGCGCCGCTGCTGCAACATCCTCGGCTCTCTCCCTGGCCCGGCTGGCCATGGGAGGTGGGAGCGACAGCTGCTACTAGAACTGCCGGACTGTTGCGGGCCGAAGACCACCATCATTTTGTTTCGCCATAACTGGGTCGGGGTGAGTTTTTCCCTGGCTCGGCCGGGGGACATCTGAGCCATGAAGCTCCGTTGTGGACATTTGAGCCATGGAGCTCCATCATGGACTTTTGAGCCATGGGGTTCCGTCACGGACGTCTGAGCCATGGGCTCTGTCGTGGACGCCGGGTGGCCAAGGATATTCTGCTATTTATTTTGTTATTTGTCATTTCAACATTTAAATGGTGCTATATTGCATAATTTGTATTTATCTTGTAATTTTGTAAAGTGAAAACTGTATGCATTGTATGGTGTATTGTATTATATATCCCTGTTGTAAGCCACCTTGAGTCGGACTTGTGCTGAGTAAGGTGGGATATAAATTTAATAAATAAATAAAATAAAATTATGAAGTACCCGGTTTATGAAGTACCCGGTTATCTGAAGTTCCTTTTTCCTCCATTCAATTTGCTGGTGGATGAAGACTTTTCTCATCTAGGCCAGCCTTGAGCCAGTGGCTGGCTTATGAGGAAAGGCCTTTTAAGGGTGTCTATTGTATCATTCCCCACTCCCACCCACCCTGTTTCCTCTGCCTCTGTGAGCATGTGTGAGTGTTTTTTCAAAACCTTAAATTACTTTAATTCAGCACTGGTTTTATTCTAACCCACCCCCACCCCAATACAGATTCTTAATCGAATTGGGTTCCCATCTGCAAAAAAATTACATTTTTAGAGGCATTTGCTTTTATCCATCTAGTGCTTGGGAGAAACATGGGATAGAAATCAAACAAAGAAATAGAAGAATTATGCCATGTAGGACCAGAAAGTGACTTGTGGAACTAGATCAGTGGCACGGGTGTTATGCTGCGATGCAGAAGGCAGATGAAAAGTCACTGCATTATATTCTCAGGACAGACTTCATGGCTGATCACCATGAGGATCACCAGATACGGCAGAACAACAACAAGAAGAAGCCTTCGAGGCTGACTCAGAATGAATATTACTTTTGTGAGCAATGAGCACTGCCGTCCAGCTACAGTAACTTTCGGGGTAACTTTCTCTTTCACTTACAAACCTCAGGAGCCGTAGGATGGAGGGGAAGGCAACTAGCATTGCGAGAGCCCACGAGGAGAACAGATCTGGCTCTTTTCTCCAGCCAGATCTACGAGCCACGAAGGCCACTTGAAGACACCCGGCATCTCTAAGAACAGATTTCCCTGAGCTGGATAACTGATGCGAAGGGTCAGAGATGAGTCGTACAGCATAGACACAGTCTCAAATGCAACCCTCAGCATCTCCAGTTAACATCAGTAAAGGTTTCTGTCCAAAACCTGATCCAGCCATCGCAGCTGACTATTGTTGAAAATACTCAGCTACATCACTCCACCTAGGATAAGGAGAGAAGTAGCAGCAGACACTGAGAGAACTAAGCAAGAGAAGAAGCCTCGACACCCTCTGGATGGATATGAGCCTCAAGTCCTCCAACTCAGGTCCAGGAAGAGCTTTATAGCAAGAACAAACATTCTTGAGGGTACATAAGAGCAAAACCAAATTAGAAGATGGAGGAAGGAGCTCACTGGGAAAGGAACATCATTAAAGGTGGATATAGCTGAAGATCTCAATCGCCTCTACGTCACCTAGAGGACCCTGAATAGGCTGAGGGTCGGAATCCCTAAATGCAAGACCAACATGCTCAAATAGAGGCTGCTGGCAGACAACAACATGGTGTGTGATGGTCTGCCAGTTACTATCAGAAACATATGCCAATGAGGACTTAAGTTTGGTCAGCAACAAAGCAAAGAAAGTGGCTTCATTTTGGCAGTCCAGGGTGTGGTCGGGAGACAAAAGAAGAAGCTAGATCTGACTCTGTATCAGGAAGCTTCGTTTATCCCAATGATCTTCAATGCCCATTGCACATAAGAAGCTCCGCTGGACAAGGTTCCCCCCCCCCTCCCCCATGATCATTAAACCTGCTCCTGAGTAAGGATGGAAAGACTACTTGTTAAATTCTTTGTTCTCATTTGTGGCTCAAGTGGCTAAAACGCTGACTGGGAAGAAGAAGGTCAGCAGTTCGATTCCCCAATATTGCAGGACGGAATGAGCTCCCGTCTTTGTCCCAGCTCCTGTCAACCTAGCAGTTCGAAAGCAAGAAATTGCAAGTAGATAAATAGGGACCACTTCAGTAGGAAGGTAAACAGCATTCCCTGTGCTCCGGTGTCTAGACATGCCTGCCACATGACCATGGAAACGTCTGCAGAAGCAGACAGCGCTGGCTCTTTGGCTTTGAAACAGAGATGAGCACTGCACCCTAGAGTCAGATACAACTGACTTTCAAGCAAGGGAAACCTTTACCTTTATATTCATTTAGGCAGCCTTGACATCATAAGACACTTAGATGAATAATTTTCAGACCTCACAATATTCCTTGGCTTCAGCTTACAGGTAAAATAAGGAGTGATTTCCCCAGCCAAGATTTTTGCTCTTACTCAAAATGGACCAAAATTGATGTCCGTATCCTTTAAGAAACAAAGCACAGGAGGGGAAAGATGCAAAAAGCCCATCCGATGCTTTGGAAGTTTAAAAGTCCATGAAAGAAAGGAGAAATCATTCTAATTTGTGTGTGCATGCAAGTTACACAAAATTTCTTACAGACATCCTATCATCAGCACAAGCATCTGAGGCTGTCCCGTCCTTTTGAAGGCAGAGGAAAAGCAGGGGAACAGTGATCCCTCACTCTCTTCTGAGAGGACAAAACACGCACGGATTTGTAGTCTCATTCCTGAAGGGTGTGTAAAGCAGCCACACTTTTACCTTGTCTTCCCATCCACCTTTCTTTCTCCTGGTATCCCAGTTGTTTCAGCGGGCAACAGAAGGGAGCGACCAGGGAGGTCAGGAACAGGAACAGGCGGCAGAAGCAGGAATGATACACTGAATGAAACATTGGTGGAAAATCTCCAAACTGCAAATGCTGTGTTCTGTTTCTCTCCTCCGCTCACCGTACCCCCAGGCAATTTCAGACCTCCCTATAAGCTCTAAGAGACCCTTCCTTTTTGAACTTCCACATGGGTCATTCTTGATTCTTCCTCCCTCTTTCTGACTCTCTTTCTAGCTTGCTTGCTCCCTTCCCCTCTTTCTTTCTCACTGAAAATCCAGTTGTGCATAAATACACGCATGGTAGAAGCAGGCTCACTTATGGGTGGTGACAAGCCACATCAGCTGTGGGTGCAATTATGCACTCAAACATCCACCAGAAAGACATTTGCTGACAGAAGCTGCCATTGGGATGCAAGACATCATCTGATGTATTTTTCGAAACACACACAGCCTCTCCTACCAATCTGGGGGGGAAATCTTGTGCAGCCAGCTGCCAAATTTCTTTTTTCCCTTGATGGAAATAACTTCATCAGAATCAGACACAACGAAACTTCAGACAAAGCAGCTACACCAGTAAAATGGAACAGCAACATACACAGTGGAAAGTAAGGTTGCGCATAGGTCCCCTGATCTGAACTGAGGGGCAGTTTGAGACCTTGGAATTTATCCCCATTTGGTCTGGAATGATGTGCACACCTTCTCATTTGATTCAGGCCCTAGAACTGTGTCAATCTGTAGGACTCCCATAGACTTACATTATAAAACAAAAATGGTGGTAATTATTTTGCACGAATGTCCATGAAATGTGGGGAAATGGCAAACCCTAAAGATGAAGATAAACCTTCCAGCAAGCTTTAGGAATTAGCCTGCTAAGTACTGTTATGAGAGAGAGAGAGTAAGAAAGAAAGAAAGATAGATAGAAGCTAATATGATTTGGATCCCATCCAATTTGATGTGTACTCCATACATAAATCAAGCTGTCAATTCACTTTTCTTCACCTTGAAAATGAATTCATACAAATTGGTCCAACCCAGGACAATTCAGTTTAGAATTTAAAATTTATTTATTTATTTTTCTAATTTGTATTGCCGCCCAACTCCGAAGACTCTGGGTGGCTCACAGAAAATAAAACCAATGGCAATTTTGAAAACGCAATAAAAAACCATTGAAAAACTATTGACAAAAATTTAAAAAAGATAAAAAGCTTAAAAGAGAGAGAGTGTGTTCTACTCAATTAGCCAGCAGGGTTACCATGTAAATTTGTCAAAATCTGCTGTTCAGCTATGCTGGAAATCTAAAGCACTATTCCTCCCGACCAAATACAATGAAAGTCTATGAGTTTCCCCACCCACCCACCCCCAAAGGTAATAACATCTGCTGCTAATTTTTGGTAAGCGCTTTGCATCTGTTTCCTTCCCACAAATCATCTCAGGATAAATATCCTCACCACCTCATTAGTCGCCCCTGGTTAGCCAGTTAAGGAAGGCGCCTGATAAACTGGAACACACCCAGAAGATGGTCGGAAAGAGGGAGAAAGGTTTCCAAATGCATCCCATGGTGGAAAGCTGAAAGAGCTGGGTGTGTCTAGCCTGGGAAAGAGGCAAATCAGATATGCTATGATATCCACCTTCAAAGTTCTGAAGGGCTGCCCCAGGGGTGATGGAGCAAATGAGTTCCTTCATAGTGTAGGACCCACAAACAAAAGGATCAAATTATGAGAAAGGGGAATTCAGCTAAATACATAGAAGAACTTCTTGAGGGTATGAGCTATTCATTTGTAGCTCAGAGAGAATGCAATGCATTCTCCATTGATGGACATTTTTAAGTTGCAGCCAGATGATCAACTATAGCATTAGATTTCCTGCATTGATTGGGGTGGATTTGATGACCTTTGAAATCTTTCCCTGGCTCTGTGGTTCTTTTATGGTAGCAGTAGTTTCCCCACTTTATTTGCGAATTTCTTGTTGTTCAGTCGCACAGTTGAGTCTGACCCTTTGTGACCCCATGGACCACCACACGCAAGGCTCCTCTGTCTTCTGCCATCCTCCTCAGCCCAGCCAGATCTACACCCATCGCATCAACGATTCCATCCATCCACCTCATCTTCTGCCACCCCCTTCTCCTTTTCCCTTTGATCTTTCCCAGCATCAGGGCCTTCTCCAGTGAGTCCTCTCTTCTCATTTGGTGGCCAAAGTAATTGAGCTTCAGCTTCAGTATTTGTCATTCCAATCAGCAGTCAGGGTTGATTTCCTTTAGGGTGGACTGATTTGCTCTCCTTGCAGTCCAGGGGACTCTCAAGAGTCCCCTCCAGCACCACAGTTCAAAGGCGTCTATTCTTCTGTGCTCAGCCTTCCTTGTGGCCTAGCTCTCACAGCTGTACATTACTCTAGAGGAGACCATTGCTTTAACTATGCGGATTTTTGTTGGCAGGGTGATGACTCTACTTTATTATGCTGCCTAGGTTTCTCATAGCTTGCCTCCCAAGGAGTAAGCGTCTTTTTATTTCATGGCTGCAGCCACCATCTGCAGTGATCTTAGATCCCAAGATGGTAAAGTCTGTCACTGCTTCCCTTTCTTCCCCTTCTATTTGCCATGGAGTGATGGGGCCGGATGCCATGATCTTGGTTTTTTTAATATTGAGTTTCAGGCCAACTTTTGCACTCTCCTCTTTCACCCTCATCAAGAGGCTCTTTAGGTCTTCTTCACTTTCTGCCATTAGGGTGGTATCATCTCCATATCTCAGGTTGTTGATGTTTCTCCCAGCAATCTTAATTCCCACTTGTGCTTCATCCAGCCCTGCATTACGCATGATGTACTCTACAAATAAGTTAAATAAGCAGGGTGATAATATACAGCCTTGTCGTACTCCTTTTCCTATTCTAAACCAGTCATTAGTTCCGTATCCTGTCCTAACTGTTGCTTCTTGATTCACATATAGATTTCTCAGAAGATAGATGAGGTGGTCAGGTACTCCTGTCTCTTTAAGGGCTTGCCACAGTTTATTGTGGTCCACACAATGGTATAGTCAATGAAACAGAAGTAGACATTTTTCTGGTATAGTACTCTTTTGCTTTCTCCAAGATCCAGCGAATATTAGCAATTTGGTCTCTAGTTCCCCTGCCTCCTCAAAACCCAACCTGTACTTCTGGAAGTTCTCGATCCACATACTGCTGAAGCCTAGCTTGTAAGATCTGAGCATGACTTTGCTAGCGTGTGAGATGAGCGCAATTGTGCGATAATCTGAGCATTCTTTGGCATTGCCCTTCTTTGGAATTGCAACATAGGACTGACCTTTTCCAATCCTGCAGCCACTGCTGCGTTTTTTAAATCTGCTGGCATATTGAATGCAACACTTTAATTGCATCTTTTTTTAGGGCTTTAAATAGCTCAACCGGAATACCATCATCTCCACTAACTTTGTTGTTAGTAATACTTTCTAGGGCCCATTTGACTTCACACTCCAGGATGTCTTGTTCGAGGTCAATGATCACACCGTTGTGGTTGTCAGGGACATTAAGGTCATTTTTGTAGAGCTCTTCTGTGTATTCATGCCATCTTTTCCTAATTGCTTCTGCATCTGTTAGGTCCCTGCTGTTCTTGTTCTTTATCATGGCCATTTTTGCTTAATTTCCCCAATTTTCTTGAAGCAGTCTCTAGTTCTTCTCTTTCTGTTATTCTCCTCTATTACTTTGTACTGCTCATTTATTTGCCAATAAAGAAGAATAAAATATAGATGTCTTCACCTGATCCTCGTGATTTAACAGCACCATGATGGCAACAGAGCCTGAGATTTTTGTTCGCAGGGGCAGAAATATTTACCGTAAACCCTTCAAGCTGCCTCTTGACTGATACTCCATATGCTGCATATGCATTGACTACAAAATTACCGTGCTGGAATCTGAACCTACCAGGATTTCTGTTTCAACATTGGGTCCACCTTACGTCCTTTCCCCAATCCTGGACAGCCAGAAAATGTTCATCCTTTCCACAAGCATCAGGCAGCAAATTAAAGAAAGAGGCAAAACCTGTAACTCTCTACATCTTTGGGAGGGGTTTGCTGCTGCTTCATGGTCTAGACCAGGGATACCAAAACTTTTTGTGCCATGGTCCAGCCGTGTGGTTCAGGGAGCTGGTCACTATGGCCCAGGGGCTGGATCTGGCCCCTGATGCTAATTCATCCAGCCCGCGAAGCCCTCGTCACTCCTGGAAGCGGAAGTAAAACGCACCTGTAAGAATGCGTTTTACTTCCACTTCCAGGGGCAACGAGGGCTTCGTGGGCTGGATGAATTGGCATCAGGGCCCAGATCTGGCCCCCTGGCCATAGTGACCAGCTCCCCTGGTCTAGACACTCAAATTCCTCTGACATCGGGTGGCAAAGAGCAGTGGCGGGGAAAGATTAATAACATGTGGCAATAGTCTCACAACCAGAATTCTGTGGCACACTTGGAGTTAAAACAGACAAGACTCAGAGCTTTGCAATTGGAAACAGAGCTGATTTAGAAAGTAAAGGATGTGAATTTATCCTCTACTTTTTATTACTGCTTCACAGATTTGAAAAGTGATTTGTAGTTTGTTTAAAGATTGCTCATCAGGAGGGAAGTTGGTCTCTGTTTCATTATCCAAGCAGTGCTTAAGATGTTTCTCTGGAGAGGTAATGTGCAGAAGCTAGAAATATTGAATTTTCTGGTCTACAACTACATTTGGAAGCACTGATAAGGTCTTATTGCCTCCTAATTGAAAGCTGCAGATCTGGTCTGTTTTGGACTGGCAACACCATCATAAATTTTCCAAAACCATCTCGGCTGCCAATTGTCCTTGTTATCTAAAATCCAAAATCTAATGAAATCCTACATGAGGAATGCTTTTCTTTTTATTTGCCCTGAAGTGTCCGGTGATCAATCTCCATCCAAGAGTAAAGGCAATAAAAGGAAGGAGGACAAAAATACTATTTTCGTTTCTTACCACTGTGCACAGTAAACTAAGTCTTGGTGATCTCCCTCATTTACTCACTGTTTCCTCTAAATTAAAAAGCACCAGATAAATCTTTCCATCTCATTTCCATCTTCCCAATCACATTGGCTGCTTTTCTTTTTACCCCTTCCTGACCCCTAAGTTTGGTTGCCCCAGCTTGCTGTGCCCATCTTGCTATCATACAAGGCCCATGCGCCTTCATACATAAAAATACAGTAGAACCTCAGTTAATGTCCAAACTCCGTTCCACAAGTTTGGAGTTTATCTGATTTTTGACTTTATCCAAATCAAATGGGCGATGCATCGGATAACGTTCAAAAAATGGACGTTATCCGAGGTTCCTATACCAAATGCCTCGGATAACGCCAATTCTTTAGCGGTTTTGGACTTTATGTGATGCATCATGTGTGCATGAAAACCGCGACTTTATCCAAATTGGACTTTATCCGAATCAGACTTGATCCGAGGTGCCACTGTACTGTACAGTTAAATGGCTTCGTTATTTGAATATGGGTTGTATCATGAAGTATAACTTAGGATGGTTTTTTTTTTAGCATGGTAGAATATTGGGATTGTTCAGAAGTTTAGATATCTCACTTGGGGAGGCAGAGGCTGGGAGTTCAAATGCCCCTGGTGCCATCCACGGGCAAAAAGCCAACCCATGTAGCCTTGAGGAAATTGTATAGAAGTCCCAAGGCACAACTGGAAGAAGAGAAATCACTCCGAGTTCTCTCTACCTAGAAAACCTTGGGAAAGGTTACCACAAGTTAGAATATACATAGTTAGGCATTTATTAATCTAGAAATCTACCATTAGTTTCACATTCAAAGACTGGTATAAAATTAACAGTTCAATCCCTAACCACAGACCTAAGAACTGTTAAGGTAACATTTGAGTATATAGCAAAGGTAAAGGTCACCCTTGCTTGAAAGCCTGTTGTATCTGACTCAGTGCTCATTTCTCTTTATAGCCAAAGAGCCAACACTGTCTGCATCTGGAGATGTTTATGTGGACATGTGGCAGGCATGACTAGACACTGGAGTGCACGGAACGCTGTTTACCTTCCCACTGAAGTGGTCCCTATTTATCAACTTGCAATTTCTTGCTTTCAAACCAATAGGTTGGCAGGAGCTGGGACGAAAGACGGGAGCTCATTCTGTCCTGCAGTACTTGGGAATTGAACCCTGACCTTCCAGTATTAAAGCTCAACATCTTAACTAATAAGCTACTTCAGTCCCATTTGAGTATATAGGCACTTCCAATAACTCCAAGATTTCCTATTATTATTATTATTATTATTATTATTATTATTATTATTATTATTATTATTATTATTATTATTATTATTATTATTATTATTATTATTATTATTATTATTATTATTATTATTATTATTATTATTATCTAGGGAGTTCTTTAGGCCTTGCTCCAAGGGCTCCAATCACTATGGGTACAACAGATTTCTTCCTCCATAGTGGCTCAACTTTAGTTTGCAAATCGCAATTATTATTATTTTTATTTTTTCCAGTTGTTTCTCCTCAATTCTTGCATTCCCTGGTATAGCAATGTCAGTAAACCAAACCTTGTTCTTTCCCACAACAGTACTAATAATAATTTCATGTCCTAAACTATTCTGGGTTGAAAAGATTTTTGCTGGAGGAAGCTCAGGGGACGCACGAATGAGGCTCCTTTCATGTTCCTAAGAGGCTGGGACAGAGACGGGCGCTCAATCCGCCATGCAGTACCCAGGTCCTGAACTGCCGAATTGCCAGCCTTCCAGCTAACAAGGCAAGCTTCTTAACTACTGAGCCACCGTAGCCCCTCCAAAACAGCTATCTCAAGTGTGTTGTGAGTCAGGTGTCTGTCTGTCTGTCTGAATTTTAAACCGTCGGGTGAGAAAGAACAGACTTTTCCTTCCACCTGAGAACCTTTGGTCCCTTCCCTGTCTGGTAAAGATAAAGGTAAAGGTTTCCCTCGCTCGAAAGCCAGTCGTATCCGACTCTAGGGTTCAGTGCTCATCTCTGTTTCAAAGCCCAAGAGCCAGCGCTGTCTGCTTCTGCAGACGTTTTCCGTGGTGATGTGGCAGGCATGACTAGACACCGGAGCGTACAGAATGCTGTTACCTTCCCACCAAAGTGGTCCCTATTGCTCTACTTGCAATTCCTTGCAATTTCGAACTGCTTGGTTGGCAGGAGCTGAGACAAAGACGGGAGCTCATTCCGTCCTGCAGTACTCGGGAATCGAACTGCTGACCTCCCGCCTCCCGGTCAGCGTCTTAGCCACTTGAGCCACGGCATTCCCTTCCCTGTCTGGAGGGTGTGTGTGTGTGGTGTGTGTTTTTCGGGGCTGGGGTGGGGATTTGTCTGCCTGGGACTCTATTTTGCCTTTATCCTGCCCAGAGCTGCGTCCGCGAGGGAAGTCCGACGCCCTGCGATGATCCAAAGCCTGAATCGCTGCCGCAGGATGCGCGCTCTCGGAGTGCCTTCGGTCATTCCCGTGCCTTCCGAGGCTGCCTTTCCGACCCTCCCTTGCGCCTCCTCCAGCCCACCCAACCCCCGGGTCAATTCGGGTCGCTCCTGGAACCGACGGGACGAGGCCGCGCCAGTTTCCCCTTCCGTCCGCCCCGATCGTGTAAGTCTCCCTTTGCAAAGAGGCTCGGCAGCACTGACGCCTGGCGAGCCGCCCCGTCGGGCCGACGGCAGTCCCGGCACCTCCGGCACCAGGGATCGGCCGCAAAGTGGTGGTGGTGGAAGGGTTTTCTGGGGGGGGGGGGGGAGGGGGGAGGGGGGAGGGGGAAGTTTCCCGAGGGGGGGGGTGGCGATGCGAAAGGACCAGGGTTTCCTCGCGGTCCGGAGCGCCAGCGCTTTACCTCGCGTCTTCCTCCTGCCTTGCGGGAGCATCTCCACGGAGTTGAGGACGAGGAGCAGCAGCCAGAGGAGCCTGCGCCGCATCGGGCCCGGCGGGGTGGCGGGTGGGTGCGAGGCGAGTTCGAGGCCCGGCTCAGCGCATCCCCGCGGCGTCGGAGGCGCATGGGCTGAGAGGGTCCCGGGACGGGGGGGGGGCGCTTATAAACCTGCCGGCGGGACGCCCCCCTTCCCCTTCCTCCTCCTCCTCCTCCTCCTCACCTGTCTCGGGCTCCGAGATCCCCGCGCCAACGGGGGAAACGCCACCACCAACCCTAACCCCAAAAAAGTGAAATTAGAATAAAGCGTGCGGGAGGCTCAGCCCCCGCCTCGCTCCTGCCGTCGGGCGGCCATCAGGCTCAGGTTGGACGGCCAAGGCTGCCCGAGGCCGGGGTGGAGTCCCGGGACTTAACCGTCACCCCGCCGGACCGACGGCCCTTCTCTCGCCAGAAGCTGTGTGGTCAAGATCCCCGTCCGGCTCACTGGAGGAGTCATAGACGGGGCGGGAGGGGGGGGGGAGAAGGTGTGGTTAGAAGGGGGGAGACCACCACGCTCCGCAACTCGCCTCGCCCCCCCCCCCCTGGACTTTTTCCCCCAAGAGGGAGAGATGCGAATCCCTTCGAGTTATTCAGCCCCATCCACCCGGGGTCTCTTGACCGTCGGGGCGTGTGTGGGTGTAAAGGGTGACCCACCCTCCCCAGGAAGCCCAGCTTAAAAGGACTGGGACGCTGGGAGCCCCAGAGTTTGAAAGCAATTTAAATTGCAAGTAAATCAATAGGTACCACTTGGGTGGGAAAGGTAAACAGTGTTCCTAGTCATGCCAGCCAAATGACCACGGAAACATCTGCAGACGCAGACAGTACTGGGTCTTTGGCTATAAACAGAGATGAGCACTGAACCCTAGAGTCGGATACGACTGGCTTTCGGACAAGGGCGACCTTGACCTTTCACCAAAATGTTCCTGGATGCCTGTCTTCATCCATATAAGGGTGAGGGGTTCCGTGTGCTCCGTTGTCTAGTTATGCCTGCCACATGACCACGGAAACGTCTGCAGAAGCAGACAGCGCTGGCTCTTCGGCTTGGAAACAGAGATGAGCACTGCACCCTAGAGTCGGATACGACTGGCTTTCGAGCAAAGGAAACCTTTACCTAAGGGTGAGTGGGGGGAGAGATAGAGGGGAGGACACTCCAAGCCTGCAATCGCAAGAGCCTCCCGCCCTGACTTGGAGCTACCACCACCACACTTCTCCGGACAGCAGTGCATCATCCCTTCACCTTGGGTCCCTGCTGACCCAGAGCATATTTGGTTGGCTTGATTTGGGCGCTGGGGGCAATCCGCCTCCCTCCTCCCCCCAGCAATGAGCAAAAACAGCCCCAGAGCCAGGGTGCTTGCTGTGCCCACCTGCTTGTTACTCTGCAGATTGGCAAAGGCTGGCAAAAAGCAGGACTCTCCATCTTTGGGAAAGAAAACCCAAAGAGGTGTTCAACGTGTGCATGGGGTGGTTGGTAGTGGAGCGTATGTTGAAGGGAAAACTCAGGTCAGGAGAAAAGAGCAAACCTTGTAAAGTGAATAACACAAATGCAATGTCTCTCTTTTGCTCCCACTACTGCAGAACAGCCCCCAACAAGTAGAAGAATTGGCTAAGATTGAAGGTGGGGAGATCACCTGCCTCCACCCCATGGTACTCCACGACCATCTCCCTGTAGTATTCTGGCCCTGTGTCCACATTCCACCAGCCGTGGGCTGCATTCAGCCCAGGAATGAATTGTTGGGAAATATCTGTTAACCATTCTTCTTTCCTTCAGAGGACACCCATTGTCTCTTATTTGGATGAGAACAGGCATCCAGTATCATTTGGGGGAAGGGAAGGATAAAGGTCACACTTGCTCGAAAGCCGGTCATAGCCGCCTCTAGGGTTCAGTGCTCATCTCCATTTATAGGCAAAGAGCCAGCACTGTCTGCATCTGCAGACGTTTCCATGCTCATGTGGCAGGCTTGACTTGACACTGGAGTGCACAGAACCCTTCATCAGTGTTCTGTGAGCTCCAGTGTTGAGTCATGCCAGTGTCAATCCGTGTCCTTTAAACTGGTTTCAAACTCTGGGGCTCATAGACCTTTCAAACTGGGCAGAGTTGAAAGCCACAAGGGCCTTCTGTTCAATGGGCTTGCCAACATTCAACAGTCTCCTATTTGGGGATTTGGTACCACCTTGCAAATGTTAGTGTCAACAGCTGCCAAATTACGGTAAAGGTCGCTCAAAAGCCAGTTGTATCTGACTCTAGTGTTCGGTGCTCAATCAAAGAACCAGCACTGTCTGCATCTACAGATGTTTCCATTGTCGTGTGGCAGGCATGACAAGATGCTGGAGCACACAGAACATTGTTACTTTTTCCACCAAAGCGCTACCTATTTATCTGCTTACAATTTCTTGCTTTCAAGCTGCTAGGTTGACAGGAGATGGGAAAGACAACAGGAGCTCACTCTGTCATGCACACTTGGGTCTCGCACTGCTAACCTGCTGACCTTCCAGTCATCAAGCTGTGTTACTACTTATATTTACATCATATTCTGTCCTATGATGTCTGGCTGGACATCCTGCTACGGTAATAGAGTAGACCGTACAGCCAACAACTCAATGCTAAGTGTTGGGCAGCGGAAAATAACCTGACTCCCTAAAGGGGCCAACGGGTATTGTCAGGTATTGAAATAGTGGTACTGAGTATTACATGCAATGAATGTATGTGCCTATAGCTTTAAGAGCCTGTATCTGTATTGCACAGCTCATATTACTGATATGTGTAGCTAAAGTGTTGTGATGAAATGGGTCACAAGTTATTCAATATGGAGTCTCTTTGGTTTTTAAACTGTCTTTGAATATAGTTTTGTTATTTGTTATGGGAACCAGGGTGTGTTAATACCCTAATTGGCTGTATGCTAATTAGGAGAGCCAAGCTCATGTTCTTTCTTTTAGGCACATGGGTTTGTGGATTCGATTCAAGTTTGGGGTTTCTGAGAGTTACACCTCAGAAGAGAGGGTGGGACTCTAACACCTAGTCCTTAATCCAACCCAAGCTTTGTTATGATTACCTAGATTAGTCAGGTTTTCCTTTTGGTTCTGGGGGAAGGCCTGAGTGTGGATTTTCCTAACTGTACTTTTTGATTAGTGTTGTTGTTTTTGCTTTATTCGTGTATCCTGAACCAATGAATGAACTGTTAATTTTACATTATGCTTCGAGAACAATAAACATCTTTAATTCATCAACAACGTCTGTTCTTTGGAAGAGGGAGTAAGACAAGAGTTAAGCCTTAAGCCACACGCTACCACACACACCACATACTACTCTCCACAATACTTGCTGGGCTCTGTTAATACAGGTAAGCCCCAAGTTGCTGCAGGTTTTTGCAGGATGACATTTAGGCCTCCTGTACTCGGAGTCTTGGGGAGTTCCACAGAGCTGGCCGGTCTTGGAAGCTCAGAAGGAACTGGAGAGCCCCAGGGCAAGGGTCAGAACAGCAGTGTTATGCTCTATAAATGAAGTGCTTCCAGAGCACTTATTTGGAGGAGTTATCAAGGAGTCATCAAGGGGTACTGGAGTAATCCGGGAGTTCGTGCTGAAACTCACACTGGAGTTACTGGAGCAAGAAGAGAGAATACTGAAGGACTGTTTCTGCAACTCCTGCTGAAGTTGCTGGGGAGGAGCTCAGGCAGAAGTTCTTTTACAAACCTGCACTGGAACCTAGAAGCATTCAGTAAGCACTAACTAATCTTTTTTGCCAGAGTGTGTGTATGCTTGTGCTTGAAAGAACTGAACTGCTTATGAAGCTGGAATGAGTCTTGGCTTTCATTCCTGTTGAACTGTTTGAATGAGGTGAACTGCTGTTCTGAATCTACCAAAGACTATAAGCAAATCCACAAGCCTCTAATCAGCCTCAGAAGGACCTTGAAAGATTCCTGCCTAGGTGAGAGACTTTGACTTTGTGTCAATACCTTTTGTGAGAGACACTTTCTATATTTACATTTTACATTGAAAGATAATTAACACAGAAAAGTAAATGCCATTTGTTTTCTGTTGAACTACGCTGCCGTTCTTCTTTTGTGTGTGTGGGCAGTCCAAGGCGCACCGCTTCCACTTGCGTTACGCTTACACGCTATTCTGCTAAACACGCACACAATAAAATCTAACAACAGGTTATGGGCCCAGGTGAGTCCAGGTGTGCAAGAATTGCCACGTCCAGAAGTGCTAGAGGTCCCATGCCCAAGTGTGTCAGGTGTGCTATGTTCAGAATGCTGTGTCTAGACAAGCCACGCCTGGAGAAGCCACACCCAGATGAGCCTTAGTCTCCTGGAGGACTTTGCCCTTCCCTGAAGACCACATGCAGCTGTGAGGACGCCCGGTCGACGTCCTTCTCAACAGAACCAGCTGAGGATTCCTCTTCTTCAGCTACAGCTTTACTTCTGCTTCTTGTGTTTGTTTACCGAGAGAAGCATGCCATGACCAGAAGTGCCAGAGGTGCGCAAAATAAAACACATTTATCCATGCTAAAACACACAATAAAACTTAACAGGTATGGGCGGAGGAGTCCCTTTAGGTGGGGTGATGGTCATCCTCAGTGGAGGAAATGCCACTGGAAACCATCTTATTGGGCCCAACAGCAAAATGAGCGAAGGAGGAACTCTGATTTCCAATGGTCCTGGAGGTGGAAGCAGCCATGCCAGATGGACTGGCTGTGAAGGCGCACCTTGATAATATCCTCAAGGCTGTGACAGTCCATTGCAGTCCCGGTGTCAAATCTTGCATGTCTCATTTCATATGTACCACAGGAGATGGCTCTGTGATCATAGTGTGTGGGTCACTTCATGGCAAGCTGGGATCCACCTTAAACAAATTCATGCCAGTGGCATTTTTCCTACTTCAGGGGGAAAATGCATTCTTGGATACCGGTTGCAGCCAATGATGACTTCTTTGAGTTCTTCAACAATAAAAACTATTTTCATCATTGTGTGTGCTTGGAGAGGGGGAAGAGGCCAGAAGAAATGTATCACTTTTTTAAAATAAAAATGAAGTATGTGAGATATTCCCGTAAATTAGTTTAACAGGGAAGAAAGGAGGACAGGACACTTCAAAGGAGCTGGCAGCCGACAAAAATGCCAGGATGTGCAGAGTGGGTGAGTGGGAAGGGGTTCAGTGTGGGAGAGAATTGCTTTTATGATGCATCGGTGGAACAAATAGTATCGCCCTTTTACTCGGCTTGTAATGTTGTGTTTTGACTGGGTTTTGTGTCTATCTGAAGCACTGCATAGAGATCCAAATCCCTTAAGTATGGGTTTCAGTGGCTATTAAACCAGGCTAAAAGATCCATTTTTTTTCTGCTTTGCTTTCTTGAGGAAGGATGAAAATAAACTCACAGGGAAGTGCAAATGTATGTATCCAAAACTAACAATCTCTTGGCTTTAAAAGTGTGTCTGGCTAGGTTATCCTGCTATGGTAATAGTGTAGACCATACTGCCAGTGACTCAACGCTGAGTGTCAAGTGGTGGTTGGTTAACTAACCTGACAACCCTAAGGACTAATGGCCTTGGGTGCCAAAGACCACAGGGAAGGGTGATGGTCCCCAAGTGGATGAGATCCCACTTGAATCCATCTTGATGGAGGGCAGCAGCTTCATCCATCCCGGCCTGGGGCTGAGGAGGACTTTGCATGCCAAAAGGGCATAGGACCAGAAAGTGACTCACGGAACTGGATCAGTGGTACAATTGTCATGCTTCAATGCGGAAGGCAGATGAAAAGCTATTGCATTAGAAGAAGTAGAAGAAAGAAGAAGAAGCACCTGGTTTGTAGCAGTTTAACAGTTGAAAGGGCTCAGGACCAGAAAGTGACTTGTGGATTTGGCCAAGCAAATCTAAGCCCAGTTCAATCTTTCTGAGACTGACCTCACAAGATTGTTGTGCAGATCATGTGCCTTGGTAGGGAGCCATGTAGGCCAGGTGACATGGAAAGATAACGAATAAGATAATAGCAATACCCAAAGTTCATCTCCACATAGCTAATCCTTTTCACCTTATCCCCTCTTCCAGCTGACCAAATACCTTCTATCATCATCATCATCAGAGCGGTCATCCTATGTTCTCCTCAACTGGGGTCTTCCAGTTTGCCTTAACATTTCACACTAGGAAGAATCTTTTCTCTCATTACCCATTTGAACACAAGTCAAGACATTGCTCATTACAACAGGCTTATAAGGTGAGGCACTGGCATTCTTGGAGCCCTCATAAAGTGTTGTAGGTAACATTTTCCCCACATATGTTCTTGGACTTCAGTTCCCAGCAGGTGTGCTGATTTGGACTTCTGGTGAAGTCCAAGAACACCTGGAGGCCCAAGGTTGAGAAACCCTGCAGGGAGTGAACAACTTCTGTCATGATTGCTGTTATGTTAGCAGGCTCACATCAGCTTTGGCCCTGAGCGTCTCTGCGGCAGAATATGTTGCTCCAGTAAGGAATGCTTCTGCATATGCAAAACAAGTTGGCATTGCTGTTAATGAAGCCATGTGCAGAGTGACAGGATGCCTCAAACCTGCACCTGTTGAGAAAATATACCCTCTTGTGGCTATTGCTTCACCTAAGATAAGGAGAGAAGTAGCAGCAGATGCCGAGAGAACTAAGCAAGAGAATGATCCTCGATATCCTCCGAATGGATATGTGCCCCGAGTCTGCTGGCTCAGATCCAGGAAGAGCTTTATTTCAAGAACAAACATTCTTGAGGGTACACAAAATCAAAACCAAATTAGAAGGTGGAAGAAGTTGTTCACTGGATAAGGACTAACGTTACTGGAGGAGATAGCTGAGAAACTCAACCTCCCCTATGTCACTTGGAGGACCATGAGTAGGATGAGGGTCGGAATACCTAAATGCAAGACCAACAGGCTCAAGTGGGGGCTGCTGGAGGACAACAACATACTCCATGAATGGGAGAGATACCGAATTCAGCTTGTTTACTGGTCTGCTGATGAATGCCAGAAATATGCACTGATGAGGACTTAAGTTTGGCCAACAACAAAGCAAAGAAAGTGGCTTTGTTTTGGCAGTCCAGGGTTTTGTCGGGATACAGAAAAAGAAGAAAAATCACTGGAGTCTGAGAGGGGATGTCAGGAAAATGGTGGGGATTGAACACTGTGATCCCTGGACCAGCGATGCCACTGGTCGACCTATGTCAGATTTTGTTTCCAGCCAAACAGATTACTTTGCTTCCCTTCACAGAAGCTGGACTGTGAGCGAATGCCCCGGGAATTCTGCTCATGAATATTCTCATACTATTGCGATGCTGAAACAATTAACACCAGATGCTCTTCTGGTCATAAACCAGGGGTGTCCAAACTATGGCCCACAGGCCAGATTCGGCCCCCGATGGTAATTCATCTGACCCGCACCGCCCTTGTCCCTCCTGGAAGTGGAAGTAAAATGCACCCGGTGTGTTTTCCTTCCACTTCCAGGAGCCACGGGCTGGATGAATTGTCGTCGGGGTCTGGGTCCGGCACACAGGCCATAGTTTGGGCACCCCTGGTTTAAGCAGAGAAAATGGCAGCTTAAAATCTATCTCATCCTGTTGCAAAACAGATTGCAAGACATGTTTTACTTCCGCTTCCAGTGGGAGAAACCACGTGACCGGCCCACTGAACCACATCACCAGCCCACTGTACCACGTGACTGGCCCATGGCCCAAAAAGTTTGGGCACCCCTGCCATAGACTATAGCGAACCAAGGACTGGGGCCATCCACTAGGTTGGCTCTAGCAGCAAATTCCAAATCCAATCAGCTTGATTCTGAGTGATTTTTGTGAGGTCTGGATCAAAACGAAACCTCCAGATTCAGTCCCAAGGTGCAGCAAAGCCAATTTACAAACCAATTTGTAAGCAAGGCACAAACGACTTCTCCTGAGACTATTTTCTTTTTGAGAAGCAACTTTTAAATATATGTCATACACAAAGCTCTGGACGTAGGTGTCGGAAATTTAGCAGGCTGCTTGGGCCTCCCAATTCCATGTACTTCATTTTAAAACAGAAAAAGTTATTCCCTTTTTAAAAAATTCCCAATGCATGTCAAGGCACTGACTTTGTTGTTGTTCAGTCACACAGTTGAGTCTGACCCTTTGTGTCCCCATGGACTGCCCCATGCCAGGCTCCTCTGTCGTCTGCCATCCTCCATAGCCCACCCAGATCTACACCCACTGCGTCAACGATGCCATCTAGCCATCTCATCCTCTGCCACTTTAGAAATGCATAAATCAGTTCAGGTCTGGGGCAGAAACTGAATCAGATGGGGAATAAATTGCTCTGGGCAAAACTGAGATACCATCATAAGCCTTGAAACAGAGGTATGTTCTTAAGCCCTGTTTGTTTGTTTGTTTATTTATCTCTAAATCAGTTGGGACTGATTTAGAGATAGGGACTAAAATAGGGACAGATTACACTGCCTAACTAAGACATACCACTCTCTCTTTGCATTATGACAAACTTTGACAGTGATACAAAATGAACATTTTTAATTAATTTTCCTTGAACAGCCTCCCTAACTTTCTTTCACACATTGCTTTTGAGACTCTATTTCTCAATTTCACGTAGAGTTCAAAAGTAAAGGTCACCCTTGCTCGAAAGCCAGTTGTATCCGACTCTAGGGTTCAGTGCTCATCTCTGTTTATAGCCAAAGAGCCAGTGCTGTCTGCATCTGGAGATGTTTGCATGGACGTGTGGCAGGCATGACTAAACACTGGAGTGAACAGAATGCTGTTTACTTTCCCACTGAAGTGGTACCTATTGATCTACTTTTCTTGCTTTTGAAATGTTAAGTTGGCAGGAGCTCAGAGAGAGACGGGAGCTCACGCCATCGTGCGGTACTCGGGTCTCAAACTGATGAGTTGCTGACCTTCCAGTCATCAAGTTCAGCATCTTAAACACTGAGCCATCACAGTCCCTAGCCTAATATGATGAGTTATCTGACCATTTATCAGGTTTGTATAACGTGTGTTAAAAAGTCATCCATTGTGATTTTAACTTAATAAAAGGCTGAAATAATAATTTTCCTGCTTAATGGCAATGAGTTACTAATCCATTAGTCACTATGGGATGTGTGGAAATTTTGAAAAAGGAGCCATCATGTTATTTATTCTGGGCAATGTGTGATTTAATAATTGTATGACATTAAATCAATTCTGATTCATGGCAATCCTTTCCAGAGTTTTCTGGGTTAGAGAATACCGTTCTCTTCTTCTGAGGACTTCCCTAGGACTCTAAATTTTGCCCAAGGTTACATAGGCTGGATCTTCCTCAGGAGGCACAGAAGGGAATCAAACTCCCAACCTCTAGCTCCACAGCCAGATACCTAAACCACCTAAACCAGATACCTGAACCAGCTTAATGGCACAACTAGATTAAAGCCAGAAGGACATCTAGGGGCTGAAGTAGACAGAGGTCAAAGGGAAGCCCAGTGCTGCATAACACATGCAGCTGGAACATTCATTCATTCATTCATTCATTCATTCATTCATTCATTTGACTTTTATCGCTGCCCCCTCGCCGAGGCGACTCCAGGTGGCTTACAGTCTAACGAACAAGAATATTAAAATATAAAATATAAAAACACAAAGAGTATGAACCAAGGTCAATTTGGAACTGTAAAGTAAGAAGTGGAAGATTAAACATTGCAGTGCTTTGTGTTAGTGAAATAACATGAACTGGAACGGGACATTTTCTGTCAGGCAGCTACAAGGTGTTTTACCCTGGAAATGACCAACACAGAAGAAATGGAGTGACTCTAATACGGAGGCAAGATGTAGCACAGGCAGCTAGGGGCTGTAATGAAAAGACTGGCCAAATAATATTCACTAGACTCCAGGAAAAAATCCATCTTTATAGCTATCATTCAAGACTCTGCTCCAACTACAGATGTTGAAGATGCTGCTGCTGAAAGCTCTTTCACAAGCTTCCAAGAGGAAACTGATTGCATGCCAAAACGAGACATCTTGGGCTGGGATGTAAAGTAGGGAATAAAGCAGAACCAAATGTTATTGGAAAATTTGGTCTAGAGGTCATAAACAAAGCAGGAGAAGGACTTGGAGAGTTCTGCGAACAATCTGTTTATTGTAAATGCATGCTTCAAGCAACCGAACAAAGGACTGTACAAGTGGAGATCACCAGATGGCCAATGCAGAAAGCAAAAGGACTATGTAATTGGAAGCAGGGGAGGAAGAAGCTGAATTCTCTCTGCTAAAATGAGACCAGGAGCCGATTGTGGTACTGGTCAGCAACTATTCATGTCCATTTTGGACATTTTCACATTTTGAAACACACAAAAATGTGTCTTGAATAGTCAAGATGCCCTTTGAAAACAATGGCCAACCTCTTGGGGGGGGGGGCGGAATCACTTCTACATGAGAGTGAAATAACCACATTTTTCAGAGACGTTAGCCAAAAATAAAATAAAATAAAAATAAAACACCTCCCAATTTTTTCATCTTAAACACATGCAATTTGTATTTTTAAAAACTACTTTTTGTAGGGTTGTTAAAAAAAACCTTTGCACCAAATAAAACACAATTATTCATGCTAAAACACTTCCACATTATTTATTTAATTATTTGTTTATTTAAGAAAAAATGCCACAAGGTGAAAAATACAGAAGATGTTTCATAATCACATGTGACAGCAGGAAAAAAATTCATGTTGTTGTTGTTGTTTTTTTGCTCATTCTTGCAATATTGTAAAATGTGGGTAAAAACCATATTTTAGGAAATATGGGGAGAATTTTTAGAGTATGTATTAGTGAAAGGGAAATGAGTTAAGCCAGAGCAAGCTGTATTATCTTTTTTGGAACAAGGGGATGAATACATAAAAAGTTAACAATATTGAGAATATTTAGTCGCAAAAGGCTTATAAGTCCCACTGGTGGCAGGTGCACATAGTAGTTATAGTGTACTATATGTAATTTTGTTAAGATTTTTTTCTGTAGTTGATGTGATTTTTTTGTTTATTTTTGTGTGTATTTTTTACTTTAATTAAATAAAATTATTTTTAAAATATAAAGAGTGATTATTTAGAGTCCTAGGGGTAAGAAATTTGGGTCTCATCTTAACACAGACTAATACATCAATAGATTCTCTGATCAATAAACTACTTACTAATGCTGGCACTAGAACATTTTGTCTTTTCACACTTCTTTCAGTGTCAGGATTAAGTCCTGCTAGGGGAAACTGTGTACCTGGGGCAAACAGATGCACCCATTAAGAGTTACAGTGTACAAATGGGGATATCATTGGGGAAAATATGCCTTGTGAATGCCTATTTAGGGAAAACCATGCCTGGAAGTTTTACTCCTTGTCTGAAGAAGTGGACTTGATCCACGAAAGGTAACAGTAAAAATATAGCAGTTAGAGAGATATCCTGCCTCTCTCTCCAACCCGGAGGTTGTCCTTAGGTATTCATAATCATAGCCATTGATACCCTTGTCCTCCATGAACTTGTCTAATCCTTTCTTGAAGCTGTCAAGACTGACAGCTGTCACCACTTCTTCTGGCAGGGAGTTCCATAGACCAGAGATCCTCTGGGTGAAAAAGTGCTTTCTATTATTTGTTTGAGAACTAGCACCCAAAAGTTTCATCGAGTGCCCCCTAGTTCTAGTGATGTGTGATAGGGAAAACAGTTTTTCCTTATATCTACTTTGTCCTTATCTACTTTGTCTCACCTGTGCTCTTCTTCTTTCATGTCCCAATCAAACCCAGGAGTGCCAAAATGAAGCCACTTTCTTCGCTTTGCCATTGGCCAAACTTAAGTCCTCATCAGTGCATGTTTCTGGCAATAATCAGCAGGCAAGACAATGAGCTGGATTCTGTATCTATCCACATTCACACCCAGTGTTTTCCCACTGAAGTGGTACCTATTGATCTCCCGTTTTCCAGCACGTGGCATAACACTGCCCCCACCCCCACCGGGGATGCATCACAGATCAGTACCACCGGCCGTTTGGGGTCGAAGTGGGTCAGAATGGCGTCAGACGCCAGAAGTTGTTTCAGTACAGTGAATGCCCTCTCCTGGTCATTGCCCCACTTCCATGCCTCATCTTTCTTGAGCAACTTATGAAGCGGTTCAGCCACCACCGCCTTCCGGGGAAGGAAGGAGTGGTAGAAATTCAAGAGCCCTAGGAACGACTGCAACTCGGACTTGGAGGTGGGGCGAGGGGCTTTCTTGATGGCGGCCACCTTGGATTTGGACGGTTTGATCCCCTCAGGTGTTACTCGGAACCCTAAGAACTCAACCTCATTCGCGAAGAAGACGCATTTGTCTTTTCGCAACCTCAACCCCGCCTGTTCGAATGCCGCCAGAACTTTGTCTAGCCTTTCGGCCAATTCGAACTCACTCCCCCCCGTTATCAATACGTCATCAAAATATGGCAAAACCCCGTCCAGACCTTTTAAGAGGCGTTCCACGAGCGACTGGAAAATTCCAGGCGCTGAGTTCACGCCGAATTGTAGGCGCGTCACCTGGAACGCCCCCTTATGCGTGACTATGGTCTGAGCAGCAGCTGCAGCAGGGGTTACCAAGAGTTGCTTATAGGCTTGCGCCAGGTCGAGCTTAGCGAAACACTTTCCCCCATGTAACCTGGCTAGCTAATGGCTGACCACCGGCACCGGGTACGCATTAGGGCGAATTGCCTTATTAATGGTGCACTTATAATCGGCGCAAATGCGAACCTCCCCATTGGCCTTCAACGCCGTGACAATTGGAGTTTCCCACTCCGCAGAATCAACAGGAACAAGAATCCCCTGGCCCACCAATTTGTCCAGTTCCGCCTCTATTTTGTCCTTTAGCGCAAAAGGCACTCTGCGCGGTTTGAGCCTTATTGGGCGGACCTCCGGATCCAGGTCGAAAGCTACTGGGGGTCCCTTGAACTTCCCAAGTCCCTTTTTGAAGACTTCGGGGTGCGCGTCGCACACCTCCTGTATTGGGTCAGTCCCAACGGCGTGCACCCCCCCAATGAACAGACCCAGGGGCTGAAACCATTGAGTCCCGAGGAGGCTGCAATTTCCCCCCTTAAGGACGACTAGGGGGAGCTCCGCTGCGTGCTGTTTATATTGGACCTGGAATGTCCCAACCCCCAACACTGGGATACTGTTCCCTTGCACGTCCCGAAGCGTGGACCTCAACGCTTTGAGCTTGGGTCGTACGCGGGGGGCAATTCTCAAAAACTCCCTCTGGGAAATGATTGAATATGAGGAGCCCGAGTCAATCTCCATCCTAACAGGGGCCCCTTGCACCAGTACCTCAACAAAGTAACGGGGGTGTCCCATGGACACGCTGAAAACTGGGGCGGCGGCGTCGCTGTCGTCGGAGATGCGGCCCACGCCGTCCTGTTTCCTCGTGGGCCGGGCGCCATCCTTTGGTCTTGTCGAGCGGTCCGGTCTCGTTGAACGGTCTGGCGAGCTCCTCCGGTCCTCGCGCCGTCGTCTGCAGACTTTAGCGATGTGCCCGCGGCGCCCACAGTTGTGGCACTTGGCCTTCCTAAACGGGCACTTGACGCGGTCGTGAGCCGCTCCACAGCCATCGCAACGTCGGCCGCCCTTCCGGACCTTCCGGACGTCCTCCTCGTCGCTGCTTTCTGCGGAAGATTTCGACGCTCGCCGGGCCGCGTGCACCGAGCCTGCTGCTTGGTCGGCCTGTGGGAGCCTGCCCTGGAGCTCTTTCACTCCGGCCCTCGTGGCTTCCGCGGCCTGTGCTGCCTTCACGACCTCATGCAGTGTCGGGGGCGGCTCCTGGTTCATCAGCTTCCGCTGAACTTCCTCGTCCCACAGGCCACACAGCATGCGGTCCCTGAGGGTGATTTCCAGGTTCTCCCATTTGCATGGGCTGGCGGCCAACCGCAGGGCTGCTGCGAAAGCGGCGACCGACTCGCCCGGCGCTTGGACTCTCCTCCAGAACACGTCCCGAGCTGGAAACATCGACACCAAGGGCTGGAAATGGTCACGCATCGCCTTCAGGAGCTCTGTTGCCTTCAACTCGCCCACCTTCTTCGGTGCGATGAGGTCGACCAGCACCCTCTTGCCGGCGTGCCCGAGCATTCTGGTGAGGCTGGCTCTCTTCTTTCCCTCGTCCGTGACCTCGAACTCCACCAGTGCGCCTTGGAAATCCATTTCGAAGAGTTCCCAATCTTCCGGTTTGTTGACGTCGAAACCGGCGTATGTCTTGGTCCCGTGGGAAGCCATATCCCATCCTCGTCGCCAATTTAGTGTATGGGAACCAAGACACCGGGACAGCCGAAGAGCTGGCTTAACACAACTTTATTGCATACTGGTCAGGGGGAACATGCGGTAATGGCGGACGAACAGCTCAATATATACAGTGGCTATACATTTGAATGTGGCTCCTTGACAGTCTATTGGCTACTGTCCGCGTGACTTCATTGCAGGTCACACCCTTCTTGTCCAGGTGAAGGTGATGGCGGGAATCTTCCCGCGCTGTTGTTCTTAGGTGAGTCTGGGCCATTGAGCTGGACGCTCGCTATTGCCATCTGGTGGTCACTAGCTCGCGTCCTATTAGGGTTACAGTGATGCAGCTGAAGGTTATAATGTTACACGTAGAAAGGTTATATTGGTTACACATGGATAGGTACATTGTTTAAAGGCACAGTCTTTTAGAACACAACAACTCCATTCCTGTAAAATCTGGACTGTTTAGAGAGGCAATTCACAACATTTTGCGATATATTCTTTTGGTTTCATTTGTAATCGGCCTGTCAGATAATAATAAGTTGCTTATTGAGTTGGAAAGCCAAATATTTGTAGGTGCTAATTAAATCAAATGAATGCAGTGTGGGTTCAGGTAACATGCAGCTCATATTGGAAAGAGCCCGCTGTATTGAATGGCTGTTCTACATTAACAGCCAACTGGCAGGAGAGTTCAGGGAGATGGAGTCCCTGGCAGCAGAGCCTGGAGTCAGGAATTTAAGTCCCTGCTGTGCCTTTTGGGAGAAAAGCCAGGTTGTGTGGTCTTGGCTAAGCTGCACATTTCTCGGGAATCCCCAGAAAAGAAGGAACAGTCAATCATTTCTGCTTAAAGCCAGGGAAAGATTGCAGTGAGTAGGAGACAAACAAAGCCCTGTGTAACCCTCCATTTCTCTGTATTTCTGAGATTCTGAAGTATCTCCATCTACAATAACGAAGAACTGGGCAATGCCACCGTCCATCCATCTGTCCATCTGTCTGTCCATCTGCCTGTCTGCACTGCAAATAGGAACCCAAACGGTAGATAGCCATAGATGAGCGTAGAAAATTTCTATGTATCCAAGCAGCCCCATTTTATTTGATTGTTCTTTGATCTTCCTACTTCATTTTGAAGTCTATTTAGTGACTGCCAAGATGGTCCAGCCAGAATCTTGTCCTGGGGGGAGACTGTCTTTGCTATTTATCCATTCGACAAGGTGTGCTATTTTTGATCTCTATAGGTTTAGCCTAGCCTCTTCTGGCTTAATAGTCAGAGCTTGAGAGGTGTACCGAAAACTTGATTTTCACTCTTGTCTTGATGTCCATGAAATGGATGTGCCTGATGCATCATTACTTTATTTTGTTTCTTGCTAGTGTATATCAACATACCTCTGGAGGGACAATGGCATCCAAATAATAGACTTTTTCAATAGGAGTAGGCTTCAGGCAGCCAGTAATAATCTTGCACGATTCATTAAGAGCTTCATCCACTTGTTTGGCATGTGCTGATTGATTCCATATGGCACTAGCATATTCTGCTGTGGAGTAGCACAGAGACAAAACTGTTGTTTTTATTGTTTGTGGGTGTGCACCCCTGTATGAACCAGACAATTTCCTAAGTATGTTATTTCTGGCAGCAACTTTCTGTTTGGTGATTAGACCATGAATTTTTTAGATCAGGGTTCAATCCAGAGTGATGTCCAAATGCTTTGGAATAGGATAAAGGTCCAAAATTTTGCTTTCTTGGCTAACTTAAAGCTTCCGCTCTGTTTCTATGCTTTTCATGTAGAAGGCACAGACTTTTGGTTTTGAAGAATCTGTTTTCAGCTGGTTGTTTCTATAATATAAGAAAAGGTTTTCTAAGGCAGAGATTAGCTGGTACTTGGTGGACTCAAAGGCTTCCCCTTAGATCAGGGGTGCCCAAACTATGGCCCGGGGACCAGATCCGTCCCCCAACACCAATTCATCCATTCCATGAAGCCCTCGTCCTTCCTGGAAGCAGAAGTAAAATGTGCCCATATGGGCACATTTTACTTCCACTTCTGGGAGTTTAGTGTATGGGACCAAAGACACCAGGACAGTCGAAGAGCTGGCTTAACACAACTTTATTACATGCTGGTCAGAGGGAACATGTGGTAATGGCGGACGAACAGCTCAATATATACAGTGGCTATACATTTGAATGTGGCTCCTTGACAGTCTATTGGCTACTGTCCGCGTGACGTCATTTCAGGTCACGCCCTTCTTGTCCAGGTGAAGGTGGTGGCGGGAATCTTCCCCCGCTGTTGCTCTTAGGTGAGTCTTGGGCCAATGAGCTTGGACGCTCGCTATTGCCATCTAGTGGTCACTAGCTCGCGTCCTATTAGGGTTACAGTGATACAGCTGAGGTTACAATGTTACACATGGAAAAGGTTACATTGGATACACATGGATAGATACATTGTTTAAAGGCACATGCTTTAGAACACAACATCCCTCCCCCCTAGGATGAGACGAAGTCTCTTAACCAAGATGGTTTCTTGCACTCGCGTTTGGGCCGCGATGTGGGTTGGCCCCCCTGGGGGCCACTCCCGCTTCCTTGTTCCCTGGACCCTTGTCCTGTAATGGGAGAGGGAGACTCGTTAGTGGCTTGCTGCGGTTTTGCAGCTTTAGGGGAAAGGGTGGATTCCGTTGTGGGCGAACCGAGGGCACCAGGGGCTAACGTAAAACCCCTCTTCTCGCTTGGATGGGTGGGGGACCACTCCGAAAACCCCCCCGGTTCTGTAACTCAAAATTAAACTCTGCTGGGGGATCCCGCGGGATATCTACGAGGACAAATTCCTTCTCCTCCCCCCTTGGTGGGGACTCTGGGCCCCCCTCTCCTCCCCCTTGGGCTAAACGGGTGGGGGAGAACCCTAACGCTGAATTCGGCTCCGCGCTTTCAGCGCCCTGCTTTCCCGGGACCCGGTTCCGTAGCTGGTCCACGTGCCGCCGCCATAGTAGACCTGTGTTGGTCTCCACGCGGTATGACACGGGACCGGTCTGCTCCACGACCACCCCCGGTACCCAGGCTGGCCCCGCGCTGGCGTAGTTCCTGCAGTGCACGGGGGCGCCTACGCTAAAACTCTTTGTGGCCTCTAGCCCGATGTTCCTCCCCTTGTCTTCTACTCTCGTGGGGTCTAGCCTAATGAGAATGGTGGTCAGTTTCCTGCGCATTAATAGCTCCGCGGGGGAGTATCCTGACGCCAACGGGGTCACCCTGTACCCTAGCAGAAACTGACACACTTGCAGGTTGAGGTCCCCGGGGCCCATGCGCCGCAGCGCGTCCTTCGTGGTGCGGATGAGGCGCTCCACTTGGCCATTGGTGGCCGGATGGAAAGGGGCGGAGGTGATGTGCCGGATGGCGTTAATCTCTGTGAATGCCCTGAACTCAGCGGACGTGAAGAAACTAGCGTTATCGCTAATTAGAGTGTCGGGTATGCCGAACGTGGAAAAAATTCTCCGCAAATGCTTAATTGTCGCGGCCGAGGAGGTGCTCGTGACTGGGATGACCTCCAACCACTTGGAGAAAGCGTCCACAACAAGGAGAAACAGAGTTCCTCGGAACGGGCCCGCGAAATCTATGTGTATCCGGGACCACGGCCCCTTAGCCGCGTCCCACTCCCTGTGGGGAAGACGGGCCTCTTCCGGTCTGGAGCATTGGCAACTCTCACAAGTGCCGACCATGTGCTCGATGTCGGCGTCTAACTGGGGCCACCAAAAGTAACTCCGGGCCAGCGCTTTAGAGCGCACAATTCCGGGGTGGCTGACGTGCAGCAGTTTAAGCACCCGTGGCCTAAGGGATGTGGGAATCACCACCCGCTGCCCCCACAAGAGACACCCCCTCTCTAGGGACAGTTCCAGCTTCTTTCTGAAAAATGGGGCGAATTCCTCCGCTGGGGACGACGCTGGCCACCCTTTCTGCACCCAGGAGCTAACCGCCGCCAACGTCTTGTCCTTGCCTGTCGCTTTAGCGATGTCGGCGGGTAGTATGGGGGGACTATCCAAAACCTCAATCAAGAGCACCTGGCGGTCTCGCCCCTCCCCGCCCACGTGGTTGTGCTCCTGGGGGAGGGGGGACCTCGACAGAGCGTCCGCATGGCTAATCTCTTTCCCGGGCCGGTACACCAACGCGTGCTGGTAGGCGTTGAGAAAAATGGCCCACCTAAGCATCCTCGGGGACAGGATCTGTGGCGTGGGCTTATCTGCGGTAAAAATGCCTAGCAGGGGCTTGAGGTCAGTCACGATGGTGAAAGGGCGGCCATAAAGAAAATCGTGAAATTTTTTGGTCCCTGCAATTATCGCCAGCGCTTCCCTGTCTGTCTGGGCGTAATTCCTCTCCGCTTGGGACAGGGACCTGGAGTAAAACGCTATTGGGGCCTCCCTCCCGTTTTCCAACACGTGGCATAACACTGCCCACACCCCCACTGGGGATGCATCACAGATCAGTACTACCGGCCGTTTGGGGTCGAAATGGGTCAGAATGGCGTCAGACGCCAGGAGTTGTTTCAGTTCCGTGAATGCCCTCTCCTGGTCATCGCCCCACTTCCATGCCGCATCTTTCTTGAGCAACTTGTGAAGCGGCTCAGCCACTGCAGCCTTCCGTGGAAGGAAGGAGTGGTAGAAATTTAGGAGCCCTAGGAACGACTGCAACTCGGGCTTGGATGTGGGGCGAGGGGCTTTCTTGATGGCGGCCACCTTGGATTTGGACGGTTTGATCCCCTCGGGTGTTACTCGGAACCCTAAGAACTCAACCTCCTTCGCGAAGAAGACGCATTTGTCTTTTCGCAACCTCAACCCCGCCTGTTCGAATGCCGCCAGGACCTTGTTTAGCCTTTCAGCCAACTCAACCTCACTCCCCCCCCGTTATCAAGACATCATCAAAATATGGCAAAATGCCGTCCAGCCCTTTGAGGAGGCATTTCACGAGCGACTGGAAAATCCCAGGCGCCGAGTTCACGCCGAATTGGAGGCGCGTCACCTGGAACGCCCCCTTATGCGTGACTATGGTCTGTGCAGCAGCTGCGGCAGGGGTTACCATGAGTTGCTGATAGGCCTGTGCCAGGTCGAGTTTAGCGAAACACTTTCCCCCATGTAACCTGGCTAGCAAATGGCTGACCACCGGCACCGGATATGCATTAGGGCGGATTGCCTTATTAATGGTGCACTTATAATCGGCGCAAATGCGAACCTCCCCATTGGCCTTCAATGCCGTTACAATTGGAGTTTCCCACTCCGCAGAATCAACAGGAACAAGAATCCCCTGGCCCACTAATTTGTCCAGTTCCGCCTCTATTTTGTCCTTTAGTGCAAAAGGCACTCTGCGCGGTTTGAGTCTTATTGGGCGGACCTCCGGGTCCAGGTCGAAAGTTACTGGGGGTCCATTGAATTTCCCAAGTCCCTTTTTGAAGACTTCGGGGTGCGCGTCGCACACCTCCTGTATTGGGTCAGACCCAACGGCGTGCACCCCCCCAATAAACAGGCCCAGGGGCTGAAACCATTGAGTCCCGAGGAGGCTGCAATTACCCCCCTTAAGAACGACTAGGGGGAGTTCCGCGGCGTGCCGCTTATACTGGACCTAGAATTTCCCAACCCCCAACACCGGAATACTGTTCCCTTGCACGTCCCGAAGCGTGGACCTCAACGCTTTGAGCTTGGGCCGTACGCGGGGGGCAATTCTCAAGAACTCCCTTTGGGAAATGATAGAATATGAAGAGCCAGAGTCAATCTCCATCCTAACAGGGGCCCCTTGCACCAGTACCTCAACAAAGTAACGGGGGTGTCCCATGGACACGCTGAAAACTGGGGCGTCGTCGTCGCTGTCGTCGGAGATGCGGCCCACGCCGTCCTGCTTCCTTGTGGGCCGGGCGCCATCCTTGAGTCTCGTCGAGCGGTCTGGCCTCGCTGCGCGGTCGGGCGAGCTCCTCCGGTCCTTGCGCCGTTGTCTGCAGACTTTGGCGATGTGCCCGCGTCGTCCACAGTTGTGGCACTCGGCTTTTCTGAAAGGACACCTGGCACGGTCATGAGCCACCCCGCAGCCGTCGCAGCGCCGGCCCTCCTTCCGGACCCTCCGGACGTCCTCGTCATCGCTGCTTTCGGTGGACGATTTCGAAATTCGCCGGGCTGCGTGCACCGGACTCTCTGTTTTGTCGGCCTTCGGTCGCCAGTCCTGGAGCTCTTGCACCCCGGCCTTCGTGGCTTCCGTGGTATGTGCCGCTTTCAGGACCTCCTGCAACGTGGGGGGCGGCTCCTTATTCATCAGCGTGCGCTGGATTTCGGCGTCCTTCAGGCCGCATAGCACGCAGTCCCTGAGGGTGACTTCCAAGTTCTCCCATTTGCATGGGCCGGCAGCCAGACGCAGGGCCGCTACGAAGGCGGCGACCGACTCTTCAGGCGCTTGGACTCGCCTCCAAAACGCGCTCCGAGTGGGAAACATCGCCACCGAGGGCCGGAAATGGTCTCGCAACACATTCAGGAGCTCTTTTGCCTTGAATTCAGCCGCCTTTTTGGGTGCGATGAGGTCAATCAATACCCTCTTGCCGTCGTGCCCGAGCATTCTGGTGAGGATGGCTCTCTTCTTCGCCTCGTCCGTCACCTCGAACTCCGCCAGCGCGCCTTGGAAGTCCATTTCGAAGAGTTCCCAATCTTGCGGTTTCTTGATGTCGAAACCGGCGTATGTCTTGGTCCCGTGGGCAGCCATGATCCCACCTTCATCGCCAATTTAGTGTATGGGACCAAAGACACCAGGACAGCCGAAGATGTTACACATGGAAAAGGTTACATTGGATACACATGGATAGATACATTGTTTAAAGGCACATGCTTTAGAACACAACAGGGAGCGATGAGGGCTTCAAGGGCTGGATGAATTGCCGTTGGGGCCAGATCTGGCCCCTGGGCCGTAGTAACCAACCCTCTGAACCATGTGACCAGCCTGTGGCTAAAAAAAATTGGGCACCCCTGCCTTAGATTGTTAAGGCAAATTCATCAGCAAAGATGAAAATCCTGCATGTGGGATGATAGTCAGTCATTTGTGTAAATGTTTTAAAGTAATGGTGGCAGGATGCTCTCCAGTGTCAGAATGTTCCTTTGATTTCTCTTGCAGCTTTTCCTCAGTTTTGAAGCAGAATAGTGATCGATTTTATTCGTCCATAATCTTTAGAATGGAGGTAGAACTTTTTGAACAGCTGTTGATGGTGGACAGTACCATATGCTGCTGTAACATCAACAAAATCTGCTCCAGGTATTTCATATTTTTCACAACCATTTTCTACATGCTGGGTTATTATATTTAAGATTTGAACTGTCATGCCAACCTGTTTAAGATGCTCATGCCAATCTATTTATAATGGTCAGGCACACATAATATAAATTAAGTTTAATATAAATCAACTTAGACTCTCTATGAGTTATAGAAAAAATTAATTAAAGTCTTTAGGTTACAGCCAATACTTATTATGTATTTCAGAATTAAGACTCTACCAGATTTGACATTCTAATGGATTAGTTTCGTATTTCATATATTGTCATAATTGTGTTGTGTGTGACTGCAGTGGCTCAAGTGGCTAAATCGCTGACTGGGAAGGCGAAGTTCAGCAGTTCGATTCCCGAGTACTGCAGGATGTAGTGAGCTCCTGTCTTTGTCCCAGCTCCTGCCAACTTAGCTGTTCGAAAGCAAGAAATTGCAAGTAGATAAATAGAGACAACTTTGGTGGGAAGGTAACAGTGTTCCATGCGCTCCGGTGTCTAGTCATGCCTGCCACATGACCACGGAAACGTCTGCAGAAGCAGACACCGCTGGCTCCTCAGCTTTGAAACAGAGATGAGCACTGAAACCTAGAGTCGAATACAACTGGCTTTCAAGCAAGGGAAACATTTACTTTTACTTTACCTTTACATAATTGTCGAAGATGCATAAAATTGTCCGTAAGTTCCATTATTAAACTTTTTGTTAAGAGATATCAATCAAGTCACAGTCTCTGTTGTGATGTAAAGTCATCCATAGCACCCAAAAGGAAAAATAACAATAGTTGCCTAAATTAGGAAAAGTTACAGTATAGGATGGTTTAGTAAGGTAAAGGTAAAGGTAAAGATAACGGTAAAGGTAAACGTCACCCTTGCTTGAAAGCCAGTTGTATCCGACTCTAGGGTTCAGTGCTCATCTCTGTTTATAGCCAAAGAACCAGTACTGTCTGTGCCAGCAGACGTTTCTGTGGACATGTGGCAGGCATGACTCGACACCGGAGTGCACGGAACGTTGTTTACCTTCCCACGGAAGTGTACAGGAGGGTTTATTTTTGTATTGTCCTCATTTTTTCACTCTATTTCCTCCCCACCCCGAGTTTTATTCCCTAGATTTTTCCTTTTCTAATTCTCCTATTATTTCCTTTTGTGCAATCCTGAAAGCTTTCTTCTGGTTGTCATTAATAATGTGACATTTACTGAGGCTTCTCCAGATGTTTGTGTCAGCAATGTCCTTTTGAAGGAATTTCTGATCTCTGGAGCTTTCATAAGGAATATCCACATGACTCTTTTTTACAGACAGAGACACAGTGGTGGTGGTGGAAGAATGACAACTCAAAGCAAAACAAGAGGAACACCCCACTCTTAGTATTATTGCTGCCAGCAACTCAACGCCAAGTGTCAGGCGGTGGTTAGCTACCCTGACAACTCTGAGGACTCATGGCCTTGTGTGGCGAAGTTCACAGGGAAGAGTGATGGTCCCCAAGTGGATTAAATCCCACTTGAATCCCTCTTGATGAAGGGCAGCAGCGTCATCAAAACTGTCCTGGGCTGAAGAGGACTTTGTGTGCAAAAAGGGCTCAGGACCAGAAAGTGACTCCTGCCTGCTAATCTTTCTCACACTAGGTCAGGCCAAAGGAACTGCAGAAGGGACTCAGCAAAAGGTGGCTTCATTTTGGCAGGTTTCATGTCTGGTCTAGACACAGAAGAAAAAAGTATTATTCCTCATGTCATCCCCTTTCTCCAGGTAGGGTTGCCATAATTCTCTCCCGCCAAACTGGGACAGCCACATGACATCATTACATTCTTCCAATTTTATTGGAAGAGTGGGCCACTCTTGAAACCATCCTTCCTCCCCCTGAGGTCACCTCACCCTCCCCTTCACATACACCCCATTGAAGTAGACTCACCCTCAAACCCCACATGAGGATCCCTGTCTGAGGGAGTATGACCCAGCCCCCGGCTTTAAAAAGTTGAGAACTCCTGCTTTAGATATTGAAGAACATCTATTCATATTGACCCCAAAATTAAAGATGAGCCAAGGGATTTTGCAAAGAATTAATTCACTGCCTCCCTGCCTTTCTTTCAATTATCTCGCTTGCAAGCATCTCCCCTCCCTGGCAGGCTTCTCAGGGTGCTGTTTTGCCTTCGCCGCTTTCAAGCAGGATTGCAAAAATCCCTTGGTGGGGGGTGATCTTGCTTCCTTTGTTTAAATTTACAAATCCAGGACTTTTACATGTTTTTTCTTGAACCGACCAGGACAGCTTGAATCTGGAAAGATCCCGGAAAACCGGGACATATGGCAACCCTATCTCCAGGTAATGCACGCCACCTGAAACATTGAATGGGGCAGATGAGGGCTATCAGGGAAAGAAGAGAGGTCATCTCAAGTGTCTCACAACAAAAGGCTTCCAAAGCAGTGGAACTAAAGGCAGATGAAGCCAAACTATTTAATAGCAACAATCCCCCTGATGCTTGGGAAAGAGATGGTGGAAATACACCACACGCCACCACAGGCATTTAGAAATGAAATTCAGAAAGAATGAATGAAAGCCCTTTTCTTCATTGGATAAGTATGCCTCAGATATTCAGTCCCAGTCAAAGGGAAACAGGCTTCTCTGATCTGAAAGGACACGATTGCCCAGAAAGTCACGTTCCAAAGAGAAAATAAACTTTTTGTTGTTGTTGGTGGTGGTGAAATCTATAAAGTCAAAAGCTTGGGATTCATAAATGTCAAGTATGTGTTTCATTTATCTCTTTCCAAAAGGGATAACTTTCAAAAGAGGGTCAAGTTCTTGGCTTGCTCTTCTTCTTTTCTGTAAACACATGCTGAGGGTGTGAATTCGACATTAATAATTTGCTCCTTCCTTCCTTCCTTCCTTCCTTACTTACTTACTTACTTACTTACCTACCAATGTGGCAAGAGGACTGGCAATGTGACAGTTTCTTTCCACAAGCCCTATCCAATATTTATGGCAGTTTTCACACAAATACCTTCCTTCTGTTTTCAAGGAGATGCTGAGAAGCCATGGGAAACAAATGACACAGGGAAACCTACCATGTGTGTGGAAAAAACCAAAGCACTCAGCCTCAGAATCCTCCTACCCGTACCCAAGAAAAGCAGTTCTGAAGAATTAAAATTAGCTTGGGAAGCCTACGTAGGGCCTATGGCCAAGGACGACCCAGGCTTTGAGGAACAAGGGCAGTCCATACAATTGTGGACTGCACATAGGGTTGAGCTGTCTGCGTGTGATGTGCCTTGGCAATTAGAGCCTTGTCAAAGAACAACACCCTTCTCTTCAGCAAAGGTTTGGAAAGTTACTTTTGGGACTTCAGTTCCCGGAATTCCCCTTGCCGAGTTATAGTCTAAAAAAGGTCATCCCCCCCCCCCAAGCCCTGCCCTTTAGTTTTGCTTTGTTGTTTGGCAAATTGTGCATGGAAACCGAGTTTGAGATTTTGCTAATTCAAATGGGGTTAATGCTTTGTTTGACTCCACCATGCCTGGCTACATAGATCTGGGATCCCACTGTAGGGACTGCTTTGCGATGCTACTACGAGGGCTGGGGCCAGCAATCTGTTTTTGTTCAAGAAGGATTGCTTTGGTCTTACCTGCCCCCCCCCCCCACTTGCACTCAATGCTACCACTGCAGGGCCACATGTGGTGAATTATGTAAGCTTGTCACTTCCACTGACTGTCTATGAGATCTCTGATTGACTGGGACACCCCTGTCTTGATTAGTCAAAGTGGCAGATCAGGGAGATGTTTGATGTTCTGTGCCCTCAAATCTCATCACAGCAACCCCACGAATCAATAGCCTCTGTCCAAAAGGTCCTTCAATTACAGTCCTCCTCAGATCTTACCAATTTAAGGCTGTGGCTTCCTTTATTGAGACAATCCATTCTATGTTGAGTCCCTCTCCTCCTATTGCCTTCCACATTTCCTAGCAGCATTGCCTTTGTTAGTGAGTCTTCTCTTCCCATGAAGTACAGCAGCCTCAGTTTGCTCATTTTCAGAAGCTGAAATAAGATCAAGCTCAGTGACAGCTAGAACCCATTTGTTTTTCTAGCTTCTTCTGCCTTATCCGAATCCGAATATTGGCGATCATCACGGCAATCAACCATGAAGACTGTCCTGAGAATATAATGCAGTGGCCTTCATTTTGCCTTTCGCATCACAGCATGATGCTGATATAAATCAGAAAAATAAATATAAATAAATAATAAAATAAATGACACCTGTTACCACTGATCTAGTTCCGTGAGTCACATTCTGGTCCTGAGCCCTTTTGGCACGCAAAATCCTCATCGGCCCCAGGCCAGGATTGATGAAGCTGCTGCCCTCCATCAAGATGGATTCAAGTGGGATTTAATCCACTTGGGGAACATCGCCCTTCCCTGTGGACTTCACCACCCAAGGCCATTAGTCCTCTGGGTTATCATGTTAATTAACTGCTGCCTGACACTCAGTGTTGAGTTGCTGGCAGTATGGTCTTCTCCATTACCATAGCAGGATAACCTGGCCAGACAGTGACAGCTGCTAAGATTGTGCAAATTTAAGGCTGTGGCTTCCTTTATTGAGACAATCCATTCCATATTTAGTCTCCCTCTCTTCCTATTGCCTTCTATGTTTCCTAATAGTATTGTCTTTCCCATGAAGTACTCAAAGTACACCAGCCTCAGTTTACTCATTTTTAAAAGCTGAAATAAGGCCAAGCTCAACAGAATCTAGAACCCATTTGATTTTATAGCAATCCAAGTTATTCATAAAATTTTCCTCCCAACACTACGTTCTGCATTACTTGTTTTTCCCTGTCAGCTTTGTTCATTGTCCAGTTTTCACATCTGTACAAAAATGCTCCAATATAAATTCTGTTGGCTTTAGTCTCCAGTGACATGGAGGTATGCTTGAGGGTCTTTTCTAGTTCCCTCAAAGCTGTACTTCCAAGTCTCAGTTGTCTTTTGATGTCATTCATTCATTCATTCATTCATTTATTGGGTTTATATAACCGCCTTTTTCGCCTAAACAACCCAAGGCAGCTCACAACATCAATTAAAACTCATACCCAATACTAATTAAAACTAAATATTATAAAGCTATCTAAAAACATCCATAAAACCTCCCCAAGTTAAAAAAGAGGGGCACCCGGGCAGGAATAAATAAAAACCCTGGGCAGGGCTAAATAAGCCAGCAGGGCTGGGTTGTGGTACCAGTTGTACCCCACACCTGCTGGCATAGCCACATTTTTAAGGCCTTCCTGAAGGGGAGCAATTTTACCTGGAGGCGCAGTTCAAGTGGCAGGAGGTTCCATAGGGCCGGAGCAGATACTGAGAAGGCTCTCCTCTTGGTCCCAGTGTGATGTGCCTCCCTGGCTGGTGGGACCACTAGGGAGCCCTACTACGGTCTGCTCTCGTAGGACTGTAGATCCTATGGTCAATGATGGTGAACCTTGGCACTCCAGATGTTCTTGGACTTCAATTCCCAAAAGCCCAAGTCCCTGTGAATCCACACGAATTCACAGGGACTTGCGCTTCTAGGAATTGAAGCCCAAAAACAGCCGGAGTGCCAAGGTTTGCCATCACGGATTTAGACTGATAATTGAACCAAAGGAATTATTCCCTCCCCTCCTTCCCAGCTTTCTATACTGTCCTACTTTCACATCTATACATATCAATCAAAAATATGATAGTATAGATGACTCTGCCCTTAGGAAACAATAAAAAAAACATGCTATAGAGAGGGGAGAGGGAAGGTGCCAAACTTTGTTTAATTCTGCAGAATAGAGACGACTCTGGCCTTTGTCCAAATCAAGTGTCTCAAAGCATTTTCACATAGGCAAAACCTATATAGGATCTTTCTTAGTATTGGTTAAGGTCTCGCTTGCTCGAAAGCCATTGTTGTTCAACTCTAGAGGGTGGTACTCATCTCCGTTTACAGCCAAAGAGCCTAGCACAGTCTACGTCTGCAGAGGTTTGTGTAGTCATGTGGCAGGCATGACTAGATGCTGTTACCTTTCCTGCTAAAGCAGTACCTATTTATCTACTTGCATTTTCTTGCTTTCAAACTGCTAGGTTGGCAGGAGCTGGAACAGATGATGCCTCAAACTGCTGACCTTAACCTCTAAGCCACTGGCTCAGGACCTTTGTTACATGTATACTAATAGTCATTTACATTAGCCATCAAACGAATCAACTAATAATCACCAAAATAATCAAAGGACTAAGCACCTTGTTCTCATCTGTTTTCTGTCCATTGAAGCATACTGCTTACGTTGCATTCTAACTAATTCTAGCATGAAAGTGATATGGTTCTTATTCAAAAGAAGTTATGTTTCTCGTACACACCTGTGCTTGCCTTTCTAACAAAATCTATAACATCTCTGTGACCATCCTACAAGGATTTTGTCTCAGCACTAGCTAGAATCAGTACATTCATTCTTAGTTACCTGCTACACCTGGTTGAACTTCTAACTGTGAGCAGAAGATCCCACATTGACATACCACCTAATTAGCAACAGAAACCATAGCAAACAGCAAATCTATAAGAATCATATATAGTAGTGGTAGTGAACCTATGGCATGCATGCCAGGCTTGGCACTCCCAGCTCTCTCTGTTGGCACGCACACCATCACCCCAGCACAGAGTTCGCCCCATCCCTCTGCTCAGAGGCCCAATGGGAGCGTTTCCTCCCTCTCTAAGCACAGAGTTTGCCCCACCTCCTCCTACTACTACTACTACTTCTACCCATCGGATGTTGAGGGAGATGTAAGGTAGCCTCTCAAAGTCCAGCCCCACATCCATATCATGAGAGGTGGCAACAGGTCCAATTAAGGGATTGCTAGAACAGAATGAAGTATGGCATGGCTTTGTGCCACAGGACCGCTACGGTTGCCATGAAGGCCATCCTGGATTACCCCGAAAAGACCTGACCAAAGGGGCTCTGGTGACATTGCCACAGGTGCAGCAAGCTGGCAATGGATAACCCACTGCTAAAAAACTACAAAAGAGTTGTAAACCGACTGAACAATCAGAGATTGGAAAACCAATTGCCAGGGATACTTTAGGTAGATATCTCCTCCTGCTTCTTTTCTTCTCTTTCATGTCTAGATCAAACTATGGAATCCCAAGATGAAGCCACATTCTTGGCTTTGTCTCTGGCCGAAATTAAATCTTCATCGGTGCACGTTTCTGGCAGAGTATCTCTCCACACAATGTGTTGTTATCTGCCAGCAGCCCTCACTTGAGCATGTTGGTCTTGCATTTAGGCACCCTCAGCCTATTCAGGGTCCTCCAAGTGTTGAAGGGGAGGTTGAGTTCCTCAGCCATATCCTCCTTTAATGTTATTCCTTGTCCAGTGAGCTCCTTCCCCCATCTTCTAACTTGGTTTTGTTCTTGCCTACCCTTAAGAATGTTTGTTCTTGCCATAAAACTCTTCCTGGATCTCATTCGGTGGACTTGAGGCTCATATTCATTCAGAGGATGTCTAAGAGTCTTCTCTTGCTTAGTCCATTGCGACGTCTCCTGATCTTAGGTGGAGTGATACCAACAAGAGGGTATATTAACTGGTGTAGGTTTGAGGCATCCTGTCACCCTACGCATGGTTTCATTAACAGCAATGTCAACTTGTTTCATGTGTATGGATGTGCTTCATATGGGGGCAGCATACTCTGCCACAGAGACGCTCAGGTCCAAAGATGATGTACGCTTAAGCAGGTGGAAGTGACTTCCTCTGTCCCTTCCAGCCCTAATCTTTAGTGAGTCTACCAGGTCTGAAAGGAATATGGTGGTTTCTCTTTTTCCTAAGAGGTGCTTTTTAGCACTGTGTTTTTCCTAATGTCCTTACTTTTATATGCTTTTAGGGTCAGAAAGATTTACTGCAACATTCAGGGAAACACAAAGAATGGGGGAAAATAAATTTTGGTTCATGTATCATTATAATTAATGTCGATCTGTATTGATATGGAAAAAAAAGTTTGCCCCATTCCTGGTTGCCATCAAAAGAAAATCTGCCCTGTTTCACCCACAAATGTTTCACAACAGATAAGGAAAACATGTCTTCAAATTCTCTTTCATAAACTGCATTTCATTTCACAATGGGTCAAAATTGTCCCCAACTTGACTTTATTCAATTTGATTTGTTATTTGTTCCACTAAATATGTACTCCCATCCTTTCAGAAAAAATACAATCTTTTGAACACTGGATATTTTTTTCCTGACCATTTACAGAGTTTTAGAACACCAGAAGTTGACTTGGAGATGGCCTCTATCTTTGGAGCCAAAAATGCTACATAGGAGATGTAGTCCATTATTTCAAATATTATTTGTCAGTCTGGCCAGGTTACCCACCTATGGTAATAAAGTAGACCATACTGCCAGCAACTCAAAACCAAGTGTTCGGCAGTGTTTAACTAACCTGATAACCCTGAGGACTAATGGCCTTGGGTGCCAAAGTCCACAGGGAAGGGTGATGGTCCCCAAGTGGATTAAATCCCACTTGAATCCCTCTTGATGGAGGGAAGCAGCTTCATCCATCCTGGCCTGAGGCTGAGGAGAACTCTGTGTGCCAAAAGAGCTCAGAACCAGAAAATGACTCGCAGAACTGAATCAGTGGTACGAGGGTCATGCTGTGATACAGAAGGCAGATGAAAAGTCACTGCATTATATTCTCAGGACAGTCTTCATGTTACGGGTACACAGAAAGAGCCTCCTCGAAGATAACTCTGTAAGGAGTTAGACTCAATGGTCTCATAGGCCTCCTTCCAACTCAATTATGCTATGATTCTAAGCATGTCGTCCAAAAATACCCCTAACCTTCACATCTCTATCCGTAGTTCTGCATTTCAAGCATAGGTATACATGTGTTTGGGATTTGCCAACAATGCATACAAAAATACCCAATGGTCATCTCCCAAAAGAGTAAATAGTCTAGAAAACATCTGACCTGGGAAATCTGTAATCTATTTCTAAAAGGAAAAAGTACAGAAGTGCATATGGTGTTTTTTTTAAATGTATGCACATGTTTCCAGATGGGAAATTTTCATAATTCAATATGAAAGTGGAATGGAATGAGAACACCACTTGGAACCTGAAAAACTGAGTGAACACAAAACTTACAGTTTTCCACTTGCCTAGATTTGCCACGAAGTCCACATTCCATAGAGAACCACAGCTCCTTGACAGTGATACCATTCCAGACAATTTGTAGGCAGATACAGTGGTTGTGGTGGTTGTTTTGCCTTTTTGTGTCATTAGATGTGCAACCCAGATGTGAACTGGAAATGGTTTGAAACAATTTTTAGTTTCTGCTCTGGCGTGAAGCTCACTATGTAAGTCAAACTGGACTTGGAAACATCTCCAAGCAATCTTTCATACAAATACCTTGCCATTCCTGACAGCTACAGCTCTGACAGCCACACAAAGAACGGGAATATGGTTTGTTATTCTAGGGCAGTGATGGCGAGCCTTGGCACTCCAGCTGTTCCTGGACCTCAACTCCCAGAAGCCCAAGTCTCTGTGAATCCACACAAGACTTGGGCTTCTGGGAATTGAAGTCCAAGAATACTTGGTGTGCCAAGGTTCATCATCATCGACCCTACTGTTATTTCTAATTTTAGACCAATTTCCAACCTTCCCTTTGTGGGGAAGGTGTTGGAGAAAGCAGTGGCACGGCAGCTCCAGGGGATTCTGGATGATATGGATTATCTGGGCCCGTTTCAGTCAGGATTCAGTCCTGGTTTTGATACCGAGACTGCATTGGTCATACTCTTGGATGATCTCTGGCAGGAGCGGGAGGGAGGCAACCCCTCTGTCCTTGCTCTTCTGGATATCTCAGCTGCTTTCGATACCGTCGACCATGGTATCCTTCTGGGCTGGCTCCGAGGTTTGGGGGCCCAGGGCACTGTGTTGTCCTGGTTTTCCTCATTTCTGTCAGGCCAGACCCAGTTGGTGTCTTTAGAAAGTGGGTTGTCCAGCCCTAGCTTGCTCCCGTGAGGGGTGCCTCAGGGCTCAGTACTCTCGTCTCTATTGTTTAATATCTACATGAAACCACGGGGTGGGGTATCATCAGTATGCAGATGATACCTAGTTGTATATCTCGGCCCCTGGGGACCCGAGTGATGCAGTCAAAGTCCTAACCAGGTGTCTGGAGGCTGTTCGGGTCTGGATGGGGAACAACAGGCTTCAGCTGAATCCTGCCAAGACTGAGTGGCTGTGGGTCCCGGGCCCCTCGCTATCTTTGGAGTTACCAGCTTTGGTTCTGGATGGAGCAGTTTTGCCTCAGACAGACCCGATGCGCAATTTGGGGGTCCTCCTGGACTCGCGGCTGCTGCTCGAGGAGCAGGTGGCAACCGTGGCTAGGAGGGCCTTTTTGCAGCTTTGTGTCATCTACCAATTACGCCTGCTCCTGGACCAGGGCTCCTTGCTCACGGTAACTCACGCCCTCGTCACCTCCAGATTGGATTATTGTAATGCGCTCTACATGGGGCTGCCCTTGGCGACCATTTGGAGGCTTCAGCTGGTCCAGAGAGTGGCTGCCCGGGTAGAGATGGGGTGCGGGCACTATGCTCGTGCTTCACCGCTGCTCCGGGAGCTGCACTGGTTGCCAGTGTGACACCGGGTGCAATTCAAGGTGCTGGGTTTGACCTTTAAAGCCCTTCATGGCAGTGGGCCAGGTTACCTAAGAGACCGCATCGCCCCAAGGTGTCATACCCATCCTACGAGGGCTGACCAGAGGGGCTTGGTTAGGGTCCCTTCAGCAAAAGAGGCCCTCCTTGCAGGGACCAGGAGGAGGGCCTTCTCCGCGTCAGCCCCGGCCCCTTGGACCCTCTTGCCACTCAAACTATGCCTCCAGATGGAGCTGCTCCCTTTCAGGAAACAACTGAAAACATGGTTATGCCAGTGGTCATGGGGCACGGATGCATCAACTTCCCAGTCCCGCTGGGTTATTTAGCCTATATTGGTTTCTGTCCTGATTGCTTTTAACTGTGCTGGGTGGGATGGGGTTTTTAGGCGGTTTTTAAAATGGGCTTTTTAATGGTGTTAGTCAAATTGTTTTATTGTTTGTTTTAACTATGTTGTTGAGCCGCTTCGGGTCACTCCCAAGTGAGGGAGGTGGAATAGAAATATTTTAAATAAATAAATAAATAAATCATGGCTCTACGGAAATAAGACATTTTGTACCTTAAATGTAATGGGGTGGTGGTATATATTCCCCTTGATTATTCCCTAATTTGCCCCCATCTTTTTGGCTTGCAATGAGAAATCCCTTAAGACAGCAAAGGCTGTATAATGTCATCTAATGGTTAGCGTGAGGAACCTTCCTTCTGGAAACACTCACTACAAAATCATTGCACAGTTTGATCTTACAGCCACTATAAATTCTGTTTTTATGAGAATCACACCATGAGTTGGAAGTCCCGGAAAGGCTAAAGTCGGGCAAACTGGTTCTGCCCAGATCAGGGGTGAGTTGAATGTTTTGAAGGGGACTCGGGATGCCAGGTATATTTCTGTTTCTCTAAAAGAACAAAGAGTTTTGGGGCACCTTTAAGATTACTCTGTTTTATTTGGCATAAGCTGTTGTTTACTGCGGACGCCAGCTTGAAATGGGCTTTAAACTGGCTGCAGTTCATGAAACCGAAGCCAAATAAAATTATCAGATGTATTGTTTCTGCTGCAACAGGCTAACGTGGTTATTCTTCCAACCCTTGGAAACTTCGATTTCTCTGTTTCCCTATTTCTTTTCATCTGGTAGAAATATTTGGTCTGTTTGGATACCACCTAAAGGTAAAGGTAAAACCAGTCGCGCTCGAAAGCCAGTCATATCCGACTCTAGGGTTCAGTGCTCATCTCTGTACAGATATCATAACAAAAAGGAGCCATGGTGGCATAAGATGACTGGAAGGTCAGCAGTTCAAGACCTGAGTGCTGTACAACAGAGTGAGCTCCCAGGGTAGGACCATCAAGGGGGGTTTCCCTGTAGATGACAGCCTGTGTGAATGCAGAGAAGTACAAACTATGTCCCATAGGATACAAAGCACACAATGCCCCTCAATGTGCACAGAGGAGGGCCTTAGGTTGACAAGAGGAAATGCTGTTGATGTGGCCTGATGTTGGAGGGGTTGGAGGGTTGCTCCATGGCAGGAGGACATTTTTCACCTTCGTCCCTGCCACAGAGCCCCCTGAGCTCCTCCCCTCAGCTGGTTGGAAGGGAGTGGGAGCGGCTGTTACCCATGACATGGGCCTTAAGATGCTCAAGGATTTTGGTGTATGCAAACCAAGACACAGGACACAGCCTCGGGCTGGGTTAACTCAGGTTTATTGCATCGTGGACAGAGGGAACATGAGGTAATGGCGGATCGATAGCTCTTTATATACAGTAGTAATACATTTGAACGTGGTGCCATAGTAGCCCATTGGCTACTGCCTGCGTGACGTCATTGCTAGTCACGCCCTTCTTGTCCAGGTGTAGGTGGTGGCGGGAAAGCTTCCCGCGCTGTTGCCTTTGATGATTCTGACCAAGAGAGCTTGGACGCTCGCTGCTGCCAGCTGGTGGTCATCAGCTCGCGTCCTCATGCAGGGTTCATATGATACAGCTGAAGGTTACATTGTTGCTATAGGCAAGGTTACATTGGTTCAGATACATTGTAATCCATGTGGAAGGTAAAACCCTTAGAACACAACATCCCTCCCCCCTAGGACGAGACAATGTCTCGAGCCCATGCTTCTAGACACTCCCCCCCTAGGAGACAAAATCTTTCAGCCAAGATGGCTTGTTTCGAACACGCTGGGGTCTCGATGCGGGCTGCCTCTCCCCGGGTTTGCTACCTTCTCTTTGTCCCCTGGTTTCCTGTCCTGTAATTTGAGAGGGAGACTCGTTAGTGATCTGCCGCGGCTCCGCGGCGTTGTTGGGAGGTGTGCTCTTACTTAGGGAGGAACCGGGGGCACTGGGGACTAACGAAAAACCCCTCTTCTCGCTTGGATGGGTGGGGGAACACTCCTGAAAACCCCCCCGGTTTGCTAAATCAAAACCAAAATTCCATTCGGGGGCAGCGGTCGCGAACTCCTCTCCCCCTTCCCCGGCCTCTGACGGAACTGGCTTATCAAAAGGGTATGAGTCGGGGCCGCTGCTTCTTCCTTCCCCCCTTGCTTGGGACTGTTGTCCGCTGCTGTCTCCCCCTTGGGTTACGCGGGTGGGGGAGAACCCTAACGCTGAATCTTGTAGGAGACCCTCACTGACTGGCCCACTGACTCGGTGCCTCAGTTGGTCTGCGTGCCTCCTCCAGAGGAGACCGGTGTGGGTTTCGACCCGGTACGACACTGGCCCCGTCTGTTCTACAACCGTCCCCGGCACCCAGGCTGGCCCCGCGCTGGCATAGTTCCTGCAATGAACAGGGTCGCCGGCGGCGAAACCTTTCGAGACTGCCAGCCCCACGTTTTTTCCCTTGTCCTCAATTCTTGTGGGGTCCAGCCTGGACAGGAGCGTAGTCAGTTTCCGCCGCATCAACAGTTCTGCCGGCGAGTAACCTGACGCTAAGGGGGTCACTCTATACGCCAATAGGAACTGACATACTTGATGGTTCAGGTCCCCGGGGCCCATGCGCCGAAGCGCCTCCTTTGTTGTACGCACCAACCGTTCCACTTGGCCATTCGTGGCCGGGTGAAACGGCGCGGACGTGACATGCCGAATGGCATTCGCCTCCATGAATGCCCCGAACTCTGAGGAGGTGAAGCAACTCGCGTTATCGCTGACTAAAGTGTCGGGTAAACCGAACGTTGAAAAGACTCTCCGTAGTTGGTTAATTGTAGTGGTGGAGGATGTGCTCTTTACCGGAATGACCTCCAGCCACTTTGAGAATGCATCCACCACCAGGAGAAACATGGTTCCTCGGAAAGGGCCAGCGAAATCTACGTGCACTCTGGACCATGGCCCCCTCGCTGTGTCCCATTCCCTATGCGGGAGGCGGGCCGCCTCTGGTCGGGACCCCTGGCACGCCTCACAAGTGCCGACCATGTGCTCAATGTCCTCGTCAAGCTGTGGCCACCAAAAGTAACTGCGGGCCAGCGCTTTTGAGCGAACGATGCCCGGGTGGCTGACGTGCAGCAGTTTGAGAACCCTCGGCCGCATGGGAGTCGGGACCACCACCCGTTGGCCCCACAACAGGCACCCCCTTTCTATGGACAACTCTAGCTTCTTCCGAAAGAATGGGTCGAATTCCTTGCCTGGGGACGATGTTGGCCACCCTTTCTGCACCCATGAGCTGACTTTCTCCAGCGTCCTGTCCTTGCTTGTCGCCCTAGCTATATCAGCCGGTACTATTGGGGGTTCGTCTAAAACCTCGATTAGCAACACCTGGCGGTCTCTTCCTATTCTGGCTTTTTGGTCGTCCGACAAAGGCAAAGGAGATCTCGAAAGCGCATCAGCATGGCTGATCTCCTTTCCGGGCCGGTACTCCAACTCGTGTTGGTATGCGTTAAGAAAAATGGCCCATCGCAACATTCTCGGGGATAGTATCTGCGGCGTGGGCTTGCCTGCCGTGAAAATCCCTAACAGGGGCTTGTGATCCGTCACGATTTTGAATGGGCGGCCATACAGAAAATCGTGAAACTTTTTGGTCCCCGCTACTATTGCCAATGCCTCCCTGTCGGTTTGTGCGTAATTTCGCTCTGCTTGGGACAGGGACCTTGAGTAAAACGCCACTGGGGCCTCCCGACCATCATCCAACACGTGGCAAAGCACTGCCCCCACCCCCACCGGTGATGCATCACAGACTAAGACCACCGGCCGTTTGGGGTCGAAGTGCGTAAGGATTGCGTCCGATGTTAAAAGCTGCTTTAGTTCGTTGAACGCCTTCTCGTGCTCGTCACCCCACATCCATGTCTCCTCTTTTTTAAGTAACCGATGGAGCGGTTCGGCCACGGAGGCTTTCCGCGGAAGGAATGTATGGTAAAAATTGAGGAGCCCCAGGAATGACTGTAGTTCGGTTTTGGATGTGGGGCGAGGGGCCTTCTTAATGGCTTCCACTTTGGATCTGGACGGCTTAATACCCTCAGGTGTGATCCGAAACCCTAAAAACTCGACCTCGGTTTCGAAAAAAACACATTTGTCCTTCCTAAGTCTCAGCCCCGCTTTCTCGAACACAGTTAGCACTTTATCCAATCTCTTTGCCAGTTCGGCCTCACTCCCCCCTGTTATCAATACGTCATCAAAATAAGGTAACACCCCCTCCAGCCCCTTCAGGAGGCGTTCCACAAGCGACTGAAAAAGGCCGGGTGCCGAGTTCACGCCGAACTGTAAACGCGACACCTGGAACGCTCCCTTATGTGTGACTATCGTTTGTGCCGCGGCCGTGGCGGGAGTTACGGGGAGTTGTTGATAGGCTTGTGCCAGGTCGAGCTTAGCGAAACACGTTCCCCCATTTAGCCTGGCCAAAAGGTGGCTGACCACTGGCACCGGGTATGCATTAGGGCGAATCGCCTTGTTAATTGTACACTTATAATCAGCGCAAATGCGCACCTCCCCGTTAGCCTTCAGGGCTGTTACGATTGGAGTTTCCCACTCCGCGGAATCAACAGGAATAAGAATCCCCTGGCCCACCAATTTGTCCAGTTCCGCCTCTATTTTGTCCTTTAGTGCGAAAGGCACCCTGCGCGGTTTGAGTCTTATCGGGCGGACCTCCGGGTCTAGGTCGAAGGCTACAGGGGGTCCCTTGAATTTTCCAAGTCCTTTTTCAAAAACGGCGGGGTGCGCGTCACACACCGCTTGTATCGGATCCGCGCCCACGGCATGCACCCCCCCTATGAACAAACCCAAGGGCTGAAACCACTGCGTCCCTAGGAGGCTACAATTCCCCCCTTTGAGAACGACTAAAGGGAGTTCTGCGGAATGTCTTTTATAACGAACCTGAAATTTTCCGACCCCCAGCACTGGAATGCTGTTCCCTTGTACGTCCCGTAGCGTGGACCTCAGAGTCTTAAGTTTGGGCCGCGCTTGGGGGTCGATCTTCAAGAACTCTTTCTGGGGAATTATGGAATAATAGGACCCCGAGTCAATCTCCATCCTAACAGGGGCCCCTTGTACTATTACCTCAATGAAGTAATGGTTTTGTCCCGCGGACACGCTGAACACGGGGGCGTCGTCCTCGCTGCCGTCCGAGACGCGACCCACGCCGTCCTGCTTCCTCGTGGTTCGGGCGCCATCTTGGGGTCTCGCTGGACGGTCCGGTCTGGCCGAACGGTCTTTCGACTGCCTCCGGCCCTCTCTCCGATTTCTGCATGCCCTGGCGATGTGCCCGCGCCGGCCACAGCTGTAACATTCGGCTTTCCTGAAAGGGCACTTCGCACGCTCGTGGGCCGCCCCACAACCATCGCAGCGGCGCCCCCCTTTCCGGACCTTCTGTACCTCTTCGCCGTCGCTGCCATCTGTAGAGGATCTCGAGGTTCGTCGGGTCGCGTGCACCGGCTGTCCTGACTTGCCGCGCACCGAGCTTTCCGCTTTGCTGGCCCTAGGACGCCACTCACGCCACTCGTGTATTTCGTCCACTCCCGCATTCGTGGACTCCGCGGATTCCGCGGTCTCTACGACCTCGGCCAGCGTGGGTGGCGGCTCCCTGTTCATCAGGCGGCGCTGCACTTCCTTGTCCTTCAGGCCACACAGCACGACGTCCCTCATGATCATCTCCAGGTTGTCCCACTTGCAGGGAACGGCGGCTACCCTCAGGGCCTCCACGAAAGCCTCTACCGACTCATCCGGCGCTTGGACTCGCCTCCAAAACGCACTCCTAGCGGGAAACATTGCCTTCGAGGGTTGGAAACGCTCACGCAGCAACTTCAGTATGTCGTCGGTTTTGAAGTCGTCCAACGTCTTCGGTTCGATCATGCCCACCAGCGTCCGCTTGGTCTCTACACCCAGCATTCGGGTGAGGATGGCCCTCTTCCTTTCCTCGTCGTCTTTGACTTTGAGTTCCACCAAGGCCGCCTTGAAATCCATGTTAAAGATGGTCCAGTCTTGCGGCTTGGTAATATTGAACCCGCTCTGTGTCCTGGCGCTTTGGGAATCCATTGATCCCACCTTCGTCGCCAATTTGGTGTATGCAAACCAAGACACAGGACACAGCCTCGGGCTGGGTTAACTCAGGTTTATTGCATCGTGGACAGAGGGAACATGAGGTAATGGCGGATCGATAGCTCTTTATATACAGTAGTAATACATTTGAACGTGGTGCCATAGTAGCCCATTGGCTACTGCCTGCGTGACGTCATTGCTAGTCACGCCCTTCTTGTCCAGGTGTAGGTGGTGGCGGGAAAGCTTCCCGCGCTGTTGCCTTTGATGATTCTGACCAAGAGAGCTTGGACGCTCGCTGCTGCCAGCTGGTGGTCATCAGCTCGCGTCCTCATGCAGGGTTCATATGATACAGCTGAAGGTTACATTGTTGCTATAGGCAAGGTTACATTGGTTCAGATACATTGTAATCCATGTGGAAGGTAAAACCCTTAGAACACAACAAGGATGTTGCAGAGGATGTTGAGTACCAGGCTCCATCACTGACGTTGAGCCTGGATGCCGTCTCTTTGGCTCCCTCAGATGTTCAGCCACAATGTTTAATTGTATTTCAAGTTTTATGTAATTTACCATCTTTGTTTGTCTGTAAACCGCTTTGGGTCACCAATAGGTGAGGAAAGCGGTATAAAAATATACTAAATGAATAATAAATAAATAAATATTGGGAAGATGTCATCTAGCCCTTTTTAATTCTATTTTGTTTTTAGATGTGTTTTTAGATTTTAGCTTTGTATGTTATTATATGCTGGTGGTGCATCTGACGCGAATAAAGAAAGAAAGAACCATCTTCCCATCCGCTGGTGTTGCCAAGTTATCTTGTTGGCAAGAATCGTACCCAACCAATTCCCGTTTTTGTTTTGTTTCATTTGTTTTCATTTTTGGAGACGATTGCACTTCGAATTGTGATGGCCTTGTGGATTGTTGTGGATGGTTTTATGGGGAAAGTCAGGAGAGGGACGTGACGTGCAAGGGCAGAAACTGAAAGTTGTTTACAGAAACCCTGCAAATATGAAGTATTTTGCAATTTGTGATTTATTTATTTATTTCTAGAACTGCCTTCAGAACTGGCTTGGAGCCCTGCTTTCCATGGCACAATTGTTCCCTCCGTAATAAGCTGGCCTCTCATGCCATGTCAAAAAAGAAGATCTGCCCCATTAAAAAGAAGGGGTAGAAAAACACATTTGTGTATGGACGAATGGAGAACAACTAGAATTTAAGTTTCGTGGTGAGTTCCTCAGCAAACTTTCCCACCCAAAGAACCTGAAATATCTTCAACAGCTGATTTCCACTTTGCCCTTACAGAATTTCAATGGTCTCCCTTCCATTCATAGACTTATGGTTGGATGGGTGAGCCCAGGTAGAAGGAGCTCTATGTGTGTGTGTGTGTGTGTGTGTGTGTGTGTGTGTGTGTGTGTGTGTGTGGGTGGGTGGGGGTCCTTTGAGAAGGACCTTGATTACTGAGTAATTTGGGAAACTGTGATTTAGAATTAAGCCTAAGGTACTTATTACAGCGTGTTTGTTTATGGAAAAGAACGGGCATAGCAAGCTAATGAAAATGTCATCTTTATGGGCAATTTTGTAGTTTATCTTGCTTTGGCATTAAAACATTAGTACTTGTTTAGTCATGGGGGGGGGGGTTTGACCTCCAAATGCTGCTAGTCTGCTAGTTTTGGAACTAACTTTCATTGCAGGAACTCTGTTTTATTCCAGCTGGAAGGGCTCAGAAGAAGAGGAGGAGGAGGAAGACCAAAGGGAGGGGGGAAATAAAGAAGAAGAAACGGCAGAACCTGGAAATGTTACTGATTGAACCTACCATGGCCAAACCAATTGTTCAAGCAACATGAGACTTGTAGTCCAAAAAAGTAACTTTGCCAGGTTGTGATGGATAGCCCAGTGGTTTAGGTATCAGGCGGCGGAGCCAGAGGTTAGAACATAAGAACATAAGAACAGCCTTGCTGGAACAGGCCACATGAGCCCATCTAGTCCAGCATTCTGTCTCACACAGTGGCTCACCATTTCCTTCAGGGTATTCCCAAGGAGATGCCTTCACCTGCTTAGGATTCCCTGGAAATGGCATTGAGAGATATCCTGCCTATCTCTCCAACCCGGAGGTTGTCCTTAAGTATCCATAATTATAGCCATTGATACCCTTGTCCTCCATGAACTTGTCTAATCCTTTCTTAAAGCTATCAAGACTGACAGCTGTCACCACTTCTTCTGGCAGGGAGTTCCATAGACCAGGGATCCTCTGGGTGAAAAAGTACTTTCTCTTATTTGTTTGAGAACTAGTACCCAAAAGTTTCATGGAGTGTCCCTAGTTCTAGTGTTATGCGATAGGGAAAACAGTTTTTCCTTATCTACTTTGTCCACACCGTGCATGATTTTATAAACTTCAATCAGGTCACCTCTTAGACGTCGTCATTCAAGAGTGAAGAGGCCCAACCGTTGCAGCCTCAGATGGTAAGGAAGGTGCTCCAGTCCCCTAATCATTCTGGTTGCCCTCCTCTGCACTTTTTCCAGCTCCATAATATCCTTCTGGAGGTATGGCGACCAGAACTGTACACAGTATTCCAGATGGGGCCTCACCATAGATTTATAAAGAGGCAAAATGACACTTGCTGACTTATTTTCTATACCCTTCCTAATGATACCTAGCATTGAGTTTGCTTTTTTCACTGCTGAGGCACACTGGGTTGACACCTTCATTGAGTTGTCCACCAGGACACCAAGGTCCCTTTCCTGGTTTGTCGCAGAGAGTTCAGACCCCATCAGTTTATAAATGTAATTGGGGTTTTTGCCCCAACATGCATCACTCTGCACTTACTAATGTTGAAACTCATTTGCCACTGTTTTGCCCACTCCCCCAGTGTCGAGAGATCCCTCTGGAGCTCCTCACAATCTCTCACAGTTTTCACTACCCTGTATAATTTAGTGTCGTCAGCAAATTTGGCTACCTTGCTTTTTACTCCTACCTCTAGATCATTTATGAAGAGGTTGAAAAGCAGGGGTCCCAGTACTGAACCTTGGGGGACCCCACTCTTTACTTCCCTCCACTTGGAGAAGTGTCCATTTAGTGCTACCCTCTGTTTCCTGTCCCTTAGCCAGTTGCTGATCCAGGACAAGACCTGTCCCTTTATTCCATGACTGGTAAGTTTATTCAAGAGCCTTTGGTGTGGGACCTTGTCAAAAGCCTTCTGAAAGTCCAGATAAACAATGTCAACTGGATCCCCCTTATCCACATGCTTGTTGACACTCTCAAAAAATTCCAACAGATTAGTGAGGCATGATTTGCCCTTGCAAAAGCCATGTTGGCTCTCCTTTAGCAGCGCCTTCTCTTCTATGTGCCTATTAATTCTATCTTTTAGGATGGTTTCCATCACTTTACCTGGGACACATGTCAAACTGACAGGTCGGTAATTTCCTGGATCACCCCTGGATCCTTTTTTGAAAATTGGTGTTACATTCGCTACCTTCCAGTCATCAGGCACAAAGCCTGATTTGAGTGAAAGATTATATATTTTGGCTAGGAGATCAGCAATTTCATCTTTAAGTTCCCTGAGAACTCGTGGATGGATGACATCTGGTCCTGGGGATTTGTTAGTGTTTAGCTTAACAAGACATGCAAGGACCTCCTCCCTGGTTATTTCTATCTGGCTTAATTCTTCGGTTTCCCTCCCTACGAAGATAGGCTCTGTTTTGGGCATGTGGTCTCTGTCTTCTTCAATGAATACTGAAGCAAAGAATTCATTGAGTCTCTCTGCAATCTCTGTTTCCTCTTTAATAGCCCCTTGCCTTCCATTGTCATCTAATGGTCCAATGGCCTTCCTAGTTGGGTTCTTACTTCTAATGTACTTAAAGAAGGTTAGGGGTTTGATTCCCCACTGGGCCTCCTGGGAGAAGAGCCAGACTGGATAGCCGTGGGCAAGCTGCCCAGAACCCAGGTTGCCCCCTGAAGAAGTGAACTGGAAACCACTTCTGAATGCTCTGAAAAAATGCTTGTCAGTAGTCAGAAGTGACTTGGCAGCAAGCAATTATTGTTATTCTTATTCTTATTGAGAGACAGAGAAGAAATGTGGTTCTGAGACACCAGAAGCTAGAGAAGTTTGTCAGTTGCTATTGCAAACAGCACATTTGGGTCAGAGAAACAAGCCAGGATTTAGGGAGAGAAATCTAGTTGTGGGCCCCTTTGAGCCAAAGGAGCATGAACAGCCCCATGACTGAATAGGTGTGGCTTACCACACTTTGGCATGTCCGAGGAAGTGGATTTGGGGCTCACAAAAGCTTGTTTCATTTTTTTCCCCCTTCTTTTGGGTATTCTCGAAATCATCCGAAGTCCTTTCTCTCCACAGCAAAGGATTGTGAGAGAGTGTTGAGCTTAGAGTCTCAAATTGCTTAACCACAGTGCTATGAGAAATGACAGTTCTACTCACAAGTTGCCACTAACAGAAGGTGGTATTTTGGCACGCCATTTCTGTAACATTTGTTCAACAGGGAATCGCTGAGCGCACAGATTGTATAGATAACAGAATTGGGCCACAAGCTGTCCAATAAACAATGAAGTCAAGCTCTAGCATTGGTTCACACTTCAGCAGATAAACTAGACAGGGCTTTAGAAATAGGTCTCATAAAAATAGCTCCATAGGCTCTCCATATGAAGATAAAAAATGCTCCTGTGCTATTCTGCCTGAAAAGCTTCTGCTCAGCTTTCCTGATCTGGCAACTTTCCATCTGCAAGGAATTTCGATACAAAAGACCATGGACAATGTAAGTCTGGGCCATACCTGGAGTGCCATACTCTGGAACCTGGTCTGTTACCTTACAAAAGGTAATCACTTCCAGAAATTATGGACGAGGAATACAGAGAAGTGTTAAGAACAAGCTGAAAGTCAGCAAACCACCATAATTGCAGAAGGAGGAAAATTCACAGGCAAAGACCATGTTTGAAGTCTTTTCCAGTTCCATAAAGGGTATTCTTATGTTACAATTGTTTGCATTAATGTTCTCTACTTAGGTAAGTGTGTTCAACCCTCCAAAAGGATGTCAGAGAGAATGGGCAACAGTAAAGGTAAAGGTCTCCCTTACTTGAAAGCTAGTCGTATCCGATTCTAAGGTTCAGTGTTCATCTCCGTTTATAGCCAAAGAGTCAGTGCTGTTTGCATCTGCAGATGTTTCCATGGACATGTGGCAGGCATGACTAAACATTGAATGGAATGCTGTTTACCTTCCCACCAATGTGGTACCTATTTATCTACTTGCAATTTCTTGCTTTCGAACTGCTAGGTTGGCAGGAGCTGCGACAGAGACGACAGGAGCTCATTCCATCACACAGCATTCAGTTCTTGAACTGCTGTCCTTCCAGTCACCAAGTTCAGCATCTTAACCAATAAGCCACTGCAGTCCCGAATGGGCCACACTCATCCTCATAAACACACAATGGCCCAAATCCTGCTTCTTCGTGTAGTAATTTGCATTAGAACAGGCTCACTGAATCAAGGTAGCATTGCTAAGTCAACTTCTCCATAAATTTCATTGATTGAAATTGACACGCTCTACTTGGACATAGTGGTTAAGATGTTGAACATGATGACTGGAAGGTTGGCAGGTCAGCAGTTTGAGAACTGAGTGCTGCATGACAGAGTGAGCTCCCATCATCTGTCCCAGCTCCTGCCAACCTAGCACTTCGAAAGAAAAAATTGCAAGTAGGTAAAGAGGTACCGCTTTGGTAGTCAAGTGCTACACCTTCGCCTACTATATATTAAAGCTTCCTCTGCCATCTGCTTCTGGGAACCTTGACAGGCTAGGTACCAATCTTACATTTATTGTCCATTTTGTATGATTTTACATTTGTTGTTGTTCAGTCACACAGTCGATTTTGACCATTTGCAACCCCATGGACCATTGCCCGCCAGGCACTCCTGTCTTCCACCATCCTCCTCAACCCGCCCAGCTTTGTGCCCATTGCGTCTACAATACCATCTAGCCATCTCATTTTTGGTCACCCCCTTCTTCTTTTGCACTTCTCCACCTTTCCCAGCATCAAGGCTTTCTCAAGTGAATCCTCCCTTCTCATTTGATGTCCAAAGTACTTTAGCTTCATATTTACTATTTGACCTTCTAAGGAGGAGTCAGGGTTGATTTCTTCTAAGATTCACCACTGCTTCGGGAGCAGCTCTGGTTACCAGTTTGCCTCCAGGTGCAATTCAAGGTGCTGGTTTTGACCTTTAAAGCTCTACATGGTAGTGGGCCAGGATACCTAAGAGACCGCATCGTCCCAAGAATGTCCGCCCGTCCAACCAGAGTGGACCGAAGGGGCTCTCTCATTGTTCCATCTGCCAGAGGGGCTCGCCTCTCTGGCACACAAAGGAGGGCCTTTTCTGTGTCCGCACCAGCCTTGTGGAACCTCCTGCCTGTAGAGTTGCGGGAGTCAGAAAATAATTAAAAACCTGGTTGGCAGGGCAGGTGTGGGGCCTGGATGGAAGAATGGCCCCCGCCTGATGGCTTATAAAATAAAGCCTGCCCGTCTTTTTAATGCGGGCAGTTTTGATGTTGTTGGTTTTTAATAGGTGGGTGGGTATGTTGGGGTTTTAATTGTTCTTAATATGTATGTTTAATCCTGTTGTGAGCCACCCTGAGTCGGGTTCGCCTGATTGGGCGGCAAAGAAATTTGAATTATAAATAAATAAATAAATAAGATTGACCTATTTGTTCTCGTCGCTGTCCAGGGGACTCTCAAAACTCTCCTCCAACACCACATCTCAAAGGTGTCTATTCTTCTACGCTCAGCTTTCCTTATGGTCCAGCTCTCACAACCATACATTACCACTGGGAATACCATTGCTGTGACTATGTGAATTTTTGTTTGCAAGGTGATGTCTCTACTTTTCACTATGTTCCCCAGGTTTCTCATAGCTTGTTTCCCAAGAATCAGTTGCCTTTTTATTTCATGGCTGCAGTTGCCATCTGCAGTGATCCTAGATCCCAAGAAAGTAAAATCTGTCACTGCTTCTCCTTCTTCCCCATCTATTTTCCAGGGACTGATATGGCCTGTTGCCATTATCTTGGTTTTCTTGATATTGAGTCTCAAGCCAGCTTTTGCACTCTCCTCCTTCAGTCCAATCAAGAGGTTCTTTAGGTCTTCCTCACTTTCTGCCATTAGGGTGGTATCGTCTGCATATCTCAGATTGTTGATGTTTCTCCCAGCAATTTGGATCCCAACTTGTGATTTGTCCAACCCTACATTGCACATTATGTGCTCTGTGTATAAGTTGAATAAGCCGGGTGACAAAATGCAGCCTTTTCCTACTCCAAACCACTCCATCATTCCGTATTCTGTCCTAACTGTTGCTTCTTGACTCATGTACTGATTTCCCATGAGGCATATAAGGTGTTCTGGTATTCCCATTATGATTTTACATAATGGGTAACTATTCATTCTTCAAAGATATCGTGCTTTTCAGGCTCTTAAAACGCTTGCTTTGAATTTTTGAAGTGGTAACCGTGTTGGTCTGTGCAATCATATCAGAGAGTAAACAAAACAAAACATTGTGACATCTTAAAGACTAACTCCTGTATCTTCTATTATTCTAGTTGTAAATAGCCCCACTGATCTTTGGTTATTATTAGTTGTAAATAGCTATCTGTTATGCTAGCTTTAGTGTTTGGGAATCAAGATAATGGAAGCAGCTGTAAACTAGCCTAACACATCTTTAGTGCATGGAGTACAGCACGAACATGAGGTCATGGCGGACAAACAGCTCCTTTTATGCAGGGGCTATACATTTGAATGTGGCTCCTCGATAGCGCATTGGCTACTGTCCATGTGACGTCATCCTTAGTCATGCCCTTCTTGTCCAGGTAAGGTGAGGGCGGGAATCTTTCCCGCGCAGCTGAAGGTATTTTGAGGAATGTGTACCATGTGAGCTGAACGCTCGCTATTTCCCCCTAGTGGTCACTAGCTCGCGTTCTATTGTGGTTTGTTACATTGTTTCTATTGCAAGATACAGCTTGTTACATTTGCTCATTCATGTGGTTACAGATTGTTACACTCGCTCATTCGTGTGGTTACAATTACATTCAATACACAACACTAGCCAATCATTGTATATCTCTGTACCTTATATGTATAAAACAATGCCATGAAGTCTCACGCTAATATCTGACAAAGTGGACTTGATCCACGAAAGCTCAGATTAAAATACAGGAGTTAGTCTTTAAGGTGCCATGATGTTTTTTGTCTTCTGTTTTGTTTACTCCAGGGGTGCCCAAACTTTTCTAGCTGTGGGTCCGTCACGTGGTTCCTCCCACCAGAAGTCGAAGTAAAACGCACCTTGCAATCTGTTTTGCAACAGAATGAGATAGATTTTAAGATGCAATTTTCTCTGCTTAAACCAGGAATGCCCAAACTATGGCCCACGGGCCTGATCTGGGCCCCGATGCCAATTCATCTGGCCTGCACTGCCCTTGATGCTCCCAGAAGCAGAAATAAAATGGAGCGACGAGGGCAGCGCAGGCCTGATGATTTGGCATCGGGGGCCAGATCAGGCCTGCGGGCCATAGTTTGGGCACCCCTGGTTTACTCTCTGATATGCTTGCTTTGAATTGGCTCTTTAAAGAAAACGAGAGGGAGATGTTTTCCAGTCTAAGCTGAACCCCTAATATTTCTTAAAGGGTCATTTGCGTCAGATAACTGAGGTTTGAACTGTGGATAAACGTCGGGATTGTAAGTCAAATAGCACATCTTCCTTGGCTCAGCTACTCTTGGGGAAGGAGGCCATCAACTGGTAAACTGAAACACTTGTGAGCCATTTAATTCCGGCTTTCTCTCTCTTTCCAAAGGGCCATAAATATATCCAGTAAATAACGTGTCTTTGACAGCTTAAAAAACCCTCAGAAATCCTCTTAAGAAATCCACCCTTTATCTTCCTTTCCCTCCCCAACCCCCAGATCTGTGTCTTTTGCAACACTTAACTAAAAGTGACAACACATACCTGAAAAAGTCAGACCTCTCTTTTTTAAAAAAAAAAAGGTTGGCCAGAAGAATCTAGGTTGACCTTCCCAGGCTTTCGTTTCTGCTACTCTTTGGAAAAACAAGGGAATTACGCCAGACTGTTTTTTTTGTAGATTTTAGTTCTGCTTTTAATACTATTCTTCCGCATAGAACGGTGCCCAAACTATTAGATCTGGGGCTTCCGCCATGCTTATGCAGGTGGATACTAGATTTTCTATCAGATCGTTCCCAACAGGTCAGGATGGGCTCTCATGTCTCTGCGGATCTCAGTATAAGTACGGGGACGCCGCAGGGGTGTGTGCTGAGCCCACTTCTGTACACGCTTTACACATATGATTGTGTTCCCAGTTACCCCAACAATAAGATCATCAAGTTTGCAGACGACACAACGGTGGTGGGTCTGATCACTGCTGGGGAGGGGGAGTCGGCTTACAGGAAGGAGGTTGAGATGCTGACGGAGTGGTGTAGGGAAAACAATTTATTCCTCAATGTAAAAAAGACAAAACAGATCATTGTGGACTTTAGAGAATGCAAATTGAACATCCAGCCACTTATTATTGAAGGGAATTGTGTGGAACAGGTCTCGGTGTTTCGATTTCTGGGAATGGAGCTGAGGGATGATCTAACATGGGGAGCAAACACCAAAGCTCTGATGATGAAGAGAGCACAGCAGAGGTTAGACTTCTTGAGAATCCTCAGGAAGAAGAACAACCTTTCAAAGGACCTGCTGTTCGCATTCTTCTACCACTGTACCATAGTTTAGTGTCTTGCATGGAAGACAAAGAAGGAGCCGCAGTGGGGGCTAAAACACAGGTTTATTTCATGATGGTCAGGATGAACATGTGGTAATGGCGGAGGTACAGCTCATTTTATACTACAGTAAATACATTTGAATATTGTTGCACGGTAGCTCATTGGCTGCTACCAGCGTGACGTCCTTCTGAGTCACGCCCATTTTCTCCAGGTGATCCTAGCACGGGAAAGGTTCCTGCGGCTGCCGGTGATTTGGGGAATGTGAACCATGTGAGCTGAACGCTCGCAGCTGCCCTCTATGGGCAGCTTACTCACGTTCCTTAAACAGCTGGGTTACATTGTAATCATTGTCAGGTTACATTCATACAGTTTTAAAGTAATACTGTTACATACACATAAGAACATAAGAACAGCCTTGCTGGAAGAGCCCACAGGAGCCCATCCAGTCCAGCATTCTGTCTCACACAGTGGCTCACCATTTCCTTCAGGGTATTCCCAAGCAGATGCCTGCTTAGGATTCCCTGGAAATGATATTGAGAGATATCCTGCCTATCTCTCCAACCCGGAGGTTGTCCTTAAGTATCCATAATTATAGCCATTGATACTCTTGTCCTCCATGAACTTGTCTAATCCTTTCTTAAAGCTGTCAAGACTGACAGCTGTCACCACTTCTTCTGGCAGGGAGTTCCATAGACCAGTAATCCTCTGGGTGAAAAAGTACTTTCTCTTATTTGTTTGAGAACTAGTACCCAAAAGTTTCATGGAGTGTCCCCTAGTTCTAGTGTTATGCGATAGGGAAAACAGTTTTTCCTTATCTACTTTGTCCACACCGTGCATGATTTTATAAACTTCAATCAGGTCACCTCTTAGACGTCGTCGTTCAAGAGTGAAAAGGCCCAACCGTTGCAGCCTCAGATGGTAAGGAAGGTGTTCCAGTCCCCTAATCATTCTGGTTGCCCTCCTCTGTACTTTCTCCAACTCCATAATATCCTTCTGGACGTATGGCGACCAGAACTGTACACAGTATTCCAGGTGGGGCCTCACCATAGATTTATAAAGAGGCAAAATGACACTTGCTGACTTATTTTCTATACCCTTCCTAATGATCCCTAGCATTGAGTTTGCTTTTTTCACTGCTGAGGCACACTGGGTTGACACCTTCATTGAGTTGTCCACCAGGACACCAAGGTCCCTTTCCTGGTTTGTTGCAGAGAGTTCAGACCCCATCAGTTTATAAATGTAATTGGGGTTCTTTGCCCCAACATGCATCACTCTGCACTTACTAATGTTGAAACTCATTTGCCACTGTTTTGCCCACTCCCCCAGTGTCGAGAGATCCCTCTGGAGCTCCTCACAATCTCTCACAGTTTTCACTACCCTGTATAATTTAGTGTCGTCAGCAAATTTGGCTACCTTGCTTTTTACTCCTACCTCTAGATCATTTATGAAGAGGTTGAAAAGCAGGGGTCCCAGTACTGAACCTTGGGGGACCCCACTCTTTACTTCCCTCCACTTGGAGAAGTGTCCATTTAGTGCTACCCTCTGTTTCCTGTCCCTTAGCCAGTTGCTGATCCAGGACAAGACCTGTCCCTTTATTCCATGACTGGTAAGTTTATTCAAGAGCCTTTGGTGTGGGACCTTGTCAAAAGCCTTCTGAAAGTCCAGATAAACAATGTCAACTGGATCCCCCTTATCCACATGCTTGTTGACACTCTCAAAAAATTCCAACAGATTAGTGAGGCATGATTTGCCCTTGCAAAAGCCATGTTGGCTCTCCTTTAGCAGCGCCTTCTCTTCTTTAGCAGCGAGAGTGTGTTGACCTATGGTCTGTGTGTATGGTTTGGGAGGTGTACAGCTAGGGAAAGAACAATGCTGTCCAGGGTCATAAAGACTGCGGAGGGGATAATCGGGCATACTCTTCCCACCCTAGATCAAATCTATGCCTCCCGGTGTTAAAAGAAAGCTGTAGAGATTGCGCAGGATAGTACGCACCCCGGGAATGATCTCTTTCAGCCTCTGCCTTCTAGAAGAAGGTATAAGGTCATAAAGACCAGGACCAGCCACTTGAGAAATTGTTTCTACCCCAAAGCGGTTCTGGCTTTGAATGCAGCGCAATGCAGTCTATGAGGGAGCTTCTGTATATAAAATCTTTCCAGATCCAAATTCGGCAAGAGGAATCTGCAGCCAAGCAAACTATTACATCTCTAGATCATTCCAGAACAACCCAAAGCATCTTGCTGCCAGAGATGAAGGGCAAGATGTCTCTTCAAACCACCACCGACAGAGGATATCCGCTTCTCTGAAGTTTGCTGGTTCAAGGGCCTCGACTGCCACTGATGGGCTGTTTGACCTGTATGTCCACTGCCTTCCCTAAAAGAGGAGAATCAAGAGCTTCAGACCCCAAGTCAAGTCAAGAAACTGTCTTTGCTGCTGCCTCATTGTGCCTAACAACAGGGCTGGCACTGCTTCTTTATAGCAGGAAAAGGTGTTCTTCTTGTTCCCTTCTTATATCCCTAACATGTGGCTATGATGGTTCTGCAAAACAAGAGTGCCCCATTACACTGCACAACAGCGATTTTGCTACTGGGAATAGCACATGCGATTTACGTGATATCAAGTCTGCTGATTCCAAATCTGAACTCAGAATTTGCCTACCACGTATAGCCTACCAGCTATAGCTGTTCAAATGGGTAATGTATTTTTACATGGGAACATTATAACAGTTGCAGCTACCACTATGCCTGCTGCCACCTCAGCTGAATCATATCCCCTGGTGGCATGCATGTTCCAGCAGCGGCTGAGCATGTCTGGGCAAGTCAGTGAGCTGACATCAGAAATATATAAGGCAAAATGGACCAAGGGCTTGTCTCTACTGTGAAACCGTCTTACTGGATAGTACAGCTAGGCCATAGTGAGTTTGTTTTGAGCTAAAGATATCTAAGATATCTAAGAGACCGCATCATCCCAAGGTTTTCAACCTGTCCTATGAGGGCAGACCGTAGGGGGTCTCTGGTGGTCCCATCAGCCAGGGATGCACATCTTGTCGGGACCAGGAAGAGAGCCTTCTCGGTGTCTGCCCCGGCCCTTTGGAACCTCCTACCACCCGAACTGTGCCTCCAGACAGAACTGTACCCCTTCAGAAAGGCTTTAAAAACCTGGCTCTGCCAGCAGGCATGGGGTGCGTTTGGGAGCACATCTCAGCCTTGCTGGCTTGTTTAGCCCTGTGGGGTTTTAACTAAGGGGATATGGGCATTTTTACTGGTTTTAACCATTTTATAGTTTTAGCATTGGGTTTTTATTGTATGAAATATTTTGTTTGATGTGAGCCACCTTGGGTTGCCAAGGCGAGGAAGGCGGCCTATAAATAAATAAAAAATTATTATTATTATTATTATTATTATTATTATTATTATTATTATTATTATTATTATTATTATTATTATTATTATTATTATTATTATTTAATAGTAATAATTAATAATGGTAATAATTGCGCCTGGAAGCGGAAATAAAATGCACCCATGGGCACATTTTACTTCTGCTTCCAGGAGTGACGAGGGTGACGTGGGACGGATGAATTGGCGTTGGGGACCAAATCCGGCCAATGAGATGTAGTTTGGGGGGCCTGGTTTAGAGGGTAATCCTCCTTTTTGAATGTCTTCCATTTAAAGGACTCGCTGACTTAAGCCTGATCTAAAGACTTCAAGAATGTATAAAGAAAAAAAGACTGTCCAGAATTAGCTATCGGAATGGTAGACTATTTGGGCAGAGAGGTTAAAGGTAAAGGTTGCCCTTGCTCAAAAGCCAGTCATATCTGACTCTAGGGTTCAGTGCTCATCTCCGTTTATAGCCAAAGACCCAGTACTGTCTGCGTCTGCAGATGTTTCCCTGGACATGTGGCAGGCATGACTAGACACCGGAGTGCATGGAACTGCGGGTTCCGCGAGCACAATTGGCATAATACAGCCCCTGGCAGAGGTTACACCGGTCGAAGAAGGTTCCTGGTCACTGGCCCTTGCCAGTATGGAAATTGGGGAACGGATTAATAATCATAGGGTTGATTCACCCACATCTGACCTGACCGGCGATTCTGCTGAGGGAAGCGAATCGCTAACCTCCTTTACGTATTAGGCAATTACTGACTCACAGATCAGCCCAAGCTGTAGTGCAAATAGAGGCCATATTTACCCTGGTGTAAGCCCCGAACAATGGATTTCCCCTGTCAGTGTTTGCCCTAGTTAATTAACTTCCCCAAGAGAGATTCCCCATTAACCCGGGTAAATGGGTGATGTGATTTTTCTGTCAGATGACGATTCTATCACCGTTGCCTTCTATTCCTATATATGCTGATGTTTTCCCCACAATAAACCACTGGTCTTCGCTCCATCTTGTCTCATGTCGATCCTTGACCAGTCTCCTCTGGGACCTCACGGCCGCCCCGCGGCCCCAATCCAACATCTGGTGACCCCGAGACGTGATCTTACCCGAGAGTAAGCGATCAACGCGGTCCGGTTCTACGCTAGAACCGTGTCCGATCATCCCGGAGGACAGCGCGGCAGCCCGTTCGGAAAGCCAGCCGATCGGGAAGACAGCTCTGCAACAAGGCATTTCAGAGAGGCATCCTACAGCTTGCTCCGGCTTTCGCGGCGGCTTGCAGCACGGAAAAACGCGTTCCGCTCAGGGTCGGCTGTGAACCCCTGACAGCGCAGAGGCCACCGAGGGCCCGTGACGGCAGTCCACATTCGTCACGCAAAACCTATTGCCTGAACTACAGACGCGTCGAATCGTCCCGAGAAGGAGACTTCAAAGGACCCCCGCAGGTAATATGGGGACTTGTCCTCAGCGGCAACGTCCATCCGCTAGTCAAAGAATTCATGAGGATGAATTCAAAATCCTGGCCAGGGTATATCAGATAAGCTTTCACAGTGGAGAACTAGCGCGACTTTTGGTGTTCTTGAGGGAACACTGCCTGCTTTACCCAGAAGCAGGTACGTTAACCCTTCAGCTCTGGGATCAGATAGGAGACTGCATTCAGCAACCCCCGAAAGCTCCAGAAGGCGTAATTCGCACATGGAGCAAATGTAGGAAACTTTTAGCAGAGGTAGATCCAGTCCGGGTAGAGGCTAAAGAACCCCCAGTGTCAGCAGAGCCATCGGCGCCCACGGCGCTCTATCCGTCATTTCAGTTTAAGCAGAGTAGTGTAGGGAGCTTTCCCTCGGTGACAGCTGCAGACGTCACCGGTGGAATGCATGGAATGGGAAGCGCTGGCGCTTCTCTGACAGCTACAGGTTCCCGAACTAAGAGTGCCCTTCAGCGCACAGTTGAGGAAGAGATCAGGAAGGGGGAATTGCCAGCAGAAGAACTAGCTGAGCTTAGTCAGATTTGTCCAATTCGCTTGGAAATGGATGCCCTCACAGGGCAGCAGCAGGTAGTTCATTCACCAGTCCCGTATAAGCTCCTCGTGGCTATACGGAAGGCCATTTCAGAGACAGGGCTACAGAGTCGGTTCACTAGGGGCACGCTTCAGCAAGTGTGCGAGAACACCATGTTCATCCCGCACGACTGGAAAGCCGTCATGCGGATGATGCTCAACCCCAGCCAGTATTTGTTATGGGACAGCGAGTATCGCCTCGAGGCTCAGGTAAGGGCTGCCAGGATGGGGGGGCAGTAATTCCTGACCAGTTATATGGTTCAGGTGCCTTCGAATCCATCGATGCGCAGACCGCCCTGCCGCTCGCCACTCTCCAGATGTCAGCTGAGGCGGCCTTCAGGGCTTTCCTCAAAGTCCCAGCAACTGGCAAAGCGGCCAAAAATTACACCGCAGTCAAACAGGGCGCCCAGGAGTCCTACATGGACTTTATCAATCGCTTAGAGGAAGCGATTAGTAGACAGATCGATAATGAGCAAGCCCAACAAGAGCTCATGATGAAATTGGCTAAGGACAACGCCAATCTCGACTGCCGTAAGATCTTGCAGTCACTGGGCAATCGTCCCGACTTGACTCTCACGGACATGATTAGAGCTTGCGCCAACGTTGGCACAGACTCTTACAAAATGGGTCTGCTGGCAGCGGCGGTGCAAGGGGGTAGGAGACCCAAGAACAAGAACAAAGGGGCATGTCACAATTGTGGCAAGGTCGGTCACTTCGCTAGGGAGTGCCGATCCAAGAGCGGCGGACAACATTCCGGCCGTTCCAAGGCTCCAACCACCCCATGTCCAAAGTGTAATAAAGGCTTCCATTGGTCCAGATTCTGTCCGAATTCGGGAAACCGGAACGCGGGCACGTCTCTGGCCCCGGTCCAAACAGAGGCTTCCCTCGCTCTGGGCGAGCCAGAGCTGGATTAGATTCCATTCACATTCCGGACATTGCGAAGGTGCAGGCCAGCCCCAAGGGTAGTACAGGGCTAGAATTGACTTGCCAGGCGGACGTTACATGCGACTTGCCAGGCACAGTCTATCTGGTGGATTCCCAGTACATGGGACCCCTGCCCAAGGGCTTCATAGGCTTAGTTTTGCCTCGCAGTGTAGCAGGAGCATGCGGAATTCTTGTAATTCCGGGAGTCATTGACTCCAATTTTTCGGGTGTTCTCCAAGTTCAACTCTGGACGCACCTACCCCAGACCATTCACAAGGGAGACACACTAGCGCAACTGATTATGGTTCCTTGTAACTCGCCAGCAGATAGCCAGGGAAGGCTCAGGGACAGCGCAGGGTCCGGGTCAGAAGACCGCTCGAGCGCAAGTGAGGCAGTGCAAGGATACCAGGTCTTAGCGACAGTGGAGACCAACATAGAGTGGAAACAGCGACCAGTTATCGAGGTATTTTTGAATAAAAAATCATTCTCAGGGTTGCTGGATACCGGAGCTGACGTCAGCGTGGTCAGCCAAAGCCAGTGGCCACGAGAGTGGGCCATTGAGCCGGTCTCCGATGTGTGGGGGGTAGGCGGCATCCAAGAAACGTTTAGGAGCCGGGAGTGGGTGGAAGTCACGATCCCCAAGGCCGACGGCACAGCGGTCATTCGGCCGCACATTCTGGACGTGCACATCAACCTTTGGGGGCGAGACATTTTACAGCAATACGGTGCCACTCTTACCTTCGGGTAATGGCGTTGCCACTTAAATGGCTTACCAACACGCCAGTCTGGGTGGAACAATGGCCGGTAGTGGGAGAGAAGTTAGTCGCCCTAAAGCAACTGGTTAAAGAACAGCTAGACGCAGGACATATAGAGCAGTCCACTAGTCCCTGGAATTCGCCCATTTTTGTCATCAAGAAAAAGTCGGGGAAGTGGCAACTCCTCCTCGATCTCAGAGAGATCAATAAATGTATACAGCCAATGGGTCCACTTCAATGCGGCATCCCAAATCCGAATATGATTCCCGAGGGTTGGGAGATCCTGGTCGTAGACCTAAAGGATTGCTTTTACACCATTCCCTTAGACCCCAGGGACCGGGAAAGGTTCGCCTTTACGGTGCCGGTTGAGAACCACAGCGAGCCCACGCAGCGTTACGCGTGGAAATTTTTGCCACAGGGGATGCTCAATTCGCCCACCCTGTGCCAAATTTATGTTCACAATGCACTGGCAAAGTTTTGAAACCTTCACCCCACAGCCTTAGTATGCCATTTCATACTCGGCAGCGAAATGTTTACAGACCTCCAGGCCAGCCTGGGGGAGAGAGGGTTACTCATTGCCCCAGAGAAAGTGCAGAGAACCGAGCCCTTCTCATACTTGGGTCATCGGTTTCTCCGTTCTTTTGCCGCACCCGTTTTGCCCCAGATCAACTTAAAAGACTCAGTCACCTTGGTAGAATTGCAGCAAGTTTTGGGTAACATTAATTGGGCCAGACCGTACTTCAGATTGGATACAGATCTTTTGAAACCGCACTTCTCGCTGCTAACGCTAGGTAAGCAGCCGGCAGACCGGATACGAATTCCTCGAGAGGCACGCTTGGCTCTCGAGAAAGTCAACCAAATTCTCAGTCAAACGTGGGTGGACAGGATTGCTCAGGGGCCATATGCCCCGATCCTGAACTTGTACATCGTTCGGGCCGGATCCATGTTCACCGGAGCCCTAGGAGTGGACTCCGAGAGAGGAGCGAGTATCGTGGAATGGGTGTACTTGCCGAACACCTCTTCCCGAAACATCGTTCCCCCCCAAGAGTTGGTCTCCGCGGTGGTTTACCGAGGAAGGCTGAGAGCTAGGGACATTTCAGGGCACGACTTAGCAAAAATCGTGGTCCCATTCACCAAGGAGCAAGTTCAGCAGCTGATGCAGCTCGGTGACTCGCTTCCAATTGCCTTGGAAGGATTCACCGGATGCTTGGCATACCACTTGCCAAAGGACCCCAGACTTGTCTCGCTTCAAACGCAGACAATCACCTTGTATGAATTGCTCTCGCTGGTTCCACTTCAGGGGGCCAGAACAGTTTTTACTGATGGGGGTCGCACATATGGTGTCTTAACTTGGCAGGAGGGCCAGGCTTGGCGCACGCTTCTAAATCTTCCAAAGAAGTCCGCACAGCGGGCAGAGTTGGCAGCGGTGAACCTTGCTTTGCACACCTTCACCAAAGAGCGCCTCAACATTATTACTGACAGTCAGTATGTTAGGAATTTGCTTCACAGTCTACTGGGAGCATACATCACTCCCGCGATAGACAAAAATTTGCTGAGTCTGTTCCTCACAGCTCAATTTCACTTGTGAAACCGCACAGAAGCGCTCTATATTGCCCACATCCGAAGTCACCAGGACCTACCGGGTCCAATTTCCGCAGGCAATAGCAGAGCGGATGCGGCCGCAAAGGAAATTCAGCAACGGTCAGTGTTAGGTGTTTTCACTACTCCAATTCAGAGTCATGCATTCTTTCACCAGAATGCCAAAGCGCTCGCCAGATAGTTTAACATGCCACTTTCTCAAGCCCAAGGCATAGTTCGCTCTTGCCAGCATTGTGCAGGGGCACCAGGGGGGCCCTCGTGGGGGGTCAACCCACGAGGGACAGAGGCTAACCAGGTGTGGCAAATGGACATCACACATGTCCCACAGTTTGGCAGATGGCAGTACATGCACGTTTGCATTGAAACTTTCTCGCAATTCGTCTGGGCGACAGCGCAAAAAGGGGAGACTGCTTCCCACGTGGAGCAGCACCTCCTAGCCTGCTTCGCGGCGATGGATAAACCTCGGCACGTGAAAACCGATAACGCCCCGTCCTACAGCTCTAGGCAGTTGGCTAACTTCATGGCCACCTGGGACATTAAGCATACCTTTGGCGCTCCTTACAATCCGCAGGGGCAAGCGATTGTGGAACGAGTCAATCGGACACTCAAGTCCTACATTGACAAACAAACAGAAAGGGGGGAGCCACCAGCCCTCCCCAAATCACAGGGTCAGGCACAGCATTGTCTGAACAAGGTGTTGTTCACGTACAATCACCTTAATGTTTTTTCCGATTGCACACCGCAGGAGAAACACTTCCGCCACTCGGAAGCTCTCCCGCGGCCGCTGGTCCATTACCGAGTGCCACCGGACCCTTCCTGGAGGGGCCCGGCGCCACTCGTAACCTGGGGAAGAGGGTATGCTGCAGTTATGTCTCCTACAGGTGTCATCTGGATTCCAGCCCGGTGCGTTAAGCCTCATTTGGAACCACATGGCGTGGACCCAGGCTGACCCGAGTCCGATCCCGGAGATGGAGGACCTCACCCTGACCGAGGGGACCCGGCGGAAGAAGCGGCGACAGCGGACGGAGCCGAAGGTCACCTGGGGGATGGTCAAGACCCTTTGCCGTGAGGCCGAGGACGTCGTCCGGCGCGAGGACTGGTCGCCAACGCCGGAGAACATTGTGTCTGCAGTTTTTTCCCTGATTACCGCCAACACCATGGCAGTCACCATCATCCTGACCCTCTCCCTACTTGCGGGGGGAGGCGTTCAGGCAGCATCACTAAAGGCCAGCGACCTGATGCCAGGCAGAGATCTCTCTGCCCGGATGCACTACAATCTATGGGAAAGGTTGGCGGGTCTCGTCAACCAGTCCGATTTTTGCCTGAAGCAGGACATCGGTTCTGCCTCAGTTCTGAGCACCTGTCTCATCCCAGTGTGCCACACTCCAGACGCGCACACCAGGGATGGCGACTGGCTGGTGAGGCGGATTTTCGGTCCGTTTCTTCCAACAAGTTTCACAGCAAACGCTCGTTGGGGAATGCAGCTGACTATGACTTTGCCGGCTGATGCAGCCACTCTCCACACCCCTCGAGTGGCGGTCGGCCCGAACTCTACTTGTGCTCGAATGACCAGCTGCTCCGCAGTCGGCCGGACTCGGCGCCGCTGCCTTGACGCTGGCAGCAGCAACTGGACTTGTAATAACCCAGAGATACTTGGTTCAATGTATGCTCATGTTACCCTACCTTCAGGTTGGTTCTTTACATGCAATCAGTACACTTGGAACTACACTCCCGCAAATGTATCAGATTCCATATGTTGTATCAGTCGCTTGACGTGGTTACTCCCCACTAGGGATATGATTGTTCCAAGCACAAATGTTTCCGCACCCATACGGTGCACTCATGCCACCCAGTTAGACAGCTCATGTGATAGCAACATTAGGGTTCTGAGTCCAGCTGAGTACGTCTCGCTGGCAGTCAGCATACTCGGCTTAGCCGTCGGCAACGCTCGGAGAATTGGTCAATTGGCTTGCGGATTAGCAAAGGCCATCAACCATACCTCCTCAGCGATAGCGCTGCTCAACCAGGAGCAGGCAGAGCTTCGCCATGCCATCCTAGACAATCGAGCAGCTATCGACTACCTCCTGTTGTTACATCATTTGGGTTGCGAATCTGTCCACAGCATGTGTTGCTTTAATCTCACAGACAATACCCGTAAAGTGCAGAGCCAGCTCACGGACCTCCACACCCTGGTCAAGAACATCAAGGAGGATTCTTCATGGGGGTGGTGGGATTCCTTGTGGTCGTGGCTCCCATGGGGGTGGCTCCAGACAATGCTCAAAGTGATTGTGGGAGTGGTTATACTGAGCATAGCAGGATGTTGTTTCGTGCAATATATCCCCTCGCTGCTATCGAGATGTCCCCCATGGAGGGAACCCCGACACGTCATTCCCACACACCAGCTGATGCCCCTCTTGCGCAGGGCCGTCTGTCAGGTCCAGAAATAACAGAGAAAGGGGGGATGCGGGTTCCGCGAGCACAATTGGCATAATACAGCCCCTGGCAGAGGTTACACCGGTCGAAGAAGGTTCCTGGTCACTGGCCCTTGCCAGTATGGAAATTGGGGAACGGATTAATAATCATAGGGTTGATTCACCCACATCTGACCTGACCGGTGATTCTGCTGAGGGAAGCGAATCGCTAACCTCCGTTACGTATTAGGCAATTACTGACTCACAGATCAGCCCAAGCTCTAGTGCAAATAGAGGCCATATTTACCCTGGTGTAAGCCCCGAACAATGGATTTCCCCTGTCAGTGTTTGCCCTAGTTAATTAACTTCCCCAAGAGAGATTCCCCATTAACCCGGGTAAATGGGTGATGTGATTTTTCTGTCAGATGACGATTCTATCACCGTTGCCTTCTATTCCTATATATGCTGATGTTTTCCCCACAATAAACCACTGGTCTTCGCTCCATCTTGTCTCGTGTCGTTCCTTGACCAGTCTCCTCCGGGACCTCACGGCCGCCCCGTGGCCCCAATCCAACATGGAACACTATTTACCCTCCCACCAAAGTGGTACCTCTTTATCTACTTGCAATTTCTTGCTTTCGAACTGCTAGGTTGGCAGGAGCTGGGACAGAGATGGGTGCTCAATCCATCGTGCAGCACTCTGGTCTCGAACTGCTGACCTGCCGACCTTGCAGTCGTCAAGTTCAGCATCCTAACCACTAAGCCACCACATATCTATCTTCTCCACTTGCGCAAGATTCATGATAATTCTGTATGCCTTATAAACATCATTTCTAATTATGCCTTTGTATGGGTCAGCATATGAAGTTTTACATGAAGCTGGGCTCTGTTTTGCCTTCCTTTCTGGTCACCCATAACCTCCGTTCTGGTGAAGCATACTCTCATGTTCCTAGGAAAACCAGAAAGTTGTCTTTGTGGCTCAACAGCTTGTCCACTCAGAGCAAAAACTCACTTGCATCCAAAACAAGAAATGTGGATTTGATCACTGCAGGATTTGGGGTGGATGGTAGAGTATCAGAACAAAAAATAGCCAGCACCTTTCTCTTGTAAACAACCCAGGATAACAACAGCCATCACGTTTCCCCAAAGGAATGGAAATTCCCAGCTGTCGATCTTTTGCTAACAGAACCACCTTCTGCTTTCAGATGAGATAAATCTTCATATTTTTCTTCTTCCATGTCTAGGCCAGACGGGAAACTGCCAAAATGAAGACACCTTTTTGGTGAGTGAGTTCATTCTGCAGTTCTTTTCGCCTATAAAGACAGCACTGGCTCTTTGGCTATGTTAGGTATTGAGGTCCGGGCGCGGATCCAGCAGAGTGAAGCAATTGGCTTATGGCAACAGCAGAGGTGCGCAAACAGTCTTTTTTCACTTACACCCAGTGTGGAGCTACTCCCGGTGCCCACAGGTGCCCAGGCACCGGTAGCAGAAATTCCCCCAGGCCATGCCCACTTGGCTGGCCATGCCCACCTCCCTACCCCAGACCATGGTGTAGGGAGGCAAAGTGGGCATGGCCTACAGAGTTAGCCACACCCACAGCATAAGCCACACCCATGGTGGGGGTTGTAAATTTTTTGGCAGAGCATCACTGCTTACACCCAGACAGTAAGACACAGTTAGCACTTTGCAAGCAAGAAAGCTTTTTACTTCAGCATGTTACTTATCAGTTCATAAGGCAGAAACAAAAACAGTAGATTCTTCTCTATAAAGCAAAGCAATAAACAGCAGTCGCAAGTCTTTGCAAATAGTGTTTCTCAAGGCCAATCTCCCAGACGAATACAGAGCTGGGCTCTTGGTTATCTCAGAGTCAGTGTGTCCTTGCAGTTTGGTTCCAGATGAGTTGGCAACGTGGTCATGCCATTCAAAGACGGTCAAGTCTTCCAGAGTTTAGCAGACAAACGTGTTGGTCCTGAGATGCTATCTTTATAGTCCACATTTTGCTTAGTTACCCACTCAGTGCATGCAGCTGGGTGCTGTGCTCAGGTAGCTCTTAAAGTGACATGTATCTTATACAATATACATTGCTGCACACCACAATCCTATCAGGCTAGGAGTGACAGAGTCATAGAGTAATAGAGTTACTGTAGAAAGGGCTTGTATGGCCACCTAGCCCAACCTCTTTTTCAATGTAGGAATTGAGGAGAAATATTGATCCTCAACATCTTTTCACTGGCTGGTGGTTGTTTCAAAACTCTGAAAAGGTTCTTCACTTACCAGGAGTCCCCATCTAGTACGGTCAGTAGTTACTTTTCCAAGCTTTGAGCAACTTCCCATAGTTTCAGGCATGACTCTTTTCCCAGCCCTACCCTGAAATGGGGCTACTTGGATACAGAACAAAATTCTAACCCAGCATACCGAAAATGATTTTGAAACACATGAAATAACTATAACAGCATTTATTGACCTTACAGAGGCATGATAAACTGTCCGTTATCAATAGGTACTCAGAAAGCTCTACCGGCGCAGTGATGCGCTGCAAATTATTTTATTACCCCCACCCTGGGCGTGGCTAACTCTGGGCATGGCTAACTCTGTGGGCCATGCCCACTTGGCCGGCCATACCATGGCCTGGGGTAGGGAGGTGGGTGTCGCCAGCCAAGTGGGCGTGGCCTGGGGGAATTTCCGCTACCGGTGCCTGCGCACCTGTGGGCACCAGGAGCAGCGCATCATCATGGGCAAATAGGAATGGTCACCATTCTGCTTCAAAACTGAAGGTTTTTTTTTTTTATTTCAAGGGAGTAATGGTCACCAGATGAACCAAAAGGAAGGTCTTCCACAGGATAGTATCCTGGCACCATTCCTTGTACCCTCACAAAAAACATTGTTTAAACATCAAACAGAAAGTAGACACTGGAAATAACATACAGTGGTACCTTGCTTAAAGAGCATAATGTGTTCCACAGGATTGTTCTTTAAGCGAGTTTGCTCTTTAAGTGAAACACCATTGTAAGTGACCAATTGTGACTTTGGCGGGGTGGGGGGGGGATTGTGAACCCTGATTTAGCTTTTATGCGAGTTTTTGTTTGGTTTTAGTTGTTAAGCGAGGCGACCATTCAGAGAAAACTTTGCTCTTTAAGCGAGTTAGTCTCTAAGCGAGGCACTCTTTTGCTAGGTTTTACTGTACTAAGTAAACTGGCTGGTTCAGACTGGTGTGCACATCCACAAACAATAAGGACAGCTCTGTCTCTGTGCTATTCCACAGTAGAATATGCTACTGACACATGCCAAACAAGTGGATGAAGCTCTTAATGAATCATGCAAGATTATTACTGGCTGCTTGAAACCAACCCCCACTGAAAAAAAGTCTCCTACTTGGCTGGCATTGTTCCTCCAGAAGTACATCAAGAGGTGCACAGTAAAATGAACTAAAGTAATGCAGCATCAAGCCCATCTACTTCATGGACACTAAAATAGATGAAAAGTGTTCAGCACACCTCTCAAGCCCTGAATATTAATATTAAACCAGAAGGCACTGGCTAAAGTAAAGTAGGAAAGTCAAAGAATAATCAAGTAAAATGGGGCTCCTTAGATACATGACAAAATGTCTGTGAATCTGGAGGTATTCAACCAATGCAGCATTTATGTGCATGCAATTTAAGCCTCACCACATGTAGGGGAAAAAATAAAAGGTCTGATGATGCCATTGAAATAGCCCACTTCTGGTCAAAAGTAGTCTAGTTAATTTTAATATTTTAATTTGTTTTTAATTGTACCAATATTTCATATACGTTCATAATCTGAAATCATACAATACTTTGTTACAAAGAAAGAAAAGAAAAAGTAGGCTATCTATGTGAATTGGTCCACCACTGTGTAGGGGAAAAGTAAATCCATCATATCCTTTGTTTCTCACAAAGATTTATCACGGGTGGGTAGCCTCCAGAGATCAGCCAGTAAGGCTATGCAACAAATAAATTTAAATCTTCTCAGCATTCCCAAAACACAATGAGCTCAACCTGGCAGCCATATGAAGGAAACTGAGTTTGGCTAAACACCGGGGGATTAGGGGGTGGGGGTGGGGGACACCCAGATGAAGTCCCCTGGCTGGAGACCAGGAAAAGCCTTGTGGTAACTGAAAGCAGAAGAGCACCTGGCACTTCATGCCAACGTAGCTAACCAAAAGGGACTGTTTAAGATGCTGAACTCGCTGACTGGAAGGTCGGAATTTGATTCCTGGGTACTGCATGGCGGAGTGAGCTCCTGCCTCTATCCCATCTCATCCCAACCTAGCCGTTCAAAAGCAAGAAATTGCAGATAGATAAATAGGGACCACTTTGGTGGGAAGGTAAGCGGTGTTTCATGCTTGCCCGCTACATGTCCATGGAAATGTCTGTAAACACAGACAGTGCTGGCTCTTTGGCTATAAACAGAGATGAGCACTGAACCCTAGGGTCGGATACGACTGGCTTTCGAGCAAGGGTGACCTTTATCTTTTCCTAACTAAACAAAGGATTCTGGACATCACTTCACTCTTGAAAGTCAACTTTATTATCATACTCTCATTACAGAAATGCAATGTGTTGCTGGTAAGTTACATCACAAGCAGCATACTCATGCCTCACTCTGACTGTACCACACTTTCCCAAAAGATGCTTAGAGTGGTTTATTGTAGTGCCAGTCATTTCCTAAAGGTCCTTTTGGATTCCTGTCCAATTGATCTGCTTCTTTAGCTGTATAACCAAGACAAGAGGGGTGGATGTTATATCCTCAAGAGAAGTGGATTGGAGAGGGACCCTTAAGTTGGTTACAAACACATCCTGTTGGTAAAGTTACATCAAATCCTTCTGGAAGCAATCTAGCACAGAATCCTGTTGGGGTTTGGGGGAAGAAACCGGCAATCTTGCAAAACAACGGACACAGCCTTGCTGGTGACTGACACATCTGGTCGTTCATTTGACTTTACACTCAGACACATGCCCAGGTGCCCGACAGACAGACAGTAATATGAGAAAACTATTTGCTTAACTCCTGTTATGTGCATAGCATTTTGCAGGAGTCAGCCATAAAATACAAGTGCCTTTTGGAAATATAATATAAAAACAACAACAACAACATGAAAGTACTGTACATGTCAATTACAGCCTAGCCCCATGATGGCAAACCTTGGCACTCCAGATGTTCTTGGACTTCAATTCCCAGAAGCCCCTGTGAATCCACATGAATGGGTTTACTGTGATTGATCCGGCCCACGCCACTCTCGTCGCTCATGGGAGTAAAACACATCCAAGAACATCTGGAGTACCTCATCGGTGCATGTCTCTGGCAGTAATTGGCAGACCAGTAAATGAGCTGGATTCTGTATCTCTCCACATTCAGACAGCGTGTTGTTGTCTACCAACATCTCTCACTTGAACCTGTTGGTTTTGCATTTAGCCACTCCAATGCTCACCCTATTCAGGGTCCTCCAAGAGACGTAGGGGAGGTCGAGTTATTCCTTGTCCACTGAGCACCTTTCGCCACCTTCTAATTTTCCTCTTGGCTTCTTCTTGTGACCTCAGAGGGGTTGGCTGTCACATGATGAGGGACCACTGCAAACAGTGGTGGCAAGAGGAAAAGCCCAGGATTAGGGGAAAGTGAAGAAATAATTTTTTGTTGTTCAGTCACACAGTCGATTCGACCCTTTGCGACCCTATGGACTATTGCCCGCCAGACACCCCTGTCCTCCACCATCCTCAACCCGCCCAGCTCTGTGCCCATTGTGTCTACAATACCATCTAGCCATCTCATCTTTGGCCACCCCTTCTTCTTTTGCCCTCCCCCTTTCCCAGCATCACAGCCTTCTCAAGTGAATCCTCTCTTCTCATTTGATGTCCAAAGTACTTCATCTTTACTATTTGACCTTCTAAGGAGCAGCCAGGGTTGATCTCTTCTAAGATTGACCATTTGTTCTACTCTCTGTCCAGTGGACTCTCAAAACTCTCCTCCAGCACCACATGTCAAAGGCATCTATTCTTCTGCGCTCAGCTTTCCTAATGGTCCAGCTCTCACACCCATACATTGCCACCGGGAATACCATTGCTTTGACTATGCAGACCTAGGTTTGCAGTGAGATGTCTCTGCTTTTCACTATGTTCCCCAGGTTTCTCATAGCTTGTCTCCCAAGAATCAGTCGCCTTTTTATTTCATGGCTGCAATCTCCATCTGCAGAGAGCTTGGATCCTAAGAAAGTAAAGTCTGTCACTAACAAATTTTACCTAACGTATTTCAGTTGTCTATGTTTAAGCCTACAATTCCATGCTACACAGTAAAACTGAGAACTGCACCAAACAATAAAATCTGTCACTGCTTCTACTTCTTCCCCATCTATTTTCCAAGGACTGATAGGGCCTGTTGCCATTATTTTGTCTTTCCTGACGTAGAATCTCAAGCCAGCTTTTGCACTCTCTTCTTTCAACCTAATCAGGAGCTTCTTTAGGTCTTCCTCACTTTCTGCCATTAGGGTGGTATCATCTACATATCTCAAGTTGTTGATGTTTCTTCCAGCAGTTTTGATCCCAACTTGTGATTTGTCCAACCCTGCAGTGCGTATTGTGTGTTCTGTGTATAAGTTGAATAAGCAGGGTGACAAAATGCAGCCTTGTCTTACTCCTTTTTCTATTCCAAACCACTCCGTCATTCCATGTTCTGTCCTAACTGTTGCTACTTGACTCATGTACAGATTTCTCATGAGGCATATGAGGTGTTCTGGTATTCCCATCTCTTTAATTACTTGCCACATTTTGTTGTGGTCCACACAGTCAAAGGCCTTGGTGTAGTCAATGAAACAGAAGTAGACTTGTTTCTGATATTCCTTTGTTTTCTCCATGATCCAGCGTATGTTGGCGATGTGGTCTCTAGTCCCCCTGCCTCTTTGGAACCCAGCTTGCACCTCTGGTAATTCTCTCTCCACATGCTGCTGAAGTCTATCCTTTATTATCTTGAGCATAACCTTGCTATGTATGGGATGAGTGCAATTGTCCGATAATTTGAACATTCTTTGGCATTGTCCTTTTTTGGGATTGGAACATATACTGATCTTTTCCACTCCTGTGGCCATTGTTGTGTTTTCCAAATCTCCTGGCATATAGAATGCAATAATTTGATTCCATCATCTTTTAGGGCTTTGAAAAATTCAGTTGGGATACCAGCATCTCCACTGGCTTTGTTGTTTGCAGTGTTTTTTAGGGTCTTCCTGACTTCACTCTCTAGGATGTCTGGCTCAAGTTCAATGTTCTCACCATTGTGATTATTAGGGGTGTTGAGGTCCTTTTTGTAGAGTTCCTCTGTGTACTCTTTCCATCTTTTCTTAATCTCTTCTGCATAAAGTAGGCTGATTCACAGAACAGGATCAGTGGTACAAGTGTCACACTGTGATGTGGAAGGCAGATGAAAGAAATAAAGGTGGCAGTTAACTAACTTGACAACCCTGAGGACTAACGCCTTGGGTAACTGTTGTGTTCTAATGGTTTTATCTTCCACATGGATTACAATGTATCTGAACCAATGCAACCTTGCCGTAGCAACAATGTAACCTCCAGCTGTATCATATGAACCCTGTAATAGGACGCGAGCTAATGACCACCAGCTGGCAACAGCGAGCGTCCAAGCTCTCTTGGTCCAAACTCATCAAAGGCAACAGCGCGGGAAGTTCTCCCGCCACCACCTACACCTGGACAAGAAGGGCGTGACCAGCAATGACGTCACGCAGACAGTAGCCAATGGGCTACCATGCAACCACGTTCAAATGTATTACTACTGTATATAAAGAGCTATCGATCCGCCATTACCTCATGTTCCCTCTGTCCACGATGCAATAAACCTGAGTTAACCCAGCCCGAGGCTGTGTATTGTGTCTTGGTTTTCATACATTAAATTAGCGACGAAGGTGGGATTAATGGATCCCCAAGGAGCCAGGACACAGAGCGGTTTCAACATCACCAAGCCGCGGGACTGGATCGTTTTTGAGATGGATTTCAAGGCGGCATTGGTGGAACTCAAATTCAAAGACGATGAGGAAAGGAAGAGGGCCATCCTCACCAGAATGCTTGGAACGGAAACCAAGGGGATGCTGGTGAGCATGATTGCACCGAAGACGGTGGATGACCTTAAAACCGAGGACATACTGAAACTACTGCGAGAGCGTTACCAGCCATCGAAGGCAATGTTCCCCGCTAGGGGGGCGTTTTGGAGGCGAGTTCAAGCGCCGGACGAGTCAGTGGAAGCCTACGTGGAAGCCCTGAGGGTAGCCGCCGTCCCCTGCAAATGGGACAACCTAGAGATGATTATGAGGGACGTCGTCTTGTGTGGCCTGAAAGACAAGGAAGTGCAGCGCCACCTGATGAACAGGGAGCCGCCACCCACGCTGGCCGAGGTTATAGAGACCGCGGAAGCCGCGGAGGCCACGAATGCTGGCGTGGAGGAGATGCACGGGTGGCGTGAGTGGCGACCGAAGACCGGCAGGGCGGACAATTCGGTGCACGGGAAGACTGGACAGGCGGTGCACGCGACCCGGCGAACATCAAAGTCGTCGGCCGAGGGCAGCGACGACGATGAGGTCCAGAAGGTACGAAAGGGGGGGCAGCGTTGCGATGGCTGTGGGGCGGCCCACGACCGTACGAAGTGCCCATTCCGAAAAGCCGAGTGCTACATCTGCGGCCGTCGCGGGCACATCGCCAAGGTGTGCAGGAAGAGACAAGAAGCCCGTAGGAGTTCACCGGACCGTTCGTCCAAGCCGGCCCGTCAAGCGAGGGTCAAAGATGGCGTCCGGCCCACGAGGCAGCAGGATGGCGTGGGCCGCGTCTCGGACAACAGCGAGGACGACGTCCCAGTGTTCAGCGTGGCCGCGGGACAGTCCCATTACTTCGTTGAGGTACTAGTACAAGGGGCCCCAATTAGGATGGAAATTGACTCGGGGTCCTCCTATTCTATAATTTCCCAGAAAGAGTTTTTGAAAATCGACCCCCACGTGCGGCCCAAACTTAAAACGTTGAGGTCCACGTTACGAGATGTACAGGGAAACAGCATTCCAGTGTTGGGGGTCGGGAAATTTCGGGTCAGCTTTAAGAGACATTCTGCGGAACTGCCCCTGGTTGTCCTTAAGGGGGGAAGTTGTAGCCTCCTAGGGACACAGTGGTTTCAGCCCTTAGGCTTGTTCATAGGGGGAGTGCATACAGTGGGGGTGGACCCAATACAAGCGGTTTGCGATGCGCATCCCGCCGTCTTCAAAAAAGGACTTGGGAAGTTCAAGGGACCCCCTGTAGCCTTCGACCTAGACCCGGAGGTCCGCCCGATAAGACTCAAACCGCGCAGGGTGCCGTTCGCACTCAAGGACAAGATAGAGGCGGAACTGGACAAACTGGTGGACCAGGGGATTCTCATTCCTGTTGATTCCGCGGAGTGGGAAACTCCAATTGTAACCGCTCTGAAGGCTAACGGGGAGGTGCGCATCTGCGCTGATTATAAGTGTACAATCAACAAGGCGATCCGCCCTAATGCATACCCGGTGCCGGTGGTCAGCCACCTTTTGGCCAGGCTGAATGGGGGAAAGTGCTTCGCTAAGCTCGATTTGGCACAAGCCTATCAGCAACTCCCCGTAACTCCCGCCACGGCCGCGGCACAAACGATAGTTACACACAAAGGGGCGTTCCAGGTGTCGCGTTTACAATTCGGCGTGAACTCGGCACCCGGCCTTTTTCAGTCGCTTGTGGAACGCCTCCTGAAGGGGCTGGAGGGGGTGTTGCCCTATTTTGATGACGTGTTGATAACAGGGGGGAGTGAAGCCGAACTGGCAAAGAGATTGGATAAAGTACTAACTGTGTTCGAGAAAGCGGGGCTGAGACTGAGGAAGGACAAATGTGTTTTTTTCGAAACTGAGGTCGAGTTTTTAGGGTTTCGAATCACACCCGAGGGTATTAAGCCGTCTAAATCCAAAGTAGCAGCCATAAAGAAGGCCCCTCGCCCCACATCCAAAACCGAGCTACAGTCATTCCTGGGGCTCCTCAATTTTTACCATACATTCCTCCCGCGGAAGGCGTCCGTGGCCGAACCGCTTCATCGGTTACTTAAAAAGGAGGAGACATGGATGTGGGGTGACGAGCACGAGAGGGCATTCAAAGAACTAAAGCAACTCTTAACATCTGAGGCAATCCTGACGCATTTCGACCCCAAACGGCCAGTGGTTTTAGTCTGTGACGCATCCCCGGTGGGGGTGGGGGCGGTGCTTTGCCACGTGTTGGATGACGGAAGGGAAGCTCCGGTAGCGTTTTATTCAAGGTCCCTGTCCCAAGCGGAGCGCAATTACGCACAAACCGACAGGGAGGCATTAGCAATAGTAGCGGGAACCAAAAAATTTCACGATTTTTTGTATGGCCGCCCGTTCAAAATCGTGACTGATCACAAGCCCCTGTTAGGGATTTTCACGGCAAGCAAGCCCACGCCGCAGATCCTGTCCCCGAGAATGCTGCGATGGGCTATTTTTCTCAACGCATACCAACACGAGTTGGAGTACCGGCCCGGGAAGGAGATCTGCCATGCTGATGCTCTTTCGAGATCTCCTTTGCCCTTATCGGACGACCAAAAGGCGAGAGTAGAAAGAGACCGCCAGGTGTTGCTAATTGAGGTCTTGGACGCACCCCCAATAGTACCGGCCGACATTGCTAGGGCGACAGGCAAGGACAGAACGCTGGAGAAAGTTAGTTCATGGGTACAGAAGGGGTGGCCGGCATCGTCCCCAAGCACAGAATTTGACCCATTTTTTCGGAAAAAGCTAGAGCTGTCCCTAGAGAGGGGGTGCCTTTTGTGGGGCCAACGGGTGGTGGTCCCTACGTCCCTGCGCCCGAGGGTGCTCGAACTGCTGCACGTCAGCCACCCGGGCATCGTTCGTTCAAAGGCGCTGGCCCGGAGTTACTTTTGGTGGCCACAGCTAGACGCAGACATTGAGCACATGGTCGGCACTTGTGAAGCATGCCAGGGGTCCCGACCAGAAGCGGCCCGTCTCCCGCATAGGGAATGGGACACAGCAAGGGGACCATGGTCCAGAGTGCACGTAGATTTCGCTGGCCCATTCCGAGGAACCATGTTTCTCCTGGTGGTGGATGCGTTCTCCAAGTGGCTGGAGGTTATCCCAGTAAAGAGCACGTCCTCCGCCACTACTATCAGCCAGCTGAGGAGAGTCTTTTCCACGTTCGGTTTACCCGACACTTTAGTCAGCGATAACGCTAGTTGTTTCACCTCCGCGGAGTTCGGGACATTCATGGAGGCAAACGCCATTCGGCATGTCACATCCGCGCCGTTTCACCCGGCCACGAATGGCCAAGTGGAACGGCTGGTGCGTACAACAAAGGATGCGCTGCGGCGCATGGGCCCGGGGGACCTAAATCATCAAGTATGCCAGTTCCTATTAGCGTATAGGGTCACCCCCTTAGCGTCAGGCTACTCGCCGGCAGAGCTCTTGATGCGGCGAAAACTGACCACGATCCTGTCCAGGCTAGACCCGACGAGAGTCGAGGATAAAGGGAAAAACATAGGGGTGGCAGTCTCGAAAGGTTTCGCCGCCGGCGACCCTGTTCACTGCAGGAACTATGCTAGCGCAGGGCCAGCCTGGGTACCAGGGACGGTTGTAGAACAGACGGGGCCAGTGTCGTACCGGGTCGAGACTAACACCGGCCTCCTCTGGAGGAGGCACGCAGACCAACTGAGGCACCGAGTGAGTGGGCCAGTCAGTGGGGCTCAGCAACAGGATTCAGCGTTAGGGTTCTCCCCCACCCGCTTAGCCCAAGGGGGAGACAGCAGCGGACAACAGTCCCAAGCGAGGGGGGAAGGCAGAAGCAGCGGCCCCGACTCGTACCCTTTTGATACGCCAGCTCTATCAGAGGCCGGGGAAGGGGGAGAGGAGTTCGCGACCGCTGCCCCCGAATCCGCTGCCCCCGAATGTAATTTTGATTTTGATTTTGCGAGCCGGGGGGGTTTTCAGGAGTGTTCCCCCACCCATCCAAGCGAGAAGAGGGGTTTTTCGTTAGCCCCCAGTGCCCCCGGTTCTTCCCTAAGAAAGAGCACACCTCCAAACAACGCTGCGGAGCCGCGGCAAGTCACTAACGAGTCTCCCTCTCCAATTACAGGACAGGAAACCAGGGGACAAAGAGAAGGTAGCAAACCCGGGGAAAGGCAGCCCGCATCGAGACCCCAGCGTGTTCGAAATAAGCCATCTTGGCTGAGGGACTTTGTCTCCTAGGGGGAGAGTGTGTTTAAGTGGGGGCTCGAGACTTTGTCTCATCCTAGGGGGGAGGGGTGTTGTGTTCTAATGGTTTTATCTTCCACATGGATTACAATGTATCTGAACCAATGCAACCTTGCCGTAGCAACAATGTAACCTCCAGCTGTATCATATGAACCCTGTAATAGGACGCGAGCTAATGACCACCAGCTGGCAACAGCGAGCGTCCAAGCTCTCTTGGTCCAAACTCATCAAAGGCAACAGCGCGGGAAGTTCTCCCGCCACCACCTACACCTGGACAAGAAGGGCGTGACCAGCAATGACGTCACGCAGACAGTAGCCAATGGGCTACCATGCAACCACGTTCAAATGTATTACTACTGTATATAAAGAGCTATCGATCCGCCATTACCTCATGTTCCCTCTGTCCACGATGCAATAAACCTGAGTTAACCCAGCCCGAGGCTGTGTATTGTGTCTTGGTTTTCATACATTAAAGTAACTAAGTCCACAGAGAAGGGTGACGGTCCCCAAGTGGATTAAATCCCGGTTGAATCCATCTTAATGAAGAGCAGCAGCTTCATCAATCCTGGCCTGAGGCTGAGGAGGATTTTGCATGCCAAAAGAACTCAGGACCAGAAAGTGACTCACAGAACTGGATCAATGTTACGGGGGTCATGCTGCGATGTAGAAGGTAGATGAAAGGCTGTTTCATTATATTGTTGCCAGGACAATCATCATGGCTGATCACCATGATGGTGATATATTTGGCTACAGATATGGCGCTCATCCCACATGCCAGCAAGGTGATGCTCAAGATAATACAGGATAGACTTCAGCAACATGTGGAGAGAGAATTACCAGAGGTGCAGGCTGGTTTCAGAAGAGGCAGGGGGACTAGAGACCACATTGCCAACATACGTTGGATCATGGAGAAAACAAAGGAATACCAGAAACAAGTTTACTTTTGTTTTATTGATTACACTAAGGCATTTGACTGTGTGGACCACAACAAGATGTGGCAAGTAATTAAAGAGATGGGAATACCAGAGCACCTCATATGCCTCCTGAGAAATCTGTACATGAACCAAGAAGCAACAGTTAGGACAGAATGGTTTGGAATAGGAAAAGGAGTAAGACAAGGCTGCATTTTGTCACCAGGCTTATTCAACCTATACACAGAGCACATAATGCGCAGTGCAGGGATGGAGGAATCACAATATGGGATTAAAATCGCTGGGAGAAACATCAACAATCTGAGATATGCAGACGATACCACCCTAATGGCAGAAAGTGAGGAAGACCTAAAGAATCTCTTGATTGGGCTGAAGGAGGAAAGTGCAAAAGCTGGCTTGAGACTCAATATCAAGAAAACCAAGATAATGGCAACAGGCCCCATCAGTTCCTGGAAGATAGATGGGGAAGAGGTAGAAGCAGTGACAGATTTTACATTCTTAGGATCAAAGATCACTGCAGATGGGGATTGTAGCCATGAAATAAAAAGGCGACTGATCCTTGGGAGACAAGCGATGAGAAACCTGGGGAACATAGTGAAAAGCAGAGACATCACATTGCAAACAAAAATTAGAATAGTCAAAGCAATGGTTTTCCCAGTAGTGATGTACGGATGTGAGAGCTGGACAATTAGGAAGGCTGAACGTAGAAGAATAGATGCCTTTGAAATGTGGTGTTGGAGGAGGGTTTTGAGAGTCCCCTGGACAGCGAGGAGAACAAATAGGTCAATCTTAGAAGAAATTAACCCTGACTGCTCATTGGAAGGTCAAATAGTAAAGATGAAACTAAAGTACTTTGGACATCAAATGAGAAGGGAGGATTCACTTGAGAAGGCATTGATGTTGGGAAAGGTGGAGGGCAAAAGAAGAAGGGGGAGGCCAAGGATGAGATGGCTAGATGGCATTGTAGACACAATGGGCGCAGAGCTGGGAGGGCTGAGGGGGATGGTGGAGGACAGAGGCGCCTGGAGAACAATGGTCCATAGGGTCGCAAGGAGTCGGAGTCGACTGTGCGACTGAACAACAACAACAAATATGGCAGAATAATAATAAGAAGAAATAAATCATCAGCATTCTAAATCCATTCTCTCTCTTTTCTTGGTCAATTTCCTAAGTGCCTTTATTATTTGAATGTGATGGGGAATAACTCATCTTCTCCTAGAGCAGGGTTGCCCAAACTACAGCCCAGGGGCCAGATCTGCCTCCCCAACACCAATTCATCCAGCCAATTCATCCATACGGGCGCATTTTATTTCTGCTTCTGGAAGTGACGAGGGCTTTGTGGGCCACATGAATTGGTGTCAGGGGCCGGATCTGGCTCCCAGGCCATAGTGACCAGCCTCCTGAATGACATAACCAGCCCACGACCCAAAAAGTTTGGGCATCCCTGTGCTAGAGAAACTTTTTGACTAGGACTTGATTTTTATAGCATCACTTAGCATCTGTGGGAATTCTTAAGGTGGCCGTGATAAAACTGGCCCTCAGCCGTCATGTCTGAAGTATCCTTGACAGATGTAGTCATCCTCTTCCAACTTCTCATACAGATGCCAAAACAAAAATCACAGCAACCACCCAAGGAACTCAGGTCATTCCGTATTCTTCATGGCTCCATTCATTCAATCTCCCTATGTCCAGCCCCATTGGGGTGTGTAGATGCCCATTTTGAAGTGCCAAATGGAGAAGAACCCAAGAAGGTGTCAGTTTCTAAATGGAGCGTGACGATTTATGGCTGCCACATTGCTCCCCTGAAAGAACCATGAAATGAGAAACAATATTACAGGACATTATCAAATGAGAACCAGGCGAGGCATTTGGAAAACAGACCATAGAGCAAAGGCATTGTGTGGAATTCTTGAGTAAGAGTTGGAAAGTTGGGTGTTGCTGGCAGCAGGAACTGAGCCTAAATATCTTGCTTAAGAGGTTTAAGGATGTCTGGCCAGGTTATCCTGCTATAGTAATAGAGTACACCATACTGTCAGTGACTCAATGCAGAGTGTCAGGTGGTGGTTAACTAACCTGACAGCCCTGAAGGCTAATGGCCTTGGGTGCCAAGTCCACAGGGAAGGATAATGGTCCCCAAGTGGATTAAATCCCACTTGAATCCATCTTGATGGAGGGCAGCAGCTTCATCCATCCTGGCCTGGGGCTGATGAGGACTTTGCATGCCAAAATGGCATAGGACCAGAAAGTGATTTACGGAACTGGATCAGTGGTACAAGTGTCACGCTGCCATGCGGAAGGCAGATGAAAGGCCACTGCATTAGAAGAAGAGGAGGAGGAGGAGGAGGAAGATGAGGAAGAAGAAAGCACCTGGTTGGTAGCAGCTGCTTGCCAAGGACTTGGCAAGATAGGACTATGCCCAAGGTGGACATCTTCATCATCTGCTATCCTAGGCTGAGATCCTTTTGCTTAAAACTTCAGTCGGTGTATATTGTGCTTGGTGAGGTTGAAGACACAGCAACCCGCAGGAAGCAGAACCAATTACCACTTTGAAAAGTACTTTTTTGTGTGTCATAAGCAAAACTTTCTCAACTGATCTGAAATCTCGAGGGGGAAAGGGAGAGATGGAGGAAGAAGCTCACTGGACAAGGAACAACATTAAAGGAGGATATAGATGAGGAACTCAACCTCCCCTACGTCATCTGAAGGACCCTGAATAGGCTGAAGGTTGGGGTGCCTAAATGCAAGACCAATAGGCTCAAGTGGAGGCTGCTGGCGAACAACAACACAAAATGTGAATGTGGAGAGACACAGAGCCTGGCTCAATCGCTGGTCTGCTGATTGTTGCCAGAGACATGTGCCGATGAGGACTTGAGTTTGGGCCATGACAAAGCAATGAAAGTGGCTTCATTTCAGCAGTCCAGGGTTTGATTGGAGGCGCATTTGAGGGTTAGACTTTTCATTCATGACATCATCTCTAGAATGGAGAAATGCAGTTATCAGAGGTTGCAAGAGGCAGTGACTCAGATGCACACTTTACGTTTCCCTAGATAAGGCCCAACATGGCCTGGGAAAGAATAACTATACCGTTTGAAAGTAAACAAAACAAAACAAAAAAGACAAAAAACATTTTGACACCTTAAAGACTAACTCCTGTATTTCAATGTTAGCTCTCTTGGATCAAGTCCACTTCATCAGACATAAGAGCATACCTGTCAAGTATCCCGGATTGGCCGGGATTTCCCGTATTTCCGCGCCAATTTTCGCCATTTCCCGCCCGGAGCTGCCGCTAACCCGTAATTTGGCAGGGGGGAGGAGTTACTGCATATCCCTTCTGCGCAGGTCCTTTCTACACATGCATAGAAGAATGCTTCTGTGCAGAAGGGGATGCGTAGCAGCCTTCTACGCATGCATAGAAGTGAGCTGCGCAGAACGGTTCTGCGCAGGTCCGTTCTACGCATGCGTAAAAGCCTTCTATACATGCGTAGAATGGACCTGCGCAGAAACGTTCTGCGCAGGTCCGGTAATCTCCAGAGCTGCGTTTGACAGGTATGCATAAGAGTGAGTTTTCATGGTATCAATTGATATATATCGGGTACAGAGGCACACAATGGTTGGTTGCCTTAACAGATAGTTTTGCAAATCAGTGTGCTATTTACAATCAGTAATAACACACGCCCAGTGTGGTCATTTGCAACAGTAATAACAGAATATCCCTGATTGGTGTTATTTTGATCATCGTGAAGTTTGGTTCTGTTAAGTTGTAAATGTTTAGTGGGTACAAAATAAATATACACATAATACACAAAATAAACATAAACACACTGGTTTGCAAACCTACCTCATATGTATAAATTGATACCATGAAATCTCACTCTTATGTCTGACAAAGTGGACTTGATCCACAAAAGCTAACATTAAAATACAGGAGTTAGTCTTTAAGGTGCCACAACGTTTTTTGTCTTTTTGTTTGTTTGTTTTTTGTTTACTCTCTGATATGATATGCTTAAAATACAGATGAACATGGTGACCATTTCAAGAATTTGTACCATTTGGATGTCTTTGGATCTGCCCAAACGTTACTGAGAGAATTTAATTTAATTTAATTTTTAAATGTTTATGCCGCCCAATCAGGCGAACCCGACTCAGGGCGGCGTACAACAATTAAAAACATATAAAAACAGTTAAAAAACCCAAATCACCCACCCACATACCCACCCACCTACCCCCACCCCATTTAAAAGAGACTAAAAGGGAAACAGGAGGAATACAGTAATACAGAAGGGGTGGGGGGACACAACTGGGCATCTAGCTGGAGATAAGCCAGCAGGCTGAGGCCGTATTCCCATTAAGGCATACCTGTCAAGTTCCCCGTATTGGCCGGGATTACCCAGTAATTCCATGCCAATTTTCTCCATTTCCCGCCTGGAGCTGCCGCTACCCCGTAATTTGGCAGTGGGGGGAAAGGAGTTACTAAGCATCCCTTCTGCCCAGGTCCTTTCTATGCATGTGTAGAACCCTTCTACACATGTGTAGAACCCGGCTTCTATGCAGAAGGGGATGTGTAGAAGCCTTCTACACATGCGTAGAAGTGACCTGCACAGAACCGTTCTGCGCAGGTCCATTCTATTCATGCGTAAAAGCCTTCTACGCATGCGTAAAAGCCCTCTACACATGCGTAGAAGCGACCTGCGCAGAATGTTTCTGCACAGGTTGCTTCTACACATGTGTAGAAGGCTTTTATGCATGGGTAGAACGGACCTGCACAGAAACATTCTGCGCAGGTCCCGTAATCTCCGGAGCTGCGCTTGACAGGTATGCCGTTAAGGCCCCACACCTGCCCTGCCAGCCAGGTTTTCAGACTTTTCCTGAATGGAAGCATTTCTATCTGTAACCTCAATTCTATTGGCAGGAGGTTCCAGAGGGCTGGAGCAGACACAGAGAAGGCCCTTCTTCGCGTGCCAGAGAGGTGAGCCCCTCTATCTGAAGGTACAACTAGGGAGCCCAGTTGGATGGGCAGACACTCTTGGGACGATGCAGTCTCTCAGGTATCCTGCCATATAGGGCTTTAATAATAATAATAATAATAATAATAATAATAATAATAATAATAATAATAATAATAATAATAATAATAATAATAATAATAATAATAATAATAATAATAATGTTTTTATTTATATCCCGCTTCCCTCAATCCAATGGACTACTCGAAGCGGCTTACAAGACATGTAAGAAACAATAATAGGATGCAAAATACAGAAATACCCCACATGACAATATAATAACACAGTACAATAAATTACAGAATGAATTACACAATAAACATATAAATTCTAATATGCCCAATATATACATACATAGTTACAGGATAACAAGATAACAATGTCAATACAAGCAATAGAATAATGGGCTACAATAACATAAATGCATTAGGAACAATTTAGAAATTACAAAAAAATAAATCAGAAAAGGTGCAACAATCCAAGGAGGGTGGCGGAGCCCACAGCTCAAACACAACCAGTGCAGCTCCCGGAGTAGTGGGGAGGCGTGAGCATAACGTCCACACCCCATTACCACTGCTGTGCCATTGCTGTTCATGTTCGGTTTGCTTACAATAAAAGTTGTGTTTGGCCCTGTTATGCTGGCTGCATCTCTTCAATTCCCGAACATCAAAAGAGCGCATTACAGTAATCTAGTCTGGAGGTGACCAGTGTGAATTGTTTCCGGCCCTCTTGTTATAGGACACATAAGCTGTTGTTAGTTCTTGCAATTCCTACTGTAGGGGAAAAACAAAACCGCCGACGCATCCAGGCCCTGGCGACGAAGGCCGGCGCTGGCCTTGCCGCGACTTCAGCGGGGTTATGGAGAGGAAGGGGAGCCCCTCTTCTCTCCATGGCCCTGGCAATGAAGGCCGGCACCAGCCCGCCATAGCTTTGGTGGGGTTGCGGAGAGAAATGGGAGCCCCTCTTCTCTCCATGGCCACAGCAAAAAGCTTCCCTCTGGAAGACGGAGCCCGAGAACGGCGCTCTGTTGTCGGCCTCCGTCTCCCGGAGGGAAGACAACGCCTTTCACGTAGGGCGAGGGCCAAAAGCATCGGCCCCCATCCACCGAGGAAAATGAACAGCTTCCCTCCGGGAGACGGAGGCTGAGAACAGAGCACCGTTAAGCTCTCCCCTTCTCTTTGTGTGTGTGTGTGTGTGTGTGTGTGTGTGTGTGTGTGTGTGTGTGTGTGTGTGTGTGTGTGTGTGTGTGTGTGTGTGTGTGTGCGCGCGCGCGCCCCCAAAACCACCACTACCACCAATACCCAAAAAACCCTAAATGCTAGTATATGTATAAAAAAGGAAAATGCGCAAGATCCAGATAACCTTCGTAGCTTTTTGCCTCACTGTTTTTTCACAGCTGACCACATCTTTTGAAATCAAGTTGTATGTATACTGTACTTGGAAACAATGGCATGGAGTTAAATGGAAGCTGATGTGCAGCTAAGCAGCTGAGCATGAGGGTCTTTTCCAGGTTTCCCAGTAAAGGTCCCTCCTTTGAAGCCCTGCGGACAATCTTGCACAGTAGCTCCCAAGAGCAAGGCGTTGTGTGGTTCTTGGGCAGAGTACAATCAAAAGCGCTCCAGAAGGCCAAACCAAACGCTTAATTAGAACAAGACTTTTTTTGTTTAAAGTGAGAGAAACAGATAAACATCAAAGAGAGAATTTGACATAAATAGCTGGTTGATTACACCACCGTCCTAAAAGGGCTGGAAGGAAGAAATGTGGAGCTCCTGGCCAAGATTTCGGCTGCCGAGCGAAGGTGCCTCATGTTCCCCAAGACCTTTTCCCACTGAAGTGGTCCCTCTTTATCTACTTGCAATTTCTTGCTTTCGAACTGCTAGGTTGGCCGGAACTGGGACAGAGACGGGCACTCATTCTGTCAAGCAGTACTCGGGTCTTGAACTGCCGACTTGCCAGCCTTCCAGCTAACACGGCGAGCTTCTTAACCACTGAGCCACCACGGCCCCCTACTCTTCATTAAAATTTTAAAATTTCATTTTATTCATAAAGTACAAAATATAAAATGAACATAACATAACAACATAATACTGTAACAACACAATAACATAACTCATAGCAAAAATAAAATAAAATACATATGCACCCTTCACATGTATTTTTTATCTAATGCATGTTTTATCTAATGTTGATAATTTTCTCTTTCTCCATCATCCCTGTTTCGAAAAACCAAATGATTCTTGACCAGGTTTACCCCCTTTCCCTTGACTATCACACAATCAATAGATTTTCCCTAAATGACTTTAGATTCATCTTCATTTGTTAGTCCCTTTTAAAATTGAGGTCCAAGAACAGCTGGAGTGCCAAGGTTCACCATCACTGCTTTAGGATGTGACAGTCGGTGTCACAGTCCCTGAGGCACCTGGTTCCACTGGGCTACAGTGTCCTTGGATCAAATGGGTACATTCTTCAGTGTTAGCATCACCCTAAAAGGTCATATTATATGCAAGCCACTCAAGCAATCACACTTATATACCGCCCCACCCATCGCACTTAGTGCATTCTTTGGGTGGTTCACAAGTTAATTAGCATTTTGCCCACCACCACCACCCAAATGCTAGGGATTCATTTTACCAACCTCAGAAGGATGGAAGGCTGAGTCAACCTTGATCCCTAGTCAGGATCAAACTCACAACTTTTTGGTTGCAGTATAGCACTTTAAACACTGTGTCACCAGGGTTCCTAACAAAGCTAGAGCTCAGCTGTGCATGCTTCTAGAGTCCAGTTTTTATTTCTGGGACTTAATTAGCTTTGCGTTTCTTCAGACAATGGAAAACCAAAAAGAAAAAAGAAGTCAATTTCATTTATTCCTCTTTTATAGTCAGGATGAATAGCCAATGTTTTTTTTTCCTCCCTCCCCCCCTTCAATGTGTTATTTCGGCTGCCAATTTAGCAAAGGAAAGTTTAATTAAAAATGGTTTCCAGCGGAAGCTTTAAAAGAGAAACAACTTCTGGAAATATTTCTAGTGAGGTATTCCGTCTTTAATATTAATAGAAAAACTGTGTTCTTACCTTTCTATTTAAACCCTAAAATTAGAACGCCATTTCTCCCTGGCTGGGGCTGAATCCAGGTCCTTTATTTAGAATGAACACCACACTCATATGTTCCAGTTTATTGTGTGGTTGGTGAATATTTTGACATGTGGGGAACATGCACAGGGTTCTCCTCCAAAGTGGTGCCTTTTGCTAGATTGAGTGGGGAGTCTTCCTCATTTCATGCCCAAACAAAAAAGGAAAGAAAGAACAAAAAGTATCACGCTGACAGAAAACCCATAGGAAAGCCACATGTGGAGTGGCATGTCTAGTTTAGAACACCTCAATCTAAGAAGGACCTCAACCATCTGGAATTGATCCAAAGGAATGGGTGAACATGATAGTCGTCGTCGACTGCAACTCATATGCGAGAATGCATTTTTCCTCAAGCTGGAAAAACGGCATTGCTGTGAATTTAAGGTGGATCCCAGCTTGCCATGAAGTGACCCACACACTATGATCACAGAGCCATCTCCTGTGGTACATATGAAATGAGACATGCAAGATTTGACACCAGGACTGCAATGGACTGCTGCAGCCTTGAGGATATTATCAAGGTGCGCCTTCACAGCCAGTCCATCTGGCATGGCCTCTTCCTCCTCCAGGACCATTGGGAATCAGAGTTCCTCCTCCCCTCATTTTGCCGTTGGGCCCAATATGATGGTTTCCAGTGGCATTTCCTTCACTAAGGGGGCCATCACCCCACCTAAAGGGGCTCATCCACCTGTATCCATTGGCCCCTTTAGGGATTCGGGTTATTTACTGTCACCCAACACTCACTGTTGAGTCATTGGCTGTACACTCTATTCAGTAGTGGGATGTCCAACCATACATATGAACATGATAGTAAAAAAATCTGAAAACCAAGCAGGTAAGGGCATTGGATATGTTTAGCTTGAAGAGAAGGTTCAGAGGCGATACGATGCCCATCTTCAGATATCTGAAGGTCTGTCGTGCCGTGAGAAAGATGCAACAAAAAGCTTGTTTTCTGGGGTCCTGTTTGTATTCAGATTAGAAGAAAAGAGGTTCAGACGAAACATTAGGAAGAACTTTCTGCTGGTAAGAACTGTTTTGCAATGAAAAAGGATACTGCAGAAGCCGGTGGAATCCTTTGCACTGTGTTGCTGAAAATGGGCAAATCGCAACTCGTGTGGCTGTGGGTTACTAAAAGAAATACACGCACCAAAAGTAGGAGAGAGAGGAAAGGCTTTATTGTCCAAAATAAATCTCCAAAATAGTCTGTCCTCAGTGACTCACCTCAACACCTGTAAACTCAAGTCTGTGGTTCCTTTAGGACATGGATTTTCAACCTTCGGTCCATGGGCTGGATCGGCCCATGGCACCAAATAATTTGGCCCCTGACCTCACCCCAGCAGCCACCACCCTAACTGCCAGCCATTGTAAACACGTTTATGACAGCTGTGAGTCTGTGGCCATCATAAATGCATTTACTATGGCTGTAAATGAGTCTGCAGCCATTGTAAATGCATTTACTGTGGCTGTTAATGAGTCCATGGCCATCGTAAATGCATTTACGGCAGCATTTATGGTGTCAGGAACCACCAGTCCGGCTTGCTCAGCTGTCTCATGGTGTGTGATCTGGCCTGTGGCTGAAAAACATTGAGAACCCCTGCTTTAGGGATTCAGTCCATCTCTTGCTTGGTCTTCATCTTCTCCCACTGTTATGTCCGGCCCTTGCAAGCAATAGTCCAGACAACGATGAACAAAACAGCAACAAGTCTTTATTTAACAGTCTATTCAAGATGAGCTTACAAGGCATTCCAGACACGGAGATGGCTATACAGTCCCATGGAATCAGTCCCTCCGGAGTGTGCCAAGGCAGGAGGCAATACCTAGCTACTTTAGGATTGTAGCATAATGGAGGAGACCCAGGCTAGCACGTTGCTGGCTACCTGTACATAGAGGTAAGTATAGATCCAGTCCAGACCCACCCTTTTTGGTGTATGAAAACCAAGACACAGGACACAGCCTCGGGCTGGGTTAACTCAGGTTTATTGCATCGTGGACAGAGGGAACATGAGGTAATGGCGGATCGATAGCTCTTTATATACAGTAGTAATACATTTGAACGTGGTTGCATGGTAGCCCATTGGCTACTGTCCGCGTGACGTCAGTGCTGGTCACGCCCTTCTTGTCCAGGTGTAGGTGGTGGCGGGAAAACTTCCCGCGCTGTTGCCTTTGATGAGTTTGGACCAAGAGAGCTTGGACGCTCGCTGCTGCCAGCTGGTGGTCATTAGCTCGCGTCCTATTACAGGGTTCATATGATACAGCTGAAGGTTACATTGTTGCTATAGGCACGGTTACATTGGTTCAGATACATTGTAATCCATGTGGAAGATAAAACCATTAGAACACAACACCCCTCCCCCCTAGGATGAGACAAAGTCTCGAGCCCACACTTAAACACACTCCCCCCCCTAGGAGACAAAGTCTCTCAGCCAAGATGGCTTATTTCGAACACGCTGGGGTCTCGATGCAGGCTGCCTTTCCCCGGGTTTGCTACCTTTTCTTTGTTCCCTGGTTTCCTGTCCTGTAATTGGAGAGGGAGACTCGTTAGTGACTTGCCGCGGCTCCGCGGCGTTGTTTGGAGGTGTGCTCTTTCTTAGGGAAGAACCGGGGGCACTGGGGGCTAACGAAAAACCCCTCTTCTCGCTTGGATGGGTGGGGGAACACTCCTGAAAACCCCCCCGGCTCGCCAAATCAAAATCAAAAGTACCTTCGGGGACAGCGGTCGCGAACTCCTCTCCCCCTTCCCCGGCCTCTGATAGGACTGGCGTATCAAAAGGGTATGAGTCGGGGCCGCTGCTTCTGTCTTCCCCCCTGCTTGGGACTGTCGTCCGCTGCTGTCTCCCCCTTGGGCTACACGGGTGGGGGAGAACCCTAACGCTGAATCTTGTTGCTGCGCCCCACTGACTGGCCCACTCACTCGGTGCCTCAGTTGATCTGCGTGCCTCCTCCAGAGGAGGCCGGTGTTAGTCTCGACCCGGTATGACACTGGCCCCGTTTGTTCTACAACCGTCCCTGGTACCCAGGCTGGCCCTGCGCTGGCGTAGTTCCTGCAGTGAACAGGGTCGCCGGCGGCGAAACCTTTCGAGACTGCCAACCCTATGTTTTTTCCTTTATCCTCGACTCTCGTGGGGTCTAGCCTGGACAGGATCGTGGTCAGTTTTCGCCGCATCAAGAGCTCTGCCGGCGAGTAACCTGACGCCAAGGGGGTCACCCTATACGCTAATAAGAACTGACATACTTGGTGATTTAGGTCCCCCGGGCCCATGCGCCGCAGCGCATCCTTTGTTGTACGCACCAGCCGTTCCACTTGGCCATTCGTGGCCGGGTGAAACGGCGCGGATGTGACATGCCGAATGGCGTTTGCCTCCATAAATGCCCCGAACTCCGCGGAGGTGAAACAACTAGCGTTATCGCTGACTAAAGTGTCGGGTAAACCGAACGTGGAAAAGACTCTCCTCAGTTGACTAATCGTAGTGGCGGAGGACGTGCTCTTTACTGGGATAACCTCCAGCCACTTGGAGAACGCATCCACCACCAGGAGAAACATGGTTCCCCGGAATGGGCCAGCGAAATCTACGTGCACTCTGGACCATGGCCCCCTTGCTGTGTCCCATTCCCTATGCGGGAGACGGGCCGCCTCTGGTCGGGATCCCTGGCATGCCTCACAAGTGCCGACCATGTGCTCAATGTCTGTGTCTAGCTGTGGCCACCAAAAATAACTCCGGGCCAGCGCCTTTGAACGAACGATGCCCGGGTGGCTGACGTGCAGCAGTTCGAGCACCCTCGGATGCAGGGACGTAGGGACCACCACCCGTTGGCCCCACAACAGGCACCCCCTTTCTAGGGACAACTCTAGTTTTTTCCGAAAAAATGGGTCGAATTCTGTGCCTGGGGACGATGCCGGCCACCCCTTCTGTACCCATGAACTAACTTTCTCCAGCGTCCTGTCCTTGCCTGTCGCCCTAGCAATGTCGGCTGGAACTATTGGGGGTGCGTCTAAGACCTCAATTAGCAACACCTGGCGGTCTCTTTCTACTCTCGCCTTTTGGTCGTCCGACAAGGGCAAAGGAGATCTCGAAAGTGCATCAGCATGGCTGATCTCCTTTCCGGGCCGGTACTCCAACTCGTGTTGGTATGCGTTGAGAAAAATAGCCCATCGCAGCATCCTCGGGGACAGGATCTGCGGCGTGGGCTTGCTTGCCCTGAAAATCCCTAACAGGGGCTTGTGATCAGTCACGATTTTGAACGGGCGGCCATACAAAAAATCGTGAAATTTTTTGGTTCCGGCTACTATTGCTAATGCCTCCCTGTCGGTTTGTGCGTAATTGCGCTCCGCTTGGGACAGGGACCTTGAATAAAACGCTACCGGGGCCTCCCTTCCGTCATCCAACACGTGGCACAGCACCGCCCCCACCCCCACCGGGGATGCATCACAGACTAAGACCACTGGCCGTTTGGGGTCGAAATGCGTCAGGATTGCCTCAGATGTTAAGAGTTGCTTTAGTTCTTTGAACGCCCTCTCGTGCTCGTCACCCCACATCCATGTCTCCTCCTTTTTAAGTAACCGATGAAGCGGTTCGGCCACGGACGCCTTCCGTGGGAGGAATGTATGGTAAAAATTGAGGAGCCCCAGGAATGACTGTAACTCGGTTTTGGATGTGGGGCGAGGGGCCTTCTTTATGGCTGCTACTTTGGATTTAGACGGCTTAATTCCCTCGGGTGTGATCCGGAACCCTAAAAACTCGACCTCAGTTTCGAAGAAAACACATTTGTCCTTCCTCAGTCTCAGCCCCGCTTTCTCGAAAACAGTTAGTACTTTATCCAATCTCTTTGCCAGTTCGGCCTCACTCCCCCCTGTTATCAACACGTCATCAAAATAAGGCAACACCCCCTCCAGCCCCTTCAGGAGGCGTTCCACAAGCGACTGAAAAAGGCCGGGTGCCGAGTTCACGCCGAACTGTAAGCGCGACACCTGGAACGCCCCTTTGTGTGTAACTATCGTTCGTGCCGCGGCCGTGGCGGGAGTTACGGGGAGTTGCTGATAGGCTTGTGCCAAATCGAGTTTAGCGAAACACTTTCCCCCATTCAGCCTAGCCAAAAGGTGGCTGACCACCGGCACCGGGTATGCATTAGGGCGGATCGCCTTGTTAATTGTACACTTATAATCAGCGCAAATGCGCACCTCCCCGTTGGCCTTCAGAGCTGTTACAATTGGAGTTTCCCACTCCGCGGAATCAACAGGAATAAGAATCCCCTGGCCCACCAGTTTGTCCAGTTCCGCCTCTATTTTGTCCTTGAGTGCGAACGGCACCCTGCGCGGTTTGAGTCTTATCGGGCGGACCTCCGGGTCTAGGTCGAAGGCTACAGGGGGTCCCTTGAACTTTCCAAGTCCTTTTTCAAAGACGGCGGGATGCGCATCGCAAACCGCTTGTATTGGGTCCGCTCCCACTGTATGCACTCCCCCTATGAACAAGCCTAAGGGCTGAAACCACTGCGTCCCTAGGAGGCTACAACTCCCCCCCTTAAGGACAACTAGGGGCAGTTCCGCAGAATGTCTCTTAAAGCTGACCCGAAACTTTCCGACCCCCAACACCGGAATGCTGTTTCCCTGTACATCTCGTAGCGTGGACCTCAACGTTTTAAGTTTGGGCCGCACGTGGGGGTCGATTTTCAAGAACTCTTTCTGGGGAATTATAGAATAGGAGGACCCCGAGTCAATTTCCATCCTAATAGGGGCCCCTTGTACTAGTACCTCAACGAAGTAATGGGACTGTCCCGCGGACACGCTGAACACTGGGGCGTCGTCCTCGCTGTCGTCCGAGACGCGGCCCACGCCGTCCTGCTTCCTCGTGGTCTGGGCGCCATCTTTGGACCTCGCTGGACGGTCCGGTCTGGTCGAACGGTCTTGTGACTGCCTCCGGCCCTCCTTCCGTTTTCTGCATGCCCTGGCGATGTGCCCCCGACGGCCGCAGGTGTAACACTCGGCCTTTCTGAATGGGCACCTCGCGCGCTCATGGGCCGCTCCGCAACCATCGCAGCGGCGCCCACCTTTTCGGACCTTCTGGACCTCCTCGCCGTCGCTGCCTTCCGTAGACGACTTTGAGGCCCGTCGAGTTGCGTGCACCGACTGTCCGGACTTCCCGTGCACCGAATTTTCCGCCTTGCCGGCTCTAGGACGCCACTCACGCCACTGGTGCATCTCGTCCACTCCAGCATTCGTGGACTCCGCGGCTTCCGCGGCCTCTACGACCTCCGCCAGCGTGGGTGGCGGCTCCTTGTTCATCAAGCTGCGCTGCACCTCCTTGTCCTTCAGGCCACACAGCACGCCGTCCCTGAGGGCCATCTCTAGGTTGTCCCATCTACAGGGGCCGGCGGCTATCCTCATGGCGGTCACGAATGCCTCAACCGACTCGTCCGGCGCTTGGACTCGCCTCCAAAACGCGCTCCGAGCGGGAAACATTGCCCTCGAGGGTCGGAAGCGCTCTCGCAGCAGCTTCATGATGTCGTCTGCCTTAAATTCGCTCACCTTCTTCGGAGCGATGATGCCCACCAGCGTCCGCTTGGTTTCTAACCCAAGCATTCTGGTGAGGATGGCCCTCTTCCTCTCCTCGTCGTCTTCTTTGACTTTGAGTTCCACCAGTGCCGCCTGGAAGTCCATCTCAAACAGCTCCCAGTCTTGCGGTTTGGTGATGTTGAACCCGCTCTGTGCCCTGGCTGTTCCTTGGGGATCCATTATCCCACCTTCGTCGCCAATTTGGTGTATGAAAACCAAGACACAGGACACAGCCTCGGGCTGGGTTAACTCAGGTTTATTGCATCGTGGACAGAGGGAACATGAGGTAATGGCGGATCGATAGCTCTTTATATACAGTAGTAATACATTTGAACGTGGTTGCATGGTAGCCCATTGGCTACTGTCCGCGTGACGTCAGTGCTGGTCACGCCCTTCTTGTCCAGGTGTAGGTGGTGGCGGGAAAACTTCCCGCGCTGTTGCCTTTGATGAGTTTGGACCAAGAGAGCTTGGACGCTCGCTGCTGCCAGCTGGTGGTCATTAGCTCGCGTCCTATTACAGGGTTCATATGATACCGGTGAAGGTTACATTGTTGCTATAGGCAAGGTTACATTGGTTCAGATACATTGTAGTCCATGTGGAAGATAAAACCATTAGAACACAACACCCTTGTTTACCCGTGGGGTTTATATAGTGTCTCCCCGGCGGTGGCTTCTTGATGCAAAGTAGCGACCCACCAGAAAACCGTAACTAATCAATCATAACATGTATTTAACCAATGGGGAACAGGATCCAAAACTGTAGCCAATCACAGGACTTTGATTAGCATAATGAGCGCACCCTGTGCAGGGGTTTTCACGCCATTTTCTTTTCTTAATTTGGATGGTGCGAAACCGCCATTTTCCTCTTGCAAAGGCGCTGCTCGCGCTTCTTGCAAATGTGCCTGAATACACAACACCCACTGCCTTCCACCTTTCCCAACATTGCAGAGAGTCTTGCCATATATATACAGTATATGGCATGGAATGCATTACTTTTACCGCCAAAGTGGTCCCTATTTATCTACTTGGTATTTCTTGCTTTCGAACTACTAGGTTGGCAGGAGCTGGGGCAGATGACAGGAGATCACTCCGTCATGCAGTACTCAGATCTTGAACTGCTGATCTATCTGCCAACTTATATGCCATATTTGCTGGCATATAAGATGCACTCCCCCCCTTAAAATACACCAGAAAAACAGAATGTGTCTTATAGTCCAATTCATCTTATATGCCGGCAAATACTGTATGAAACAGCCTTCTCCAACCTGTGCCCTCCTGATCAGATAGATTTTATCTCCCACCAGCCAAAGAGCTGTCCACATCAGCCTGGTGTGCAATAGACGTAACAATAATCAAATGGTTAACAGAGCTGATAAATGCAAAGGTTTTTATCAAACAGTTCAAGTCCCTTTTGATTCGCTGCCCCTTATAAAGATGGTGCTTCACTCACTGTCTGCTCTTTCTGAAACTGAGATAGGTCTTTTCATTCTTTCTTTTCCTGCTCGCTTGTCTGATTTACCCTAACATATACTTATCTGGGAAATAACATGATGAAATGGTAAGGTTCCACTAAATGATAAACACAGTGTTTTCTCTATTGCCTACGGTAAACAGAGTAAATCTCCCCCTTCCTGGGTTCACTTGGGTGGGGAAGGGGTCGACGTCTCCTTCCTCCTTCTGTGTCCTCCTCCTCTTCCTCCTCTTCCACTTGACCCCAAGTTAAATAGTTTGCTCTCCTGTTGTCCAGCTGTCCTGGGGTGTGGGAGCCCAGGGGTTTTTCCTTTATGGGCACCAGGGGCGATTCAATCTTTGATCCAGTGTGTTTCATGAATTCAAAGATGTCAAACACATGGGCCGACGGCAATATTGTTTTGGGGGGAATCCAAGCCAGTCCTTTCATGCACTCGGTACAGATCAATGAATTATTTCTGTGAAAGGAAAGTGCAGGTGTTTATTGAATCCTAAGCAGGCATCTTTTATCTGAACATGCAGAACAGAACACGGCAGTTTGATGCACGAGGAGTATGTTGGTGTGACATGAAGTCTTGATGTGATGGGAACTTTGATCCAGGGAGATCGTTGTCTTTAGAGCTTAAAATGAAGGTCTAGCCCACAGCTGGAAATGTTGCTTTTTGAGGCTCCTAGAATCCCCTTGGAGGGATGGCAGTGGCTTAGTGGTTAAGGCACTGAACATGATGACTGGAAAGTCAGCAGATCAGCAGTTTGAGACCCGTGTGCTGCACGATGGAATGAGTTCCTGACCCTGTTCCAGCTGCTACCAACCTATCAGTTCGAAAGCAAGAAATTGCAAGTAGATAAAGAGGTACCACATTGGTGAGAAGGTAAACAGTGTTCCGTGCACTCAGGTGTCTAGTCATGTCTGTCACATGTCTACAGAAATGTCTGCAGATACAAACAGCACTGGCTCTTTGGCTATAAACAGAGATGAGCACTGAACCCTAAAGTCAGATACAACTAGCTTTCAAACTAGGGTGATGTTTACATTTACCAGAATCCCCTCACCAGCATGTTTATGGGTGGTTGTTTTTTTTGTAGTAAGCTTGGAGTTATATGTGTGTGTTTTTTATACTTTTTATTTTGTTATAATAATTTGTAAAAATAAAAGAATAATTCTAAAAAAACTGATGGCACCAAATCTTATCACATAGGATTGCATTCAGAGGCAGCAAGAGTCCGTATGTAGGAAGGCACAAGAGGGGAATCCACAGCCAGTCCAGTCCACCATCAAACACCAGCAGTTTCAAGGAGCCAGGGCTAAAAGCTAGCTTCTTCTTCTTCTTCTTCTTCTTCTTTCATGTCCAGATCAAACTTTAGACTGCTAAATGAAGCCACTTTCTTGGCTTTGTCGTTGGCCAAACTCAAGTCCTCATCTGTGCATGTTTCTGGCAGTAATCTGCAGACCAGTAAATGAGCCCATGGATTCTGCATCTCTCCACATTCACACTCCCTGTTGTTGTCCAACAGCAGCACTCCACCCCACCCCACATGAGCCTTTTGGGCTTACATTTAGGGACTCCAACCCTATACTATTCAGGGTCCTCCAAGTGATGCAGGGGAGGTTGAGTTCCTCAATTATATCCTCTTTTAATGTTGTTCCTTGTCCAGTGAGCTCCTTCCTCCATCTTCTAATTTAGTCTTGCTCTTGTGTACCCTCAAGAATGTTTGTTCTAGCCATAAAGCTCTTCCTGGATCTTAGTTGGTGGACTTGAAGCTCATATCCATTCAGAGGATGTCGAGGGTCATTCTCTTGCTTGGTTCTCTTGGCATCGACTGCTACTTCTCTCCTGATCTTAGGTGGGGGGGGGGGGATACCCACAAGAGGGTATATTTTCCTCAACTGGTGTAGGCTTGTGGCATCCTGTCACTATGCACCTTGTGCAGAGGGCAATGTGATTATACCTGTTACTTCCAGACATCAGGATTTAGGGAAGGCAGTTGCCCTTGGACTGAGCCGCCCGCTTCTCCAGTTGACCCCACTTAGCCAAGCATAGTTTCCTCTCTTCCAATGCCTGGCACTCTCCAGGGCTCAGGAATTATTCAAATCCCAGTGGTCTTTGAGTAGGCATCACCTCCACCTCTGATGCCCCTGAGGCTGGGCTGCCAAATGGCATTTCAAAGTCTTCCTCAGTCTCAGTTTCCTTCCACCAAGGACACCTTCCTTGCCTTTAATCCAGCCAGAACTAAGCCGGGCCACCTGTGGACTAAACCTCACCCGTCCCGGCTGTTAAGTAGATAGGGGTTGGTGCTGTTCTATTCTGCTCCAAAATAGCATGTTATCTTAAGCAGGGGTACCCAAAATTTTCAGGTTGTGGGCCAATCACATGGTTCAGAAGGGCCGGTCATGTGGTTTAGCGGGCCGGTCACATGGTTCCTCCCACCAGAAGCGGAAGTAAAACACATGTTGCAATCTGTTTTGCAAAAGATGTTTTGCAACAGGATGAGATAGATTTTTTTAAGCTGCCATTTTCTCTACTTAAACCGGGGGTGCCCAAACTATGGCCCATGAGCCAGATCCGGCCCCCAACGAAAATTCACCCAGCCCACACTGCCCTCGTTGCTCAGAGAAGCAGAAGTAAAATGCACCCACGCGGGTGCATTTTACTTCCACTTCTGTGAGCAACAAGGGCAGTGCGGGCCAGATGAATTGGTGTCAGGGGGTGCATCTGGCCCATGGGCCATAGTTTGGGTGCCTCTGATCTAAAGGAAGGCATTATATAATTAGCTTAGGATAATGTTTACCATTTAGCAGCCTGCCATTCGTACCTGCCTGGACACAGACATTGCAGATGCCCTCAAGCCACATTTGACAAGAGTTCCCAGTGTAAACCGAGCCTTTTCTTTATGGTGGGAATGTTTAATTTGACACAGACCCCCATTACTCCACTGACACATATGGCTTCGCCCGTGGTGGCCGAAATAAAACCAAGATTCAACGTCTGAAGAACTTGGAGACGTCTTGTTCTGTTTTGTTTTTCTGGGGCAAGGAAAGCAGAGAGGGTCTTCTGGTGGTGGGTTAGGGAGGCTTAAGTAGGGTCTGCTCAGCCATGGGTTCTTCTTATGTGCTGCATTTCCCACATCAGGTACATCCCATGAGGGCCACATCAACAGAGTCCTCTGGTGTGTGAAGATTTTAAAGGGAGAGGTTCTAGAAAGGCTATGCTGAAATGTCAAGACAAGTGAAACTGGTGTCCCTGCTTCCGTTGTTAGAACCGCAGTCCTCTCCTCTCCTCTCCTACCAACCAAAGCTCTTTCTGCTTCCTGTGTTTCCCTGCTAAAAGGGTCTAATGCAAAAGTTCACAACCTTTTCACGCCGGGGGCCAGGTCACACTCTCTCAGTCAGCTTTGAGGGTCGGACAGCCATTTTGCCCTGCCTGCACAATGGGGGCAGCCATTTTGTTTATCGAATGTCCTTGGGAGGGTGGGTGGGGCACATGAAATGGTGCCATGGGCCAGATCCAGCCCACGGGCCTTAGGTTGGGAATCCCTGGTCTAATGTCTGAATTTTTTTCACTGCTGCTGTCTAATCTAAATCTCATTCTTTCTCTTGGACACAATTGATCAAAAGAGAGAGAAAAAAAGAGAGAGATACATTTAGTCATTTTCAAGCCTGAACCAAGATGTAGTAATAGATATCTGTAATAATGAATGTTTGGCCAGGTTATCCTGCTATGATAATAGAGCAGACCTGATTGCCAGCAACTCAACACCAGTCATCAGGCAGTGGTTAAATAACCTGACCTCGCTGAGGACTAACACATTGGGTGGCGAAGCCCACATGGAAGGGTGAGGGTCCCCAAATGGATTAAATCCCACTTGAATCCATCTTGATGGAGGGCAGCAGCTTCATCCATCCTGGCCTGGGGCTACCTGAGGAGGACTGTGTGTGCTAAATGGGCTCAGGACCAGAAAGTGACTTGCAGAACTGGATCCGTGGTATGGGTTTCATGCTGCGCTGCAGAAGGCAAATGGAAGACCACAGCATTATATTGTTCCCATGACAATCTTCATGGCTGATCACCATGAGGATAGCCAATATTTGGAATTGGATTTGGCACTTGAAGAAGAAATCTGTGCACAACACAGAATTAGCTGACGGAGCCCAGTGCCACGAGATGTGATAGCAATGAAGTCTTGGACAAATTGATGGGGAGGATGAGGAATCTATCTGTCATGATTTCATAGCCAGGGAAGAATAAATTTTAATTCTTTATTCTGTTTGCTTAAAGCCTAGATGCTTATGGTTTTAATCTGTTTTTATTCTGTAAAAATGTTTTAACTTTGGTTAGCTTAGAAGGATCTACTTTGGAAGGCTACAGTACGCAGAAGTCAACTTCTGCCCAATTCAAATCGGCAGGTCAGCCTGCCCTCCATTCACAGACAGTGAAGCTGGGAAAGTGTCTGTTCTCAGAATAATTACCTGAGAGAAGCACGATTCTCAGACGAGCCAGCTATTGGTAGATGTAAGATGCACGTCTTTCAGAGGGGAAGGCTGATTAAATGTCCTGTCCCAGACTGGACTTCAAAAGAAGGTGCTTGTCAGAGCATCTCCGCACACCTTCTCACCAGAAATGGTATAAATATTGTGGCAATCAAGCCAGATTAAGAGAGGAAGAGAGCAGTTATCTCAGATCATCTTGAGATGCTGCGCTTCGTATTCCAGACTGGATCCGACCCATAACCCATATGGGTAGCTCTCAAGCCATACTCTTTTTAGATAAGTATTTGTTTTTGGAACTCTGATTTACTTTCTTAGAAACATGTATTTTTATAGCATAGTTTAGATATGATTTTATACTATACTAGCAGAGGTTGCCCGGTGTTGCCGGGCTGTTTAAAATGGGTTTGTTTTGATGCAGTGTAAAAATGAGGAATTTTGTTGTTTAAATAAAAAAAATTATTGATGTACATGTATAATTTTTTGTAAAGTAGCAGGTGGTGTTGGTAATGTGTTCTTTTTTATTTTGAATGTTATTTCTGTCTTGGCCTCTGGGTGGAGCTTCTTCTGGTAAGTACTGTCTTTATTCATTTCTTTTCCGGCCGTTGTTGAGGGAGGACATGTGCTGGTGAGTTGCCTTGTGTTCTTTCTTTTGTGGCTTTGGGGGGGGGGGGAATTTTTAATTGTTTGGTTTATTTTTGATTTGCTGTTGTTTGGCTTGGTGCTGTTTGTTTTTGGTTGTTTTTGTTTACTGTTTATTGTTTTTTGTTGGTATTATTGGTTGGATTTGTGTTTTTTTGATGTTGTTGTTTGATAACGGTGGGGGGGTGGCTTTCCTTAAGGTGGCATGGGCTCTCTGGCCATGCCGCGTTAAGGAAGGCTATCAGCGGTGGGGGTGGGGGGCTTTCCTTAAGGTGGCGTGGTCTCTCTGGCCATACCGCGTTAAGGAAGGCCATCGGCAGGGGGGGCTTTCCTTAAGGCGGCATGGGCTCTCTGGCCATGCCGCATTAAGGAAGGCCATCGGCGGTGGGGGTGGGGGGCTTTCCTTAAGGTGGCATGGTCTCTCTGGCCATACCGCGTTAAGGAAGGCCATCGGTGGGGGGGCATTCCTTAAGGCGGCGTGGGCTCTCTGGCCATGCCGCGTTAAGAAAGGCCATCGGCAGTGGGGGTGGGGGGCTTTCCTTAAGGCGGCGTGGGATCTCTGGCCATGCCGCGTTAAGGAAGGCCATCGGCGGTGAGGGTGGGGGGCTTTTCTTAAGGCAGCATGGTCTCTTTGGCCATGCCGCGTTAAGGAAGGCCATCAGCGGTGGGCGGATGGGGGGCTTTCCTTAATGCAGCATGGCCTCTCTGGCTGTACCACGTTAAGGAAGGCCATCGGCGTTGGGCGGATGGGGGGCTTTCCTTAATGCGGCATGGCCTCTCTGGCTGTACCACGTTAAGGAAGGCCATCGGCGTTGGGGGGGCCTTTCCTTAACGCGGTCTGTGTTGTTCTGAGGCGGTGCATTTTTTATTTTTATTTTTCGCGCAGCGCCTTTCTCAGCGTTCTGCACACTCATGGCACACAGGACACTGGAAATTGTAGTTTTTTGTTTGTGTTTCCCCTTTGTGCTCATTTTTTTGTGCGGGTAATTTTTGATTGGCTGCAGCTCGTTTCCTCAGGTTCTTTGTGCTCTCGGCTCTCAGCCTGATTGGCTGTGGCACGGCATGGCGCAAAGAACATTGGGAAATGAAGTTGTTTCCCTTTTTCGCATTTGTGGGGCTCTTGCCCCACTGGCGCATTTCTCAATCTTGCGTTTACCTGCGTACCCAGTTCGGGCATGTGTACGAATGGTGAGTGCGGGCTAGCAGGGCCTGGCTAAGGAGCCTATGCAAAGTTCCAACGGTTAACCCTCAATTTTATAGGTTAAGATGTTGGAATATTCTATCTTTTATTCCAATAAACTTTTGAAAGGATTTTCTTTGTCAAGAATGGTTATTCTGCCTCTTTCCAGCCAGGAAGGAGCTGAAGGGGAATTTTTCAGATAAGGCCTTGTTACTTTGCAACATGGACTCTTTGTTATTTCGGCCAGCGCAGCTGGGCCAGATAATCAGAGAGCTAGAGAGGGGAGAGATTTCGGGAGTCTCGGCTTCCCAGGACAGTGCTCGTCTCCCCCACAACTAGCTGTAACATCAAAGGACAAATTCCCATAAGAAAGCCATGATAAAGGAGAATAGGATCTAATGGAAGAAGCTGCTACCAGTCCCAGAGGGTGTTGCAGAGTTTTTCAATCTGTGACACTTTTTAAGGCGCCGCCATTTCCCATTGGATCCCCATTTTCCTTACTGATTTTCCCTGTTGGGGTTAACTTAGTAAGGGCACCCTTTCACAATGCTACCAACAGCCTGCTTTGCTCTGGGTCAGCAAACCGTTCTATTAGACCGGGAACAAGGTGACCGTCCCGTGCTGATCAGTAAGAGCAGGTGGAGTGGCAATCGTCACAAGGCCGGGTCCCGTGTTGACGGCATTGGGACAAGCCGGAGCCTGGTTGGCATGTACGATACTATCAACGTATACAAGCCATCTCTTTCCCTACAAGGTGCCTTCTAGACATGTTGGGCAGGATCTCCCGGAATTCCCTGGGCATCTATGCCTGGAGAATTCTGTAAATTGCAGTCCGATGTACATGATAGGCATTGGGTTGAGGAATTTCTTGGAAAGACAACCATGAAATTATACCAGTCAGGAAATATAGGACAAACATCTGGAGAAAATTGCATGCTTCTGTGACAGCTGTCGTCTAAAGACAGGGTCTTTGTTGGATTTCTAGAAGTCCACTTCTACTGTGAGATGCTTGCTCAGTAACAGACATGGTCCATCAAAGAGATATTGCGTGCACACAGCTTTAATAAAAACAGCTTGCCAACGTTTTCCTCAAAATTCAAAACATGGAGAAGCAAAACCAAAATGATCCTTACGTCTGTTTTGGTTGAGATTCCTGATGCTTCAACAAGGGGGGAATTGTTTAGTATTTTTGCTGACGTCAAGGAGTGTCATAAAACCCACATGGATTCTGGAAAATTCAAGATAATTATATTAAAGAGAGAGAGAAATATAGTCTGTGGCTGAAAAAGATTACTCTCATGAAGGTGTTTATTTTTAATAACAATCATCTTATTATTATTGTCGCTCTGGCAAAAGAAATCAGAAGGAAGTCATAGAGATGACAAGCTTGTCTGATTTATTTTCCATTTTAAAACCGTCAGTTCCTATGGTCGCCAAGTTTAATAAAAGTCAAGTCAAATAAATAAATACAAGGGATCAATGGTGTTTTACTGTAGGCCTTGTCTAAAAGGCTCTTTTTCTCTCTGCTATTCTGCAAGCTGTAGTAATTTGGCATTGAAAGAAAACATGGTACTGTCTTAACCTATAAAACCAAGGGTTAACCGTTGAAACTTGCTATAGGTTCCTACGGCTGGCCCTACTTGCCTGCACTCGGGAACACGGTGGGGTTCCCTTCGGGAACACGGGCGGACTGGGTCCGCAGGTCAATGAAGGATTGAGTAAAGCGGCAGTGGGGCA
>JAWDJE010000004.1:0-130000 GCA_035047345.1 Bradypodion ventrale | reverse complement strand
GTAAGGTTAAAACAGCACATTCCATGAAAAGACTCACAGCCCAGGTGATGTAGCAAGAGGAGGTAGTCGATAGCCGCTCGATTATCAAGGACGGCATGGCGAAGCTCTGCCTGTTCCTGATTAAGGAGCGCTATCGCTGTGGAGGTATGGTTAATGGCTTTAGCCAAACCGCAAGCTAAGCGGCCGATCCTTCGTGCGTTACCGACGGCCAAGCCTGGCACGCCGATTAGGCTGACCGCCAGCGATACATACTCAGCGGGACTTAACACTCTGAAGCTGCTGTCACAGGAGCTGTCTAACTGGGTTGTGCGTGTGTGCCGTATGAGTGGGGAAACATTAGCAATTGATACATTTGCGTCAACAGTGCTTGGGGCAATCATGTCCTTGGTAGGAAGTAACAGTGTCAAACGACTGATACAACACATCGAGTCCGACAAATTCGCAGGGATGTAGTTCCATGTGAACTGGTTACAGGTGAAAAACCACCCAGGAGGTAGGGTGACATATGCATACAATGAGATGAGTGTCTCTGGTTTGGTACAAGTCCAGTTGCCGCTGCCAGGGTCCACGCAGCGGCGCCGCGCCTGACCGCCTGAGGTGCAGCCGGTCATGCGGGTACAGGCAGCGTCTGGGCTGATCGCCACTCGAGGGGTATGAAGAGCGACTGCATCAGCCGGCAAGGTTGACACAAGCTTCGGTCCCCCCCAGCGTGCATATGCTGAGAAGGCAGTAGGAGAATGTGGCCCAGAAAAGGCCTTCAGCAACCAGTCGCCATCCTTGGTGCGTGCGTCTGGAGTGTGGCACACGGGGATGAGACAGGTGCTGAGGATAGATGCAGAACCAACGCCCTGCTGTAAGCAAAAATCGGACTGGTTGACGAGACCCGCCAACCTTTCCCACAAGTTATACTGCAATCGGGTAGACAAATCTTCACCAGGCGGCAAACCGTCGGCCTGGATTGGAGTAGCCTGAACGCCTCCCCCCAAAAGCAGGGAGAGGGCCAGGATGATGGTGATTGCCACTGTGTTGGCATGGAGTTGAGCGAAGACTGCAGCTGTGAGGTTCTCCGGTGTCAGCTCCTTCTCCTCGCGCTGGACGGTGTCCTGGGCGTCACGGCAAAGAGCTTTGACCATCCCCCAGGTGATCTTGGGCATCGGTGGCCGCTTCCTCCGGCGGATCCGCTGGGTCAGCGTGAGGTCTTCCATCTCCGGGATCGGACTCGGGTCGACCTGGGTCCACGCCATGCGGTTCCAGATGAGGCTTGACACACCGAGCCGGAATCCAAACGACACCTGTAGGAGACATAACTGCAGCATACCCTCTTCCCCACGTTATGAGCGGCACCGGGCCCCTCCAAGAAGGGTCTGGTGGCACTCGGTACCGGACCATAGGTCGCGGGAGGGCTTCCGAACGGCGGAAATGCCTCTCCTGCGGCGTACAGTCCGAAAAAACATTAAGGTGATTGTAAGTGAACAATACCTTATTTAAGCAAAACTGTGCTTCTCCTTGCGACTTGGGGAGGGCAGGAGGTTCCCCCCTTTCTGTTTGTTTGTCAAGATAGGACTTTAGCGTCCGATTGACCCGCTCTACAATCGCCTGCCCTTGCGGATTGTAGGGAATTCCAAAAGTGTGCTTGATGTCCCACGTCGCCATGAAGGCGGCCAGTTGCCTAGAGCAGTAGGACGGTGCGTTATCCGTTTTCACGTGCCGTGGCTTGCCCATCGCCGCGATGCAGGAAAGGAGGTGCTGCTCCACGTGGGTAGCCGTCTCCCCTTTCTGCGCCGTGGCCCAAACGAACTGGGAAAAGGTGTCTATGCAGACGTGCATGTACTGCCATCTGCCAAACTGCGGCACATGCGTGACGTCCATCTGCCATACCTGATTGGCCTCAGTCCCCCGTGGGTTGACCCCCCACGAGGGCCCCCCCGGTGCCCCTGCACAATGCTGGCAGGAGCGGACGATACCCTGGGCTTGAGAGAGCGGCAGATTGAACTGTCTGGCGAGTGCCTTGGCATTTTGGTGAAAAAATGCATGACTTTGGATTGGAGTAGTGAAAACTCCCAAAACTGAACGTTGCTGAATTTCCTTTGCGGCCGCGTCCGCTCTGCTATTGCCCGCGGAAATCGGACCCGGTAGGTCTTGGTGACTTCGGATGTGGGCAATATAGAGCGGCTCCGTGCGGTTTCGCAAATGAAATTGAGCGGTGAGAAACAGACTAAGTAAATTCTTGTCTATCGCGGGAGTGATGTAAGCTCCCGGTAGACTGTGCAACAAATTCCTTACATACAGGCTGTCAGTTATGATATTCAAACGCTCCTGGGCGAAGGTGCGCAAGGCAAGGTTCACGGCTGCCAACTCTGCCCGCTGAGCGGACTTCTGTGGAAGAGTTAACAGCGTGTGCCAAGCTTCGCCCTCCTGCCAGGTCAAAACACCATAGGTGCGACCACCATCTGTAAAAACTGTCTTGGCCCCTTGGAGCGGGACCAGCGAGAGCAATTCGAACAAGCTGACTGTTCCTGTCTGAAGCGAGACAAGCCTAGGATCCTTGGGCAAGTGATATGCTAAGCTCCCAGTGAAGCCTTCCAAAGCTATCGGAAGCGAGTCACCTAGCTGCATTAACTGGTGAATTTGTTCCTTGGTGAATGGAACCACAATTTTGGCCAAATCCTGCCCTGAGATGTCCCTAGCTCTCAGCCTTCCACGGTAGACCACCGCGGAGACCAGCTCTTGGGGCGGAACGATGTTCCGTGAAGATGTGTTAGGCAAGTAAACCCACTCCACAATTTTCGCTCCCTTCTCTGAGTCTACGCCTAGCGCCCCAGTGAACATGGATCCTGACCGTACGATGTACAAATTCAGGATCGGGGCATAGGGCCCCTGGGCGATTCTATCAACCCATCTCTGGCTAAGGACTTGGTTAACTTTCTCGAGCGCCAAACGCGCGTCTCGAGAGATTTTTATCCGGTCTGCCGGCTGCTTGCCTAAGGTTAGCAGCGAGAAGAGCGGTTTCAAAAGATCCGTATCCAATCGGAAATACGGTCTGGCCCAATTAATATTCCCTAAAATCTGCTGTAGCTCTACCAGGGTGACTGAGTCCTGTAGATTTATCTGAGGCAAAACCGGTGCGGCAAAAGAACGGAGAAGCCGATGACCCAAGTAGGAAAAGGGCTCGGTTCTCTGCACTTTCTCAGGGGCAATGAGTAGACCTTTGTCCCCTAGGCTGGCCTGGAGGTCGGAAAACATTTCGCTGCCAAGTTGCGGCATAGCGACCAAGATATCATCCATGAAGTGACAAACAATAGCTTTAGGGTAAAGGCTTCGGAATTTTTCCAGCGCGTTGTGAACATAAATTTGGCACAGGGTGGGCGAATTGAGCATGCCCTGTGGCAAAAATTTCCACGCGTAACGGAGCGTGGGCTCACTGTGGTTCACAACCGGCACCGTAAAAGCAAACCTTTCCCGGTCCCTGGGGTCTAAGGGGATTGTATAAAAGCAATCCTTGAGATCTACAACTAGAATCTCCCACCCCTCGGGAATCATATTAGGATTTGGGATGCCGCATTGAAGCGGACCCATGGGCTGAATACACTTATTGATCTCCCTGAGATCGTGGAGGAGTCGCCACTTCCCCGACTTTTTCTTAATCACAAAAATTGGCGAGTTCCAGGGACTGGTGGACTGTTCTATATGTCCTGCGTCTAGCTGCTCTTTCACTAGCTGCTTGAGGGCAACTAACTTCTCTCCCACAACCGGCCATTGTTCCACCCAGACCGGAGTGTCGGTGAGCCATTTAAGTGGCAACGCCATTACCCGAAGGTAAGGGTGGCACCGTACTGCTGGAGAATGTCTCGCCCCCAAAGGTTGACGTGCACGTCAAGAATGTGCGGCCGAATTACCGCTGTGCCGTCAGCCCCTGGGATCGTGACTTCTACCCACTCTCGGCTCCTAAACGCTTCCTGAACACCGCCTACCCCCCACACATCGGAGACCGGCTCAATGGCCCACTCCCTTGGCCACTGGCTCCTGCTTATCACGGACACATCAGCTCCGGTATCGAGTAGGCCTGAGAACACTCTTTTGTTCAAAAATACCTCGATAACGGGGCGCTGCTTCCACTCAATGTTGGTCTCCACTGTCGCTAAGACCTGGTATCCTTGCACTGCCTCAACCGCGCTCAGGCGGTCTGCTGAGCCGGGCTCTGAGCTGTCACTGAGCCTCCCCTGGCTGCCTGCTGGCGAGTGACAAGGAACCATGATCAGTTGCGCTAAGGAATCTCCCTTATGAATGGTCTGGGGCAGGTGTGTCCAGAGTTGGACCTGGAGAACGCCTGAAAAATTCGAGTCAATGACTCCTGGAATGATAAATATTCCGCGGGCTCCAGCTACACTACGGGGCAAAACTATACCTAAAAAGCCTCTGGGCAGGGGACCCATGTACTGGGAATCGACCAGATAGACTGTGCCTGGCAGGTCGCATGTAACGTCTGCCTGGCAAGTCAGCTCTAGCCCTGTGCTACCCTTGGGGCTGGCCTGTGCCCTCGTAGTGTCTGGAATGTGCCTGGAACCTAGTCCAGCTCGGGGAAGTCCTGGTTCTGGGGAATGAGTGAAGCCTCTGTTTGGACTGGGGCCAGAGACATGCCCGCGTTCCGGTTTCCCGAACTCGGACAAAACTTGGCCCAATGATAGCCTTTTCTGCACTTCGGACATGGGGTTTTCGGAGCCTTGGGCTGGCTGGACCTTTGCCCGCCTCCCTTGAGTCGGCACTCCCTAGCGAAGTGACCGACCTTGCCACAGGAGTGGCATGCCCCCTGGTTCTTTCCTTTGGATTTTTTACCCCCTTGGACCGCCGCCGCCAGCAGACCCATCTTGTAGGAGTCTGTGCCGACGTCGGAGCAAGCTCTTATCATGTCCGATAGGGTCAGATCAGGACGATTGCCTAGGGACTGCAAAATCTTACGACAGTCCAAGTTGGCATTGTCCTTGGCTAACTTGATCATGAGCTCTTGCTGGGCTTGCTCATTGTCAATCTGCCTGGTGATTGCCTCCTCCAGGCGATTGATGAAGTCCATGTAGGGCTCTTGGGCTCCCTGCTTGATAGCGGTGTAGTTTTTAGCCGCTTTGCCAGACGCTGGGATCTTGAAGTACGCCCTATAGGCGGCTTCGGCGGACATCTCTAGCGTGGCTAGAGGCAGGTTGATCTGAGCGTTGATGGGCTCGAAGGCACCTGAACCATATAGCTGTTCAGCAATTACTGCGCCTCCCATCCTAGCGGCCCTGGCCTGAGCCTCAAGCCGATACTCGCTGTCCCAGATCATGTACTGGCTAGGGGTTAGCATCATCCTCATGACGGCTTTCCATTCGTGAGGAATCCACATGGTGGCTTCGCACGCCTGCTGAAGCGTGCCCCTGGTAAAACGACTTTGGAGCCCTGTCTCTGAAATTGCTTTCCGTAAAGCCATGAGAAGCTTATACGGGACTGGGGAATGCACTACCTGTTGCGCGCCTGTGAGCGCGTCCATCTCTAAGCGGATGGGACAAATCTGTCGAAGCTCAGCTAGCTGTTCTGCTGACAATTCCCCCTTCTTGAGCTGTATCTCTGCTGTGCGCTGAAGGGCACTCTTTACAACTAGGGAAGCCGGTGCTGTCAGAGAAGCGCCTGCGCTCCTCATTCCTTGCGTTCCTTCGGTGACGTCTGCAGCTGTCACCGGGGGAAGGCTCCCTTCGCTGCTATGCTGATAGCTGAATGACGGACAGAGCGCCGTGGGCGCAGTCGGGTTGACTGGCTGACTTGATGATTTTTCTAACGGGGGTTCTTGGGCCTCTATCCGGACCGGTTCGATCTGCTCTAAGAGCCTCCTACACTTTTTCCATGTGCTGACTACCCTGCCGGGCGCTTTGGGGGGTTGCTGGATGCAGTCTCCTATCTGATCCCAGAGCTTCAAGGTTAACGTACCTACTTCTGGGTAAAGTAGGCAGTGTCCCCTGAGGTACGCCAAAAGTCTCGCTAGCTCTCCGCTGTGAAATCGCAACTTAAAAACCCTGGCCAGGATTATGAACTCTCCCTCTCGAGTTCTTTGGCTAGCGGACGGACTTGGTCCATGAGAGCAAGTCCCCATATTACCTGCGATGGTCCTCTGAAGTTTCCTCCTCGGGACGAGAGTCGACGCGTCTTTGCAGGCAACAGGTTCGGGCGACGAGTGTCTGGGGTAGCCCTCGGAGCGTGGACCTTCTGCCACGGGCCCTCGGCGGCCTCTGCGTTGTCAGGGGCTCACAGCCTGCCCTGACCAGAACGCGTTTTTCCCTTCGCAAACCTCCCAAAGCCGGGAAAGAGGTGGTAGGAAATGTCTCTTTGGAATGCCTCGTCGCAGGCCACCCCTCCGATCGGCTGGCTGCCGGCCGGAGTGCTGCGCAGTCCTCCGAGCTGCTTTTGGTCGTGGTTCAAGCGTAGAACCAGACCGCGTGAAGCGTTACTCACGAGTAGACCTCTCCAGGGTCCTTTACTCACGAGTAAATCACGTCGGGGTCACCAGATGAAGGAATTGGGGCCACTGGAGGGCCGGGGCGCCCGGAGGATGACTGATCAAGTAACGACACGAGACAAGGAAGCAGGATCGATCAGTACTTTAATGGCAAAAGGCAATATCATTTATAGGGAAGAAAACGCAACGGTGGCAAACTGTCATCTAACAGCGCATTACCTCATACGTTGATTCAGGTTAATGGGGAAACCTTCAAAGGGGAAGTTAATTAACTCGGGCAAACACGGGGAAAGAATGACCATTGTGTTGGGGATTAGGCAGGGACAAACATGGCTTATTTGCGCCAGGGATTTCCCAAACCGGGAGATGAGTTTATTACACTTAATGTTACACAGGAGTTAGCTATCTGCTTACTTGGCAGCGTCGCGGGTCAGGTCACGGTAATTGGGTGAATCAAACCCTATACTTTATTCACCCCCCTTAATTTGGCGGCCGCAGAACCCACTCGCAAGGAGCGTCTCTCACTGCAGTGGTTTCAGGCGGGCCGTTCCATGCCCTATGGGGCATGGGGAATCCGCACCCTGTGTTTCCTTTTCCTATCTTTAGATATCTACCTTTAGGTCAACTGTAGTTTTAAGACATAATTCTATTTTGTTAGACATTATAAACCTTATTTCCTTATTAAAATATTATTTCTTTAATAAAGCTCCATCAGGACCTTTTGGGTTTAATGCTGGTCATTTCTGTGGCTTGACTGTGAAGGGAAAAAAGGAAAATAATCCATTTTAAAGTTGAGGTGCAGCCATGTAGCTTTTACTCCTGAGTAATCCCAGATCTTTTCATGGTCCATGAGGCTGGCTTAGCGAAGTTCCAAGTTCCAAAGGCTTGCTTGCTGCTTCTTAAATGGAAGAAAACATTTTTTTATTAATATTTCTGTGCATTTAAAGTTTACTGGACTATAAATAGCCTAGTCGCCATAGGTCCAAAATGGGGGTGGGGGTGGGGGGAAGTACCTTGCAAAAATTCCCAAGTTAATGAAACTTTTGGATGTTGTGTATGGGTACCATGGGTACCCAGTGGAACTACACCCAATTTATCCAACAAAATTTCCTTATGGAACCTTGGGGAGGGGGGAGGGGCAAAAAATGCAAAATTGTAGCACTTTTCTCAGTTTTTGATTACCGTAGGTTGTTTTATTTAGAAGATTCTAGCAGAGGTACCTGCTTCGCTGGGTTGTGCAGCCTTACCTGCTCTCTGCACGGCGACCGCCTGTGGTGGCCATGCCTCACCTGGTGGTGCCGTGGCGGGTGCAGTGGCCGCCAGTGGCAGCCTTGCCACTATAGTTTCCCCACCACATTGTCCCTCGTGCACTGCCACCTGGCAATGTCCCCCCCTCCCGAACACCCCCACCCCCACATGCGCGAATGTGTGCACATGCCCCCTCGGACCTCCACCAGATGTGCCCTCCCCCCAGGTGAAACCTTTCCCCACCTTTCCCCTGCCAGGCCGTGTCCCGCATGCGCCCCCCCCCCCCAGTGACCCGGCGGCTCTCGTATCCCCTCCTCCACGCGGCGTCTCCTCGGCATGGCGCTGTGGACCGGCTCCTCGGCAGCTTTCCTCTTCCGGGTGGCATGTCCTCAGCATGGTCTGGCTTTTCGGAGTGTGAACATGGTCTGGATAACCAATGGGATACAGTTATCCCAGGCTACAAACTGTACAGGAAGGATAGGAAGGGGCAAACGGGAGGTGGTGTAGCCTTATATGTCAGAGAAGTGATAAAATCGTAGGAATTGGAATATCTCGGTGATTTGGAGTCACCATTAGAAACTCTGTGGGTAAGAGTACCAGGCCACAAGGATGGTCTAACAGTAGGCATATACTATCGGCCTCCGACCCAAACTCCTGAGGGAGACTGGCAGTTGGAGAATGTTGTAAAGGAGGCATCCAAGAAGGGAAGCCTGGTTATAATGGGGGACTTCAATTACCCTCACATAGACTGGGTAAACTGTTGTTGTTCAGCACATGATAAAGAGATAAAGTTCCTAGATATGCTAAATGATTGTTCCCTGGGACAGATGGTTGAAGACCCAACTAGAGGTACAAGAATCCTTGACTTGATCCTGAGTAATGTAATGGATGATCTCTGGCGGGAGCGGGACGGGGGTTATCCATCCGTCCTTGCTCTTCTTGACCTCTCAGCGGCCTTCGATACCGTCGACCACGGTATCCTTCTGGAACGGCTCAAAGGACTGGGGATCCAGGGCACCGTGTTGTCCTGGTTTTCCTCTTTTCTGGACCCAGTCGGTGTGGTTAGAGAGTGAGAGGTCCAGCCCTAGGCTTCTCAAGTATGGGGTGCCTCAGGGTTTGGTGCTCTCTCCTCTCCTATTAAACATCTACATGAAGCCACTGGGTGAGATCATTCGTTCCCACGGGGTGCGGTACCATCAGTAAGTGGATGACACCCAGTTGTACATCTCGGCCCGTGGGGACCCCAGTGATGCTGTTGAAATCCTATCCGGATGCCTGGAGGCCATTGGGGTCTGGATGGGGGCCAATGGGCTTCGGCTGAATCCCAGCAAGACAGAGTGGCTGTGGATAAGGGGCCCCATGTTACCCAGGGAGTTACCACCTTTGGTACTGGATGGGGCGGTTTTGCCCCAGACAGACCCAGTGCGCAACTTGGGGGTCCTTCTGGATTCACGGCTGCTGCTGGAAGAACAAGTGGCGGCTGTGGCCAGGAGGGCTTTTGCCCAACTTCGGGTGATTCGCCAATTGCGCACGCTCCTGGACCGGGGCTCCTTGCTTATGGTCACCCATGCTCTGGTTACTTCCCGACTAGATTATTGTAATGCGCTCTACATGGGGCTGCCCTTGACGACCATTCGGAGGCTGCAGCTGGTCCAGAATGCGGCAGCCCGGGTGGTGATGGGATGTGGGCGATATGCCCATGCCTCACCGCTACTTCGGGAGCTGCACTGGTTACCAGTTTGTCTCCGGGTGCAATTCAAGGTGCTGGTTTTGACCTTTAAAGCCCTATATGGCAGTGGGCCAGGATACCTTAGAGACCGCATCGTCCCAAGAGTGTCTGCCCGTCCAACCAGAGTGGACCGGAGGGGCTCTCTAATGGTGCCATCAGTTAGGGGTGCACCTCTGTCTAGCACCCGAAGGAGGGCCTTCTCCGTGTCCGCACCAACTCTCTGGAACCTCCTGCCAACAGATCTAAGACTTCAAAGAGAATTGCTGCCCTTCAGGAAAGGATTGAAGACCTGGCTGGCAGGGCAGGTGTGGGGCCCGAATGGGATCACGGTCCCCGCCTGCTGGCTTATGGAAACAATTAAGAACTCTCTCTTCCTTTTTTTTAGAGTGGGTGGGATGGATGGGTGGGATAAGGGGTTTTTTAAGTGGGTGGGATATGGGGTTTTTAAAGTGTTTTTATGTGTTTTTAGAATTTGTTGTAATGCCGCCCTGAGTCGGGTTCTGCCTGAGTGGGCGGCATATATAAATACGACTAAATAAATAAATAATAAATAAATAAATAAATCTGGTGCAAGATGTTAATGTGACTGATCCAATAGGGAACAGTGACCACAACTCAATTATGTTTAACTTGATCATAGACCGCAAGTCACTGATAAAATCTAACACAGAGACCTTAAATTTTCAAAAAGGAAATTTCCCAAAGATGAGGAAACTAGTAAAAAAGAAGCTGAAAGGGAAAATTGAGAGAGTCCAAACACTCCAAGAGGCATGGAGGCTGTTTACAAAAACAATAACAGAGGCTCAATTGTTAAGCAAAACACTAACAAATCACCAGGACCAGATGGCATCCATCCACGAGTTCTCAGGGAACTTAAAGACGAAATTGCTGATCTCCTAGCCAAAATATATAATATTTCCCTCAAATCAGGCTTTGTGCCTGATGACTGGAAGGTAGCGAATGTAACACCAATTTTCAAAAAAGGATCCAGGGGTGATCCAGGAAATTACCGACCTGTCAGTTTGACATGTGTCCCAGGTAAAGTGATGGAAACCATCCTAAAAGATAGAATTAATAGGTACATAGAAGAGAAGGTGCTGCTAAAGGAGAGCCAACATGGCTTTTACAAGGGCAAATCATGCCTCACTAATCTGTTGGAATTTTTTGAGAGTGTCAACAAGCATGTGGATAAGGGGGATCCAGTTGACATTGTTTATCTGGACTTTCAGAAGGCTTTTGACAAGGTCCCACACCAAAGGCTCTTGAATAAACTTACCAGTCATGGAATAAAGGGACAGGTCTTGTCCTGGATCAGCAACTGGCTAAGGGACAGGAAACAGAGGGTAGCACTAAATGGACACTTCTCCAAGTGGAGGGAAGTAAAGAGTGGGGTCCCCCAAGGTTCAGTACTGGGACCCCTGCTTTTCAACCTCTTCATAAATGATCTAGAGGTAGGAGTAAAAAGCAAGGTAGCCAAATTTGCTGACGACACTAAATTATACAGGGTAGTGAAAACTGTGAGAGATTGTGAAGAGCTCCAGAGGGATCTCTTGACACTGGGGGAGTGGGCAAAACAGTGGCAAATGAGCTTCAACATCAGTAAGTGCAGAGTGATGCATGTTGGGGCAAAAAACCCCAATTACATTTATAAACTGATGGGGTCTGAACTCTCTGCGACAAACCAGGAAAGGGACCTTGGTGTCCTGGTGGACAGCTCAATGAAGATGTCAACCCAGTGTGCCTCAGCAGTGAAAAAAGCAAACTCAATGTTAGGGATCATTAGGAAGGGTATAGAAAATAAGTCAGCAAGTGTCATTTTGCCTCTTTATAAATCTATGGTGAGGCCCCATCTGGAATATTGTGTACAGTTCTGGTCGCCATACCTCCAGAAGGATATTATGGAGTTGGAGAAAGTACAGAGGAGGGCAACCAGAATGATTAGGGGACTGGAACACCTTCCTTACCATCTGAGGCTGCAACGGTTGGGCCTTTTTACTCTTGAAAGACGGCGTCTAAGAGGTGACCTGATTGAAGTTTATAAAATAATGCACGGTGTGGACAAAGTAGATAAGGAAAAACTGTTTTCCCTATCGCACAACACTAGAACTAGGGGACACTCCATGAAACTTTTGGGTACTAGTTCTCAAACAAATAAGAGAAAGTACTTTTTCACCCAGAGGATTACTGGTCTATGGAACTCCCTGCCAGAAGAAGTGGTGACAGCTGTCAGACTTGACAGCTTTAAGAAAGGATTAGACAAGTTCATGGAGGACAAGTGTATCAATGGCTATAATTGTGGCTACCTAAGGAAACCTCCGGGTTGGAGAGATAGGCAGGATATCTCTCAATGCCATTTCCAGGGAATCCTAAGCAGGTGAAGGCATCTCCTTGGGAATACCCTGAAGGAAATGGTGAGCCACTGTGTGAGACAGAATGCTGGACTGGATGGGCTGTGGCCTGTTCCAGCAAGGCTGTTCTTATGTTTTTATGTTCTTATGACCCCTGCTTTTCAACCTCTTCATAAATGATCTAGAAGTAGGAGTAGCAAGGTAGCCAAATTTGCTGATGACACTAAATTATACAGGGTAGCGAAAACTGTGAGAGATTGTGAGGAGCTCCAGAGGGATCTCTTGACACTGGGGGAGTGGGCAAAACAGTGGCAAATGAGCTTCAACATTAATAAGTGCAGAGTAATGCATGTTGGGGCAAAAAAAAACACCCCACCAATTACATTTATAAACTGATGGGGTCTGAACTCTCTGCGACAAACCAGGAAAGGGACCTTGGTGTCAATGAAGGTGTCAACCCAGTGTGCCTCAGCAGTGGAAAAAAAGCAAACTCAATGCTAGGGATCATTAGGAAGGGTATAGAAAATAAGTCAGCAAGTGTCATTTTGTCTCTTTATAAATCTATGGTGAGGCCACATCGGGAATACTGTGTACAGTTCTGGTCGCCATACCTCCAGAAGGATATTATGGAGCTGGAGGAAAGTGCAGAGGAGGGCAACCAGAATGATTAGGGGACTGGAACACCTTCCTTATCTTCTGAGGCTGCAACTGTTGGGCCTCTTCACTCTTGAACGACGGCGTCTAAGAGGTGACCTGATTGAAGTTTATAAAATCATGCATGGTATGGACAAAGTAGAGAAGGAAAAACTGTTTTTCTTATTTCATAACACTAGAACTAGGGGGCACTCCATAAAACCTTTGGGTGCTATTTCTCAAACAAATAAGAGAAAGTACTTTTTCACCCAGAGTATCACTGGTCTATGGAACTCCCTGCCAGAAGAAGTGGTGACAGCTGTCAGTCTTGACAGCTTCAAGAAAGGATTAGACAAGTTCATGGAGGAAAAGGGTATCAACGGCTATAATTATGGATACCTAAGCACTGTATATGAACATCCCACTAGAGGAGGCAAGAACCATAGTCCAGGACAAATTAGACACAAGGGATTCTCAGGTTCCACCAACCCATTTCCTTATGGATTTATTTCACAAAGTCTTTGAACATAATTATTTCAGATATGGAGATTCTTTCTATATGCAAATTAGAGGCATGGCCATGGGGAGCCCTTTGGCCCCAAGTGTAGCAAACATGTACGTGAGCCACTTTGAAAACAAACATATTTACAATTTGCAACTCAATCCCTTTCTACTGCATGTAATTTTCTACGGCAGGTTCATTGATGACCTGTTTTTCATTCTAGACTCTAAAGATATTTTGAACCATTTTTGTGCAGTGGATTAATTCCATAGACAATAATCTTCATTTCACTCCTCACTCGGATCTCTTGGCAATCCCATTTTTAGACGTTGAAGTCTACATTACTGACTCCATGAGAATAGCAGTTAGGTTGTATAGAAAGCCTACTGATAGGAATCCATACCTTAAATACACCTCCCACCATCCGCCCTTTTGACTCTGCATGTGCTCTTAAGCAGAGTTGCTGCTGAGGAGAGCCAAACAAAGGAAGTGAGCACTGGTAAGTTTTGCAGTTGGAGTAGAGCTGCTTTAGAGGCCTCTACTAATTTAAATTGATAATTGAAGCTGCTGAGAGCCACCTCTGTTCAAACAGAGGAAGCAGTTTGAAGCTTCCAGAAGCAGAGGGGCAGAGCCACACCAGGCCCTTCCCTGAACTGTGACTCATAGGGGCGGAGCCACACTAGCCTTTAAAAACTCTGAGCTCTTTCAGGGTCAGCCATTTTGACTCTGCATGTGCTCTTTAGCAGAGCTGCTGCTGAGGAGAGCCAAACAAAGGAAGTGAGCACTGGTAAGTTTTGCAGTTGGAGTAGAGCTGCTTTAGAGGCCCGCGTGCCTAACGGCGCACGAGATTACAAACTAGTAACAAAAAGAAGAATATAGTCTTACTAGGTAGAAAGGTAGTAAACGTGTACATTTTTGAGGCCCAGAATACTGCACTTGTTAAAATGGATTCTGAGGGAACAGCTGTAGTTACCTGCAATACTTGTGCCATGTTTGTGTTCTTGCCAAAGCATATGGAGAACTACACTTGCAGCAAGTGCAAGCTGGTTGCACTACTAGAAGAGAAGGTCCAGCAGCTAGAGGCCCGCATATCTAACCACCAACAAATTAAGGAGCTTGAGCTGTTCTTGGACAGAGCGGAGCAGACTATGCTGGACAAAGAAGAGACAGGGCACAGTTCTGAAGGAGAAGGCCCTTCACTAACTCAGGAGGGAGATGGTTGGAGGAATGTGACTCAAAGGAGGAGGAGAGTAGGGGATCACTCTGAGAGTCTGAAATTACAGAATAAATTTGAGGCTCTTTCCCTTATCACACCTGATGAGGAACACACAGAGGAACAAATGGTTCCACCTGATGATCTCTCCTTCATCATACTTGATGAGATCCAGGAAGATAAACAACAGGAACAAACTGAGTTTCTCTCCCTTAATATGGTTGATGAGGTGCATGTAGATGAACAGATTGCAGGAGAGAGGCTCCTTGTACTAGGTGATTCAATAATTAGAAATACAGAGAAATGGATTTGTGATCCACATGATAACCTTATGGTGACTTGCCTGCCAGGTGCAAAAGTTGCAGACATCACAAGAAATCTAGATAGATTGTTAGAGAGAACTGGGAACGAGCCAGTTGTCATGGTACACGTTGGTACCAATGATGTTGGGAAGGCCAAGCGGTCTGTCCTGGAAGCCAAATTCAGGTTGTTAGGAAGAAGATTGAAGTCCCGGACTTCCAAGGTAGCATTTTCAGAAGTGCTGCCTGTCCCTCGCGCAGGACCTACCAGGCAGGCAGAGCTCAGAAGCCTCAATGCGTGGATGAGGCGGTGGTGTCGAGAGGAGGGTTTCAGATTTGTCAGGAACTGGAGAACATTTTGGGACAAGCCAAATCTGTTCAGGAGGGATGGGTTGCATTTGAACCATGATGGGACCAGATTGCTGGCACTCAACATCAAAAAGGCTGCAGAGCAGCTTTTAAACTGATAACTGGGGGAAAGCCGACAGGAGCTGGGCAGCATCCGGTTCGGAAAAGTGTGTACTTGAGTAGAGAGGAGGATGCAAAATTTACTGAGCAGAGCGAGGAGCTAGTCACTAGCATTCTAGCAGAAGGATGCAAGAGGCAGTCTAACAATGCAACTGGACACAAAAGACTGTGTCAGAAAAGCATATATAAATGCTTGTATACAAATGCCAGAAGCCTCCGGAACAAAATAGGGGAGCTGGAATACTTAGCAATAGATAAGAATATTGATATTATTGGTATCACTGAAACCTGGTGGACGGATGATAACCAATGGGATACAGTTATCCCAGGCTACAAACTGTACAGGAAGGATAGGAAGGGGCAAACGGGAGGTGGTGTAGCCTTGTATGTCAAAGAAGTGATAAAATCGTATGAATTGGAATATCTAGGTGATTTGGAGTCACCATTAGAAGCTCTGTGGGTAAGAGTACCAGGCCACAAGGATGGTCTAACAGTAGGCATATACTATCGGCCTCCGACCCAAACTCTTGAGGGAGACTGGCAGTTGGAGAATGTTGTAAAGGAGGCATCCAGGAAGGGAAGCCTGGTTATAATGGGGGACTTCAATTACCCTCACATAGACTGGGTAAACTGTTGTTCAGCACATGATAAAGAGATAAAGTTCCTAGATATGCTAAATGATTGTTCCCTGGGACAGATGGTTGAAGACCCAACTAGAGGTACAAGAATCCTTGACTTGATCCTGAGTAATACTCAGGATCTGGTGCAAGATGTTAATGTGACTGATCCAATAGGGAACAGTGACCACAACTCTATTATGTTTAACTTGATCATAGACTGCAAGTCACTGATAAAATCTAAAACAGAGACCTTAAATTTTCAAAAAGGAAATTTCCCAAAGATGAGGAAACTAGTAAAAAAGAAACTGAAAGGGAAAATTGAGAGAGTCCAAACACTCCAAGAGGCATGGAGGCTGTTTACAAAAACAATAACAGAGGCTCAATTGGAATGCATACCCAAAAGGAAAAAGGGCACTGCCAGGTCCAAGAGGACTCCAATGTGGCTTACAGGAGCTGTTCGGGAAGTGATCAAGAGCAAGAAAAGCTCATTTAGAAGATGGAAGGCTTGTCCGAATGAGGACAGCACGCAGAAACATAAATTCTGGCAGAACAAATGCAAGGCAACAATCAGGAAAGCAAAGCAAGACTTTGAGGAGCGTATAGCTAAAAATACTCAGAGAAATAACAAAGACTTCTTTAAGTACATTAGAAGTAAGAACCCAACTAGGAAGGCCATTGGACCATTAGATGACAATGGAAAGCAAGGGGTTATTAAAGAGGAAACAGAGATTGCAGAGAGACTCAATGAATTCTTTGCTTCAGTATTCACTGAAGAAGACAGAGACCACATGCCCAAAACAGAGCCTATCTTCGTAGGGAGGGAAACCGAAGAATTAAGCCAGATAGAAATAACCAGGGAGGAGGTCCTTGCATGTCTTGTTAAGCTAAACACTAACAAATCACCAGGACCAGATGGCATCCATCCACGAGTTCTCAGGGAACTTAAAGACGAAATTGCTGATCTCCTAGCCAAAATATATAATATTTCCCTCAAATCAGGCTTTGTGCCTGATGACTGGAAGGTAGCGAATGTAACACCAATTTTCAAAAAAGGATCCAGGGGTGATTCAGGAAATTACCGACCTGTCAGTTTGACATGTGTCCCAGGTAAAGTGATGGAAACCATCCTAAAAGATAGAATTAATAGGTACATAGAAGAGAAGGCGCTGCTAAAGGAGAGCCAACATGGCTTTTACAAGGGCAAATCATGCCTCACTAATCTGTTGGAATTTTTTGAGAGTGTCAACAAGCATGTGGATAAGGGGGATCCAGTTGACATTGTTTATCTGGACTTTCAGAAGGCTTTTGACAAGGTCCCACACCAAAGGCTCTTGAATAAACTTACCAGTCATGGAATAAAGGGACAGGTCTTGTCCTGGATCAGCAACTGGCTAAGGGACAGGAAACAGAGGGTAGCACTAAATGGACACTTCTCCAAGTGGAGGGAAGTAAAGAGTGGGGTCCCCCAAGGTTCAGTACTGGGACCCCTGCTTTTCAACCTCTTCATAAATGATCTAGAGGTAGGAGTAAAAAGCAAGGTAGCCAAATTTGCTGACGACACTAAATTATACAGGATAGTGAAAACTGTGAGAGATTGTGAGGAGCTCCAGAGGGATCTCTTGACACTGGGGGAGTGGGCAAAACAGTGGCAAATGAGCTTCAACATCAGTAAGTGCAGAGTGATGCATGTTGGGGCAAAAAACCCCAATTACATTTATAAACTGATGGGGTCTGAACTCTCTGCGACAAACCAGGAAAGGGACCTTGGTGTCCTGGTGGACAGCTCAATGAAGATGTCAACCCAGTGTGCCTCAGCAGTGAAAAAAGCAAACTCAATGTTAGGGATCATTAGGAAGGGTATAGAAAATAAGTCAGCAAGTGTCATTTTGTCTCTTTATAAATCTATGGTGAGGCCCCATCTGGAATATTGTGTACAGTTCTGGTCGCCATACCTCCAGAAGGATATTATGGAGTTGGAGAAAGTACAGAGGAGGGCAACCAGAATGATTAGGGGACTGGAACACCTTCCTTACCATCTGAGGCTGCAACGGTTGGGCCTTTTCACTCTTGAACGACGGCGTCTAAGAGGTGACCTGATTGAAGTTTATAAAATCATGCACGGTGTGGACAAAGTAGATAAGGAAAAACTGTTTTCCCTATCGCACAACACTAGAACTAGGGGACACTCCATGAAACTTTTGGGTACTAGTTCTCAAACAAATAAGAGAAAGTACTTTTTCACCCAGAGGATTACTGGTCTATGGAATTCCCTGCCAGAAGAAGTGGTGACAGCTGTCAGACTTGACAGCTTTAAGAAAGGATTAGACAAGTTCATGGAGGACAAGTGTATCAATGGCTATAATTATGGCTACCTAAGCACAACCTCCGGGTTGGAGAGATAGGCAGGATATCTCTCAGTGCCATTTCCAGGGAATCCTAAGCAGGTGAAGGCATCTCCTTGGGAATACCCTGAAGGAAATGTTGAGCCACTGTGTGAGACAGAATGCTGGACTGGATGGGCTGTGGCCTGTTCTAGCAAGGCTGTTCTTATGTTCTTATGTAAAAAATAACATTCCGTTTGGCTTGTTCGCCAGGGCGAAGAGAAATTCCACTACCATAGCTGACTTTACATGCTCCACTAATTCCATTCAGCATAAACTCACACAGAGAGGATAACCACTACATATCACTAACACAGCCCTGCAGAAAGTTAAGGACACACCCAGAAAGAAATTGTTTGAAAGAAAGCAGCAGGAGGAGGAGATAACATCATTCGATGCTCCTTTGAGTTTTCACCAGCAGTTTCTGAAATTTAAAAAAATCATATACAGACATTGGCACTTGGTTAACAAACTTCCTGGCTGTAAAAACAAGCCTGTTTTGGGGTTTAGAAAAACCAAGTCTATCAGCAATATGTTAATACATTCGGATCACACAGCCAGGGTTCTCTCGATCCAGCAAAAAAAGTTTCCAACAGGACATTATAAGTGTCATTCTTGTGTGGTATGTCAGTTCTGTTGGGAGACCAAATAAATTCATATTCCCGGAAGGAATTATCCTTTTTCTTTGAGATCTCTTACCAATTGTGCCAGCAAACATGTAATTTATCTATAGGAATGTCCATGTGCTAAACGATATATCGGACTCACCAGTCGGGCTCTGAAAGTGCGGATATTGGAACATCGCAGTAAAATTAGGGGGCAGGTAACAGAAGCTCCATTAGTCAACCATTATACAGAGCAGGCTCACTCAGAGAATGACTTTAAATTTTTGGCGTTGGAAATGATCAGACCTAAGATACATGAAAAAATCGATATAAGTAAGAAACTTAGACAACGCGAAGCTTTTTATATTCATTTATTCGATACAATGTACCCCAAGGGGTTAAATCAGGAATTTGAACTAACATCTTTTCTGTAAATGCAAAAATCATAGCAGTTGTTCTGAGTATTGGCCACCATGGTTTTGAGAGTCAGTGTTCACCAAATCTAGAAACACCTATGTAGCATTTAATCAGTATAAAGGAAGTTCCTTGAACCTAATTGTTAATGTCCGTACACACCTAAAACGAATGCATGGAGGCGAGGACGCGATAAGAATATACTTCCTTATAATTAAATTGGTAAGCTATCGTATAGTTGTTTTAAGAGGCATTAGTATATTTCTGTAATAACAGTAATAATCATAATGTGTTAGTGTTATATATGTTGTAATACCATTAGCTCCTATATGATTTTAACAATGTTGTATTGTTTGCAACTCTTTTTATGTAGATTTCCTGAAGAAGGAACAATAAGTTCGGAAAAGTCGAATTAACTAGTATCGACTTTGAAACGTTTGCAACAGCTGTCTTAAGTGAATATATTGATTTATTACCCACAGTGGAAATTGTTTTGTTAAATATATCAAATAAGAAAAAGTTTCTAGCACAGCCTTTTCATAAGAAGATTTTATTTAGCCCATGGTGGAATATTTTACATTGAATTTCTTCGAGTTTTATATATAAAAGAAACTATTTTTTCAAATATGGATCTTTGAGTATCTTTCTTCATCATAAACGGTTTTCATTACCCTCAGCATTTACACCGTTTTCGCCCAATACCTTATAGGATATCTCTCAATGCCATTTCCAGGGAATCCTAAGCAGATGAAGGCATCTGCTTGGGAATAATACCCTGAAGCAAATGGTGAGCCACGGTGTGAGACAGATTGCTGGACTGGATGGACTGTGGCCTGTTCCAGCAAGGCTGTTCTTATGTTCTTATGTAGGCGTCGGCTCCTATCTCCTCTCCTTGGCGGCATTCCTGGCGTGGCGGCGTGGTCCAGGTCCTCAACGTCTCTGGCTTCCGGGGGCAGGCACAAGGTCAGATATCTGGCCTGGCGCTGTCCCCGCTGCCTTGTGGGCATGCACATACCGTGCATGTGTGCCAGATTTCTGGGTGGGTGCAGTGCGGGCCTCGGCACCATGCCCCCGGGCGCTGGGGGCACCCTCTTTGTGGCCCATTTTCAAGGTGATGGCACCCAGATCATGCTGCCGGTACCCCACACCAGACACACCTGGAGTGCGAGATAGGCTGGGCCACCGTTGCCCGGGCGGGGGGTGCAGGTGTCGCACTGTGTATTGGTAATATACAGCGTGACACCTTCATTTTAGTTATACATAGATAAATAAATAATAATGTAGGAGCATCTTATGAGTAGGTTAGAAGACAAATTTCAGTCGGATCCGTCCAGGGATGCGGATTTGTATAGAGCACATACAAGAGAGAGAGAGAGAGAGAGATTGAGAGATTAGATGCTCATGTCTAACTCTGTTTACCTGCATGAATGAAATGTCTGGATAGAGAAAGCCCTATCCCCACTCTTTATTACCGATAAGGTATAAAAGTTCCTGTGGTTGGCCCAGCCGGGGACGGACTAGCAATTTCCATCTCTTGCTGGTTAGGTCATTTGCTCTGGGATAGGATAGACTTATTTTAGATTGAGGAGTGCACGCTTTGATCTGAAAATAAAGACTTTTTCTATTTCACCGCATCTTAAGCCACGTTTTCTTCCCAAGCCCTCTGTCCAAAATCTCTGCCAGTGGAGCCGGATCTAGAGAGCTAATTTTTGCCCCCTTCATCTCTCAGCGATGCTGGGTCTGCTGTAAATTGGCAGACTGTCTTTTGGTGTCCAGAGAATGGAGAGGGGTCATTTTTAAGCTAGCACCCCAATGGGATTATGCCCAAGATGTGTGTGTACTTCTTTCTGAAAACCCCCCCCCCCAAGACTCAGGGCTTCCCGCCCACGCAGTAGCCCTCAATTTCTCTTCCCACAGCTTCTTTTCAGCGCGCCCCAACCCAGCTCCTCCCCCTCCCCCAGATCTTCCTCCTCCTCCTTCCAGGTGTCCTCAATGGCGGGGGTGGGGGGTGGGGAGAGACTCTCGAGGAGACCCTTCCCACTCCCTCCCTCTGCGAAGGAAACACCTTCCTTGGAGACTCCCATGCAAAGAGAGACCACATGGAGGAACATAAAAACATAAGAAGAGTCTTGCTGGAACAGGCCACAGCCCATCCAGTCCAGCATTCTGTCTCACACAGTGGCTCATTTCCTTCGGGGTATTCCAAAGGAGATGCCTTCACCTGCTTAGGATTCCTTGGAAATGGCATTGAGAGATATCCTGCCTATCTCTACAACCCAGAGGTTGTCCTTAGGTACATCCATAATTATAGCCATTGATACCCTTGTCCTCCATGAACTTGTCTAATCCTTTCTTAAAGCTGTCAAGACTGACAGCTGTCACCACTTCTTCTGGCAGGGAGTTCCATAGACCAGTAATCCTCTGGGTGAAAAAGTACTTTCTCTTATTTGTTTGAGAACTAGTACCCAAAAGTTTCATCGAGTGTCCCCTAGTTCTAGTGTTGTGCAATAGGGAAAACAGTTTTTCCTTATCTAGTTTGTCCACACCGTGCATGATTTTATAAACTTCAATCAGGTCACCTCTTAGACGACGTCATTCAAGAGTGAAAAGGCCCAACCGTTGCAGCCTCAGATGGTAAGGAAGGTGTTCCAGTCCCCTAATCATTCTGGTTGCCCTCCTCTGCACTTTCTCCAACTCCATAATATCCTTCTGGAGGTATGGCGACCAGAACTGTACACAGTATTCCAGATGGGGCCTCACCATAGATTTATAAAGAGGCAAAATGACACTTGCTGACTTATTTTCTATACCCTACCTAATGATCCCTAGCATTGAGTTTGCTTTTTTTACTGCTGAGGCACACTGGGATGACACCTTCATTGAGCTGTCCACCAGGACACCAAGGTCCCTTTCCTGGTTTGTCGCAGAGAGTTCAGACCCCATCAGTTTATAAATGTAATTGGGGTTTTTTGCCCTTTAGTGTATGAGAACCAAGACAATAGAAACAGCCGAAAGGTTGGCTTAACACATCTTTATTGCATGATGGTCCGGGGGAACATGTGGTAATGGCGGATGAACAGCTCAATATATACTGTGGCTATACATTTGAATGTGGCTCCTCGATAGCCCATTGGCTACTGTCTGCATGACATCATTCCCCGTCACGCCCTTCTTGTCCAGGTGAGGTGGTGGCGGGAATCTTCCCGCGCTGTAGGTATTTGGGGAATTGGAACCATGTGAGCTGGGCGCTCGCTATTGCCCCTAGTGGTCATTAGCTCGCGTCCTGATACAGAAGGTTACAGTGTTACAGCTGGTGGTTATTATATCCACTCATCCAAGTGTTACATTACTTAAAGGCACAATGTTCCAAACACAACATCCCTCCCCCCTAGGATGAGACGAAGTCTCTCATCCAATATGGTTTATTGCAAGCGCGTTTTGGGCGCAAGGCTGGCTGGCTTGTCCCGGGGGCGCTATCACTTCTGCGTTCCCTGGTCTCTTGTCCTGCAATGGGAGAGGGAGACTCGTTAACGACTTGCCGCGGATCTGCGGCTTTTGGGGTAGGGGTAAACTCCATTGTAGGAAAACCGGGGGCACTGGGGGCTAACGAAAAACCCCGCTTCTCGCCTGGATGGGTGGGGGAACACTCCAACCCCACCCCCCCGGTTTTGTAATTCAAACTCAAAATCATCTTCTGGGGTATCTGTGGGGGTATCCCTCAGGATATCTATGGGGACAAACTTATTCCCTTCCCCCTTGGTGGGGACCACTGGCCCCCCTCTCCTCTCCCTTGGGCTGAACGGGTGGGGGAGAACCCTAACGTTGAATCCTGTTCCGCGCTGTCCGCGCTCTGGTTTCCGGAGACCCGGCGCCGGAGTTGGTCCACGTGCCGCCTCCAGAGTAGACCTATGCTGGTCTCTACGCAATACGACACTGGACCCGTTTGCCCAATGACTACGCCCGGAACCCAGGCTGGCCCTGCGCTAGCGTAGTTTCTGCAATGGACCGGGGCGCCTATTTCGAAACTCTTCGTGCCCGCTAACCCGATGTTCCTCCCAGTGTCTTCCACCCTCGTAGGGTCTAGCCTGGTCAGTACCGTAGTCAGCTTTCTGCGCATTAGGAGTTCTGCGGGCGAGTATCCTGATGCTAGGGGGGTCACCCTATATCCCAGCAAAAACTGGCACAACTGCAGGTTTAAGTCCCCGGGGCCCATGCGCCTGAGCGCGTCTTTGGTGGTACGCACGAGGCGTTCTACCTGGCCATTCGTCGCTGGGTGGAAGGGCGCGGAGGTGATGTAGCGGATGGCGTTGATGTCTGTGAATGCCCTGAATTCGGCGGACGTGAAGCAACTAGCGTTATCGCTAACAAGTGTGTCGGGTATACCGAATGAACTGAACACCCTGCGCAATTGTTTAATTGTTGCGGCTGAGGAGGTGTTCGCAACTGGGATAACCTCTAACCACTTGGAGTAAGCATCCACTATGAGGAGGAAAAGCGATCCTCTGAAAGGGCCCGCAAAATCAATGTGCACGCGGGACCATGGCCCCTTTGCCGCATCCCATTCCCTGTGCGGAAGTCGAGCCTATTCGGGCCGGGAGCTTTGGCAATTCTCGCAAGTGCCCACCATGTGCTCGATATCGGCGTCCAACTGGGGCCACCAGAAGTAGCTCCTGGCCAGTGCCTTGGAGCGGACAATTCCAGGGTGGCTGACATGCAGCAGCTTAAGCACCCTAGCTCTCAGGGATTCAGGGACGATTACCCGCTGGCCCCACAGGAGACACCCCCTCTCCATGGACAGTTCCAGCTTTTTCCTAAAAAATGGGGCGAACTCCGCCGCCGGGGAAGACGTTGGCCACCCTTTCTGCACCCAAGAACTGACCAGGGCCAATGTCTTGTCCTTGCCCGTCGCCTTGGCGATCTCTGCGGGCACTATGGGGGGTGAATCTAGGACCTCTATCATGAGCACTTGGTGGTCTTGTTCCACCTCACACACGTGGCTGCTTGTGTGGGGGAGGGGTGACCTCGACAGGGCGTCCGCGTGGCTTATGTCCTTTTCAGGGCGATACACCAGCGCGTTCTGGTACGCGTTTAAAAAAATGGCCCACCTGAGCATCCTAGGGGACAGAATCTGTGGCGTGGGCTTGTCTGCGGTAAAAATGCCTAGCAGGGGCTTGTGGTCAGTCACGATGGTAAAGGGGCGGCCATAGAGGAAGTCGTGGAACTTCTTGGTCCCAGCAATTATCGCTAATGCCTCCCTGTCTGTCTGTGCGTAGTTGCGCTCTGCCTTAGACAGGGACCTGGAGTAGAACGCCACCGGGGCCTTCCGCCCGTTTTCCAACACGTGGCACAGAACCGCCCCCACCCCCACTGGGGATGCATCACATATCAGAACCACTGGATTCTTGGGGTCAAAATGGGTTAATATGGCATCTGAGGATAAGAGTTGTTTCAGCTCATTGAATGCCCTCTCCTGGCTCTCGCCCCATTTCCACGCCTCGTCCTTTTTTAGTAGCTTATGAAGCGGCTCTGCTACCGACGCCTTCCTAGGCAGGAAGGAATGGTAGAAGTTTAAGAGCCCCAGGAACGACTGCAATTCGGGCTTGGAGGTGGGGCGAGGAGCATTTTGAATGGCGGCCACCTTTGATTCGGAGGGTTTGATGCCTGCAGGGGTTACCCGAAAACCCAGGAACTCAACCTCTTTTGCGAAGAAGACACATTTGTCTTTCCGCAACCTCAACCCCGCCTTTTCAAATACCGTCAGTACTTTGTCTAGCCTCTCAGCCAATTCTGACTCACTCCCCCCCGTTATCAATACATCATCAAAGTATGGCAAGACCCCCTCCAGACCCTTTAAGAGGCGTTCCACAAGCGATTGGAAGATGCCTAGCACCGAGTTCACGCCAAACTGTAGGCGCATCACCTGGAACGCCCCCTTATGAGTGACTATCGTCTGCGCAGCAGCTGCAGCTGGGGTTACCGAGAGCTGCTGGTATGCCTGCGCCAGGTCAAGCTTTGCGAAACACTTTCCCCCATGTAACCTGGCCAACAGGTGGCTGACTACCGGCACCGGATATGCATTTGGGCGTATCGCCTTATTAACGGTACATTTGTAATCAGCGCATATTCGAACCTCCCTGTTGGCCTTCAGCGCCGTTACAATCGGAGTTTCCCACTCCATGGAATCAACAGGAACAAGAATCCCCTGGCCCACCAATTTGTCCAGTTCCGCCTCTATCTTGTCCTTAAGTGCAAAAGGCACTCTGCGCGGTTTGAGTCTTATTGGGTGGACCTCCGGGTCCAGGTCGAACGCAACTGGGGGCCCCTTGAATTTTCCGAGTCCCTTCTTGAACACTTCGGAATGCGCGTTACACACCTCCTGTATAGGGTCAGTCCCAACGGCATGCACACCCCCAATGAACAAACCCAGGGGCTTAAACCATTGAGTCCCGAGGAGGCAACAACTCCCTCCCCTGAGAACAACCAGGGGAAGTTCCGCGGCGTATTGCTTGTATTGGACCTTGAATTTTCCAACCCCCAACACCGGAATGCTATTTCCCTGCACGTCCCGCAGCGTAGACCTCAGTGCTTTGAGCTTGGGCCGCACGTTGGGGGAAATTCCCAAAAACTCCCTCTGGGAAATGATTGAATATGAGGACCCCGAGTCTATCTCCATCTTAACGGGGACCACTTGCACCAGTACCTCAACAAAATATCGTGGGTGTCCTAAGGACACGCTGTGGACTGCCGTGTCGTCGCTGTCGTCGGAGATGCGGCCCATGCCGTCCTGCTTCCTCGAGGGCCGGACGCCTTCCTGGTTTTTCGGTGAGCGGTCTGTTGAGCCTTTCTGGTCTCTGCGCCGCCGTCTGCAAACCTTGGCTATGTGGCCTCGGCGCCCGCAGTTGTGGCACTCAGGCTTCCTGAATGGGCACTTGATGCGATCATGGGCCACCCCACAGCCATCGCAACGCCGGCCATCCTTCCGCACCTTCCGGATGTCCTCGTCCTCGCTGCTCTCCGTGGAGGAGTGTGGTGCCCGCCTGGCCGCTTGCACCGAGCCCGCCGCCTTGTCGGGTTGTGGGGGCCTTGCTCTGAACCCCTTAACCCTGGCCCTTGTGGCTTCCGCCACCTGCACCTCCTTCACGACCTCTTGCAGCGTCGGGGGCGGCTCCTTGTTCATCAGCTTTCGCTGAACCTCTTCGTCCCACAGGCCGCACAGCATGCGGTCCCTGAGGGCGATTTCCAGGTTCTCCCACTTGCATGGGCCGGCGACCAACCGGAGGGCCGCTGCAAAGGCAGCCACGGACTCACTCGGCGCCTGGACTCTCTTCCAGAACGCGTCCCGAGCCGAAAACATCGAAACCGAGGGCTGGAAATGGTCGCGCATCGTTTTCAGGAGCTGTTTGACCGGCACTTCGTTCACCTTCTTCGGAGACACCAGGTCCACCAATACCTTCATGGCGGGGAACCCGAGCATCCTGATGAGAATGGCCCTCTTCTTCCCCTCGTCTGAGATGTCGGACACCATCAGTGCGCTTTGGAAGTCCATTTCAAAGAGCTCCCATTCTTCCGGTTTGTTGATGTTGAAACCGGCCTGCGTTGTCTTGATTCCGTGGGGATCCATCATCCCATCCTCGTCGCCAATTTAGTGTATGAGAACCAAGACAATAGAAACAGCCGAAAGGTTGGCTTAACACATCTTTATTGCATGATGGTCCGGGGGAACATGTGGTAATGGCGGATGAACAGCTCAATATATACTGTGGCTATACATTTGAATGTGGCTCCTCGATAGCCCATTGGCTACTGTCTGCGTGACGTCATTCCCCGTCACGCCCTTCTTGTCCAGGTGAGGTGGTGGCGGGAATCTCCCCGCGCTGTAGGTATTTGGGGAATTGGAACCATGTGAGCTGGGCGCTCGCTATTGCCCCTAGTGGTCATTAGCTCGCGTCCTGATACAGAAGGTTACAGTGTTACAGCTGGTGGTTATTATATCCACTCATTCGAGTGTTACATTACTTAAAGGCACAATGTTCCAAACACAACATGCCCCAACATGCATCACTCTGCACTTACTAATGTTGAAGCTCATTTGCCACTGTTTTGTCCACTCCACCAGTGTCAAGAGATCCCTCTGGAGCTCCTCACAATCTCTCACAGTTTTCACTACCCTGTATAATTTAGTGTCGTCAGCAAATTTGGCTACCTTGCTTTTTACTCCTACCTCTAGATCATTTATGAAGAGGTTGAAAAGCAGGGGTCCCAGTACTGAACCTTGGGGGACCCCACTCTTTACTTCCCTCCACTTGGAGAAGTGTCCATTTGGTGCTACCCTCTCTTTCCTATCCCTTAGCCAGTTGCTGATCCAGGACAAGACCTGTACCGTTATTCCATGACTGGTAAGTTTATTCAAGAGCCTTTGGTGTGGGACCTTGTCAAAAGCCTTCTGAAAGTCCAGATAAACAATGTCAACTGGATCCCCCTTATCCACATGCTTGTTGACACTCTCAAAAAATTCCAACAGATTAGTGAGGCATGATTTGCCCTTGCAAAAGCCATGTTGGCTCTCCTTTAGCAGCACCTTCTCTTCTATGTGCCTATTAATTCTATCTTTTAGGATGGTTTCCATCACTTTACCTGGGACACAGGTCAAACTGACAGGTCAGTAATTTCCTGGATCACCCCTGGATCCTTTTTTGAAAATTGGTGTTACATTCGCTACCTTCCAGTAATCAGGCACAAAGCTTGATTTGAGGGAAATATTATATATTTTGGCTAGGAGATCAGCAATTTCATCTTTAAGTTCCCTGAGAACTCGTGGATGGATGCCATCTGGTCCTGGTGATTTGTTAGTGTTTAGCTTAACAAGACACGCAAGGACCTCCTCCCTGGTTATTTCTATCTGGCTTAATTCTTCGGTTTCCCTCCCTATGAAGATAGGCTCTGTTTTGGGCATGGGGTCTCTGTCTTCTTCAGAGAATAATACTTCATTGAGTCTCTCTGCAATCTCTGTTTCCTCTTTAATAACCCCTTGCCTTCCATTGTCATCTAATGGTCCAATGGCCTTCCTAGTTGGGTTCTTACTTCTAATGTACTTAAAGAAGTCTTTGTTATTTCTCTGAGTATTTTTAGCTATACGCTCCTCAAAGTCTTGCTTTGCTTTCCTGATTGTTGCCTTGCATTTGTTCTGCCAGAATTTATGTTTCTGCCTGCTGTCCTCATTCGGACAAGCCTTCCATCTTCTAAATGAGCTTTTCTTGCTCTTGATCACTTCCCGAACAGCTCCTGTAAGCCACATTGAAGTCCTCTTGGACCTGGCAGTGCCCTTTTTCCTTTTGGGTATGCATTCCATTTGGGCCTCTGTTATTGTCTTTGTAAACAGTCTCCATGCCTCTTGGAGTGTTTGGACTCTCTCAATTTTCCCTTTCAGCTTCTTTTTTTATTATTTTCCTCATCTTTGGGAAATTTCCTTTTTGAAAATTTAAGGTCTCTGTGTTAGATTTTATCAGTGACTTGCGGTCTATGATCAAGTTAAACATAATAGAGTTGTGGTCACTGTTCCCTATTGGATCAGTCACATTAACATCTTGCACCAGATCCTGAGTATTACTCAGGATCAAGTCAAGGAAGGGACAGAAAAAAAGGGGTGGAAGGGAAGGCGATTCAACTTCTAATTCATATTTATTTTAAATAAAGGTCCAAATGCAAGGACTTCTCTACATCTTCGTAGCTCTATGTTTCGCCTCTTCCCTCCCCCTTTCTCCCCAATGAAGGCTTAATTGTTCTCATTTGTTAAGACCAACGGGGAGGGAGAGAAAAGGGAAAAGGTAATGAAGATTCCTTATACGTCCCCTCCCCCCCTCCCCTCCTTCATCTCTTTCGGAGTCATATTTACAAATGCGGCGGGGAGGGAACTTAAAAGAGATTCTTCTATCAAGCACAGAAGGGGTCAAGGGAACCGAGATGATGATTCCTAGAAGGGAAGGAAATAGGATGAGGGGATGTCTGTCCCTGTCTCCTTCCCCTTAACCGGAAGTGGTCTCTTTCCCAAAAGCGTCCCTTCCGGTCCGTCCTTTTTCTCCCTGGCTTGGAAGAGAGAGAGAGAGAGCGAGAGCAGAGGCAGGGGGTGGAGGACCGTAGGTGGAAGAGACGCCGGGAGGGAGGAGGAGGCGCCGGGGGAGTTTTTGCCCCAGAGAAGGTTGGTGTGTGTTGGGGGCGGGGGGGGGGAGAGGAGGATAAATGGCGGGAGAGGGGAATTAATGAATTCCATTGGTTGGAGGGGCTCGCCTCTCTAGCACAAGGAGAAGGGCCTTCTCCGTGTCCGCCCCAACCCTGGGCTGCAGACAGAATTGCTGCCCATTAGGAAAAGACGGAAAACCTGGCTGGCAGGGCAAGGCTGGGGGGTGGGGGGAGGGGGCGACGGGGTGTCGAGCCCCGTTCGTTGGCTCTATTAGATTCACAGGTCCCTTTGATTGATGGGAGGGAAGGGAGGGTCATTTTAAATTCGGGATGGTTTTTAATTGCTTTTTATCTCTTTATTATTTTTATTAAAAATTTAAGGGGGTGTATGTAATATTTATTTGATTGTGCGCCGCCCTGAGTTGCCCTAGGGCAAGAGGGCAGGATATAAATAAATAAATAAATGTGTGGGGTGGCGGTGGGGATAATTGAGGGTGGGGGGAGAGTCCAGGCAAAGGAAGAGCCCCCCACTCTGAAGTGCTTACACCATAGAGAGGGTGGGTGGGTGGGGCGGGGGTGACAGGAGAGGCCTAGCTGGATGCAGGGGGAAGGGGGAACATGGAAGAAGGTGTCCCAAAAGCCCCCATGGCTGCCTGAGGGAGGAGGGGGTCCGCAGCCCCTTCTCTCCCCCTGGACACATGTGTTGCCCTAGGAACGTCTGAAAGTGCCTAAAGAACATAAGAACAGCCTTGCTGGAACAGGCCACAGGAGCCCATCCAGTCCAGCATTTTGTCTCACACAGTGGCTCACCATTTCCTTCAGGGTATTCCCAAGCAGATGCCTTCACCTGCTTAGGATTCCCTGGAAATGATATTGAGAGATATCCTGCCTATCTCTCCAACCCGGAGGTTGTCCTTAAGTATCCATGATTATAGCCATTGATACTCTTGTCCTCCATGAACTTGTCTAATCCTTTCTTAAAGCTGTCAAGACTGATAGCTGTCACCACTTCTTCTGGCAGGGAGTTCCATAGACCAGTAATCCTCTGGGTGAAAAAGATCATTAGGAAGGGTATAGAAAATAAGTCAGCAAGTGTCATTTTGCCTCTTTATAAATCTATGGTGAGGCCCCACCTGGAATACTGTGTACAGTTCTGGTCGCCATACCTCCAGAAGGATATTATGGAGCTGGAAAAAGTGCAGAGGAGGGCAACCAGAATGATTAGGGGACTGGAACACCTTCCTTACCATCTGAGGCTGCAACGGTTGGGCCTCTTCACTCTTGAACGACGACGTCTAAGAGGTGACCTGATTGAAGTTTATAAAATCATGCACGGTGTGGACAAAGTAGATAAGGAAAAACTGTTTTCCCTATCGCATAACACTAGAACTAGGGGACACTCCATGAAACTTTTGGGTACTAGTTCTCAAACAAATAAGAGAAAGTACTTTTTCACCCAGAGGATTACTGGTCTATGGAACTCCCTGCCAGAAGAAGTGGTGACAGCTGTCAGTCTTGACAGTTTTAAGAAAGGATTAGACAAGTTCATGGAGGACAAGAGTATCAATGGCTATAATTATGGATACTTAAGGACAACCTCCGGGTTGGAGAGATAGGCAGGATATCTCTCAATATCATTTCCAGGGAATCCTAAACAGGTGAAGGCATCTGCATGGGAATATTCTGAAGCAAATGGTGAGCCACCGTGTGAGACAGAATGCTGGACTGGATGGGCTCCTGTGGCCTGTTCCAGCAAGGCTGTTCTTATGTTCTTATGTACTTTCTCTTATTTGTTTGAGAACTAGTACCCAAACGTTTCATGGAGTGTCCCCTAGTTCTAGTGTTATGCGATAGGGAAAACAGTTTTTCCTTATCTACTTTGTCCACACCGTGCATGATTTTATAAACTTCAATCAGGTCACCTCTTAGACGTCGTCGTTCAAGAGTGAAGAGGCCCAACCGTTGCAGCCTCAGATGGTAAGGAAGGTGTTCCAGTCCCCTAATCATTCTGGTTGCCCTCCTCTGCAGGGGGAAGGGGCTCTTCCTCTCCATTTCCAATGGGAAAAAGAGACACCACAGACGAATCCTCTTCCCCTTTGGGGCCACCCTAGAGAGTCCTTTCCTCTCTGGACTGCCTTCACTTTGGAGGGAGGGGAAAATGCTGAGAGGTTGAGGGAAAAGAGACACGAATCCTCCCCCCACCCCTTTGGGGAATTACAAGGGAAGAGCCAGAGAAGATGTTCACCGGGTGGAGGAATGGTGGGGTTTTTCCCTTCACAAGGGATCTTCTGCTCCTGGAAGAGTTTTCTCTTGTTCTCCTTGGGAAGCTCCAGGCTGTTAAGGGAAGAAGAGAAGAAACTCCACCTGGCATGTCACTAAACTCTCAAAAAGATGAACAGCTTTTAAGTAATTAAATCAGCCAGAGAGGTTTTGAAATGGGAAAAGAGAATTTTAGATAAGTTTTTCAATCATAGCATAACATAGCATTACATGATATTACATGATCATGACATGTGCATACGTGGTACTTAATTCCATGAAAATCAAGGACCATGATGAGCATTTTGATGAGACTTTTATACTTTTCATGAGCCATGCACACGTGTTCTTCAGTCCAGAGCAGCCCCCATGGGCAGTAGGCGTTTCACATTTAACTTGACGTTACATATTCAACTAGCCTATTCTATGACGTACATTTATCCTGTCCTCTTTGCTTGTCACATACATTCTAACATGTTCAGTGGTAAACATGTCTGCTAACTCAGATAAGACCCTTTTGGGTGTGTTTTCAGTAAGCTGGCTGTAAACAACTTTTAACTAGAGAGAGTTTCATAATTCCAAGATGGCTGTGCTCATATTACAACCTTATTGTAACTAGATGCATTGCTTTGTAAAGGGAATATGCTTAATTAATTTTAGCTAATTTTGTACCCACAGGCAAAAGCAGGGAACAAAAAAGAAAAAAAGACTATTAAAAACAGCATGCAAATTTCAGGCTTGCTGGCTTGTATAAGATTCACCCTCTTTTTACAGATGAGGTGGGTGGGATTTTAATGGGGGTGGGATTTTATGGATGTTTTATTGTTTTTTAAGCTTTTATTGTGAGCCGCTCGGAGTCGCTTCAGCGAGGGGGTGGCAATACAAATGTATAAGTTAAATTAAATTAAAAATTAAATTGTGAGAATACATAGAATATTTATTTGTTTGTTTGCTTGTTAGATAGTTACAGTTATACCCGCCTCTCTAGGGAAAAATGAATCCCTACCCGAAGCAGCTAACAGCATAAAATCCCACACACAACAAGCAGACTTATTAAAAATACCCCCCATAAAACTACAATAAGAGCTCAATAAACAGGCCATAAAAATGGGCCAAAATACACCAGACCAGCGTTCTAAGCCACCCAATTAAGAAAATATATGCCGGGTCCCAGTCTAAAAGTCAGGGGTAGGCAAAACATTTACAAAGGCCTCAAAAAAGTATAGTCTTCAATTGCTTTTTAAAAGACTGGAGCAAGGAAGCTTGGTGTGGCTCAAGTGGAATAGTGTTCCATAGCTTTTCCTCGTCCCAGTCTTCCTAGCCAATCTCAGGGATGGCACTTGAAGCTGTGCTGACACAAAGGTGCGAGTGATGTGGGCTACAGACCTGAAGGAAAGATGTGGTAATCTCATGTATCGATAACTGTAATGCTCTCCACGTGGGGCTCCCCATGTTCCTGATACAGAAACTTCAATGGGTGCAGACAATTTGCACATGTCTCCCTAGTCTTGGCAGAACTGCATTGGCTGCCAGTTGTGTCCCATGTCAAGTCTTAACTTCCAAAGTTGTAAATGGTTTGGGATCTTCCTATTTGGTGACACGTCTTCCCTCAGAAATTAGGCCCACTTCACCCGGTCTTCCCCGACAATGCAACTCCAAGTTCTGAATCCCAGATTGGCTCGCAAGTCAGTTACCCACCGTAGGGCTTTCTCAGTGGCAGCTCTGGCTCTTTGGAACACACTGCCGGAGGAGCTGCATATGATTGACTCTTTAGGGACCTTTAAAAGACAATTGAAGACCTTTCTGTTTGAGGAGGCCTTTAGCTGTTTTGTTGAAGATCAAACAGGAGGCCTTCTGAATGCCTTTCTGTCACAAGAGTTTTTGGTTCTTTGTTCTGATTTTGATTAGGTGGGTGGGGGTTGTTTTATTGTCATCAGCAACAGCTACTCATATCTGAGCATCTCCCCCCCCCCTGAAAATCATTATTTTATCCATTGGTGGTTGTGTCTCTGGTGACTCAATAAGCCGATCTTGGTATGAAACATGCGACTACGCACATTACACTGAATAGATGGAGGAGGACATGGTTGAGTTTGATGAAGCTTCCGGGCTTGTCACTTAGACTCTTCATGTCTGCATCGTTCCCCTTCAAAATGATTGGTAGAGGTAGAGATGGTTTGGTGCCAGAGTAAGTGATCTTCAGCAACTGTCTCCCAGGTTTGTGGGTTTATACCTGAGACCTTCATGGTTTTTTTCAGATGGTCCTTGTAGCACTTCAGAGGAGCTCTGCGAGGAGCCAAGTTCCCCATAAAGAATTTGGCAAGGAAACTTAGAATCATCCATATGGCAGACATGCCCTATCCATCTAAGATGATGGCATATTGTCTTAATGGCCTTTGTCTTAACAGTGTTTTTTCCACTGCTTTTTAAAAAATTCGCATAGTCAAAGCAATGGTATTTCCAGTGGGAATGTATGGGTGTGAGAGCTGGACCATTAGGAAAGCTGAGCGCAGAAGAATAGATGCCTTTGAGATGTGATGTTGGAGGAGAGTCCTGAGAGTCCCTTGGACAGCAAAGAAAACAAATAGGTCAATACTGGAAGAAATCAATCCTGACTGTTCATTGGAGGGACAAATAATGAAGATGAAGCTAAAGTACTTTGGACATCAAATGAGAAGGGAGGACTCACTTGAGAAGGCTTTGATGCTGGGAAAGGTAGAGGGGCAAGAGAAGAAGGGTGCGTCCAAAGATGAGATGGCTAGATGGTATTGTAGACACAATGGGCACTGAGCTGGGCAGGCTCAGGAGGATAGGGGTGCCTGAAGGAAAATGGTCCATGGGGTCGCAAAGGGTCAGAATTGACTGTGCGACTGAACAACAACAACAAGCCGTCCAGAATGAGAGTCCATCCCATAAGAACAAGAACAGCCCAGATGGGTGGGATATAAGTCCAATGAATGAATAAGTAGGAAATGTGGTGGGTGAGAAACAGTCCTCTTTTTTAAATACCAGGATGTATATTTCTTTTGTGTTCAAAGTCTTTGATTCTAACCCAAACCCTCCTTGATCTTCTCTGCAGTGACCAAAAGGATCCCAACAAGTACTCTGTAATCTCTTCCCTGTGTTGGATCAGAATTAGATCAGGTATGGAGAATAAAAGCTAATAGAAGACTCCTTCTGTATTTGAATCCTAATGTGTTTAACCATTTTAATTGGTGCTTTTACTTCTTTGGAATGAAATGTTCCTTGTTTTAGTGCTTAAACATGGGCTAACATGGGTGGGTGGAGAGAAGGATTTTTGCAGAGCTCAGAAGCCTCAATGCGTGGATGAGGCGGTGGTGTCGAGAGGAGGGCTTCAGATTTGTCAGGAACTGGAGAACATTTTGGGACAAGCCAAATCTGTTCAGGAGGGATGGGTTGCATTTAAACCATGATGGGACCAGATTGCTGGCACTCAACATCAAAAAGGCTGCAGAGCAGCTTTTAAACTGATAACTGGGGGAAAGCCGACAGGAGCTGGGCAGCATCCGGTTCGGGAAAGTGTGTACTTGAGTAGTGAGGAGGATGCAAAAATTACTGAGCAGAGCAAGGAGCTAGTCACTAGCATTCTAGCAGAAGGATGCAAGAGGCAGTCTAACAATACAACTGGACACAAAAGACTGTATCAGGAAAGCATATATAAATGCTTGTATGCAAATGCCAGAAGCCTCCGGAACAAAATAGGGGAGCTGGAATACTTAGCAATAGATAAGAATATTGATATTATTGGTATCACTGAAACCTGGTGGACGGATGATAGCCAATGGGATACAGTTATCCCAGGCTACAAACTGTACAGGAAGGATAGGAAGGGGCAAATGGGAGGTGGTGTAGCCTTGTATGTCAAAGAAGTGATAAAATCGTATGAATTGGAATATCTAGGTGATTTGGAGTCACTATTAGAAGCTCTGTGGGTAAGAGTACCAGGCCACAAGGATGGTCTAACAGTAGGCATATACTATCGGCCTCCGACCCAAACTCTTGAGGGAGAATGGCAGTTGGAGAATGTTGTAAAGAAGGCATCCAAGAAGGGAAGCCTGGTTATAATGGGGGACTTCAATTACCCTCACATAGACTGGGTAAACTGTTGTTCAGCACATGATAAAGAGATAAAGTTCCTAGATATGCTAAATGATTGTTCCCTGGGACAGATGGTTGAAGACCCAACTAGAGGTACAAGAATCCTTGACTTGATCCTGAGTAATACTCAGGATCTGGTGCAAGATGTTAATGTGACTGATCCAATAGGGAACAGTGACCACAACTCAATTATGTTTAACTTGATCATAGACCGCAAGTCACTGATAAAATCAAACACAGAGACCTTAAATTTTCAAAAAGGAAATTTCCCAAAGATGAGGAAACTAGTAAAAAAGAAACTGAAAGGGAAAATTGAGAGAGTCCAAACACTCCAAGAGGCATGGAGGTTGTTTACAAAAACAGTAACAGAGGCTCAATTGGAATGCATACCCAAAAGGAAAAAGGGCACTGCCAGGTCCAAGAGGACTCCGATGTGCCTTACAGGAGCTGTTCGGGAAGTGATCAAGAGCAAGAGAAGCTCATTTAGAAGATGGAAGGCTTGTCCGAATGAGGACAGCAGGCAGAAACATAAATTCTGGCAGAACAAATGCAAGGCAACAATCAGGAAAGCAAACCAAGACTTTGAGGAGCGTATAGCTAAAAATACTCAGAGAAATAACAAAGACTTCTTTAAGTACATTAGAAGTAAGAACCCAACTAGGAAGGCCATTGGACCATTAGATGACAATGGAAGGCAAGGGGTTATTAAAGAGGAAACAGAGATTGCAGAGAGACTCAATGAATTCTTTGCTTCAGTATTCACTGAAGAAGACAGAGACCACATGCCCAAAACAGAGCCTATCTTCGTAGGGAGGGAAACCGAAGAATTAAGCAAGATAGAAATAACCAGGGAGGAGGTCCTTGCATGTCTTGTTAAGCTAAACACTAACAAATCACCAGGACCAGATGGCATCCATCCACGAGTTCTCAGGGAACTTAAAGATGAAATTGCTGATCTCCTAGCCAAAATATATAATATTTCCCTCAAATCAGGCTTTGTGCCTGATAACTGGAAGGTAGCGAATGTAACACCAATTTTCAAAAAAGGATCCAGGGGTGATCCAGGAAATTACCGACCTGTCAGTTTGACATGTGTCCCAGGTAAAGTGATGGAAACCATCCTAAAAGATAGAATTAATAGGTACATAGAAGGGAAGGCACTGCTAAAGGAGAGCCAACATGGCTTTTACAAGGGCAAATCATGCCTCACTAATCTGTTGGAATTTTTTGAGAGTGTCAACAAGCATGTGGATAAGGGGGATCCAGTTGACATTGTTTATCTGGACTTTCAGAAGGCTTTTGACAAGGTCCCACACCAAAGGCTCTTGAATAAACTTACCAGTCATGGAATAAAGGGACAGGTCTTGTCCTGGATCAGCAACTGGCTAAGGGACAGGAAACAGAGGGTAGCACTAAATGGACACTTCTCCAAATGGAGGGAAGTAAAGAGTGGGGTGCCCCAAGGTTCAGTACTGGGACCCCCGCTTTTCAACCTCTTCATAAATGATCTAGAGGTAGGAGTAAAAAGCAAGGTAGCCAAATTTGCTGACGACACTAAATTATACAGGGTAGTTGAAACTGTGAGAGATTGTGAAGAGCTCCAGAGGGATTTCTTGACACTGGGGGAGTGGGCAAAACAGTGGCAAATGAGCTTCAACATCAGTAAGTGCAGAGTGATGCATGTTGTGGCAAAAAACCCCAATTACATTTATAAACTGATGGGGTCTGAACTCTCTGTGACAAACCAGGAAAGGGACCTTGGTGTCCTGGTGGACAAGAGCTCAATGAAGGTGTCAACCCAGTGTGCCTCAGCAGTGAAAAAAGCAAACTCAATGCTAGGGATCATTAGGAAAGGTATAGAAAATAAGTCAGCAAGTGTCATTTTGCCTCTTTATAAATCTATGGTGAGGCCCATTTGTTGAAATTCTGATTCATGTAAAGATATCTTCTCAATCAGTCAGCCTCATTAGCAGCAGTTTATATCCTCAGATCTTTTGAGGTAGAGACAGAAAAAACACGACTCCAGTCCTTGGCTGACAAACGATACTGATGCCTTCTCTTTATTCAGGCAGAGAGACTCAGAAACGAAACTTAGGCAAGCATTGTATACCAGAAACGAAACTTAGCAGAAACAAAACTCAGGGCATACAGCCAATCAGAGGTGTCAGAACCCAAAGAAAAAGAGATAAGGAGAATAGCAAGCAAAGAGGCTTTTGTTTACAAAATGTGTCAGAGACAGGCAAGACAGAAACCAGATGCATTCCTACATGTCCTCCTTTTTCATTTAAATTTGAGAGAGGAACGGCTAATCATACCCCTGCATGTCATCATATACATCATCACTGTCCTCCTGGACATCGTACCCCTCCTGACTCATGGTACTTTGTTCCGGAGGATGATACCTCATTGAGTACAATTGCCGTCGTGCAAAACTCGATGTCTCCCTTCTACGCAATGGACATGTGTTACACATAGAAATAAGATTAGGAATACAATTAATGCAAAAACACAAAGGTATAAGGCAGATAATAATAAACCCATAAAAGAAAACTTGTCTAAGGACAGACAAATCAGGCAACCAAGAAGTCACCCAATCAAAGAGATTAACATCAGTGCGTACATTGTTAGTAATACTCTCCTGTAAATTCCTGTAAGTTCTTTCTCAATAGTATTATTCAGATCCTGGAATTTTACCCGACATCCCTGGTTCCCGACCAGTTTACAAAATCCTCCGGATTTTGCCAACAGGTAATCTATGGCCAGTCTGTAAGGTAAAATAACCCAATGCTGCACATTGATATTGTCCTGGATGGAAATTCGTGGCAACTCCATTAAAAAAGAACCACATGTTAGGATCCTTGATTTGCCATCCATTGCAAATTGAACCACTATCTATAGCAGAATAATCAGGAGTAAACATAGGAAATACATCATATATATCTTCAATAGTAGTGTTAAACAAGGTATAATTAAGCTTATAAGAACTGTTATAACTACCCCATAACCAAAAATAATCATCACAACCCGTATAATTGCCTACATTCTGCAAAACCCTTTTTGCTTGAGTCCAGTACTTCCATTTACTATTCCAGACTCCAGAACTATGACAGCAGAAACAAAGTCCTTTAGTGTATTTCTTGAATGTCATGCTTCGCCAGCGGGTGTTGTTAAATTGTTCTGGAGGATTAGAGAAGAGTGTAGATCTATCAAGATGTTGCAAATGTCCAATAACCAACTCTGGTGTGTTGAACAATGCCGGAAGAAAAGCCATTTGAGACACTGCCAGTGGATGCTCATAGTATAACGTTGCAGTCTTACCATGAACCTCAAACATATAGTTAGCATGACGAATCCAAAAGTTGGGGTTGCCCCCATGAGGCATTGTTCTTACAGCTGGAAGCACAGTAAGAAAGAAAAGAACAAATGTCAGCAAATTTAGTCTACTGGTGAACCACCATCCTGGAGCTGAGTAACCTTCTTCTCTCTCCATGGACGGATCGCTCGAGCAGGAATCCACACAGGTCCTGAGGTTGTAGAAACCGCTGCGTATCCTCGTCCCCAGGTGATTAGAGGCACAGGACCCTTCCACTCAGGATCGGGTTGCTGCCGATAAACGACCAATGGCTTAGGAAGACACTCCTCGGTCCTGAAATGCAATTCGACTGGAGAGTGTGACCTGTTATGGGGAGCAAGAAGAAAATTAAGAGTATACAGTACTTTAGCAACAGCTGTAGGTATTTCAGCCACAGGAACCCCTCTATCTCCCACTTGCTTGTGTAACACATTTTTGAATGTCAGGTGGGCTCTTTCAACAATCGCCTGTCCAGTCGAGTTATAGGGTATTCCATGGGTTAGCTTAATGTCCCACTGACGGCAAAAGTCCTGAAAGGCAGAAGAAACATATGATGACCCATTGTCTGTCTTAAGGCTTCTAGGTTTACCCATTGCCGCAAACGAACGAATGCAATGTTGTATAACATGTCTGGATGTTTCACCCCGTAAGGGTGTAGCCCATATAAATCCAGAGAAGGTATCAACAGTCACATGTAACTTAGAAAGCGGAGCCAAAGCAGGTATTTGCGTGACATCCATCTGCCATAGCTGATTAGCTTCTGTTCCTCGAGGATTAACAGCATCAAATGGCAGGAATATAGGAGACTTCGTACAGGAAGCACAGGATGACACAATGTCTCTAGCCTGTGACATAGGAATGGAAAATCGTTTATGCAAAACCTTAGCAGATTGATGAAACATTGCATGACTGTCAATGGGGTTGTCAAAGAGAGAAAAAACCTCAGCAGAGTCCTGGAGAGCAGAATCTGCTCGTGCATTGCCCTCCGTCAGATAACCTGGGATCCTTGTGTGAGAGCGTATGTGGGCAATAAAGAATGGGACCGTACGGTTGGAAAGAAAACCTTGAAGCTGTTGGAATAAGGCAAAAAGATCCCTATCCATCGATGGAGACAAATAAGCTTGAGCTAAAGTAAAAACAAGGCGGTAAACATATTGAGTATCCACAATCAGGTTAAAAGGCACATCAGAAAACGTAGAGAAAGCAAGTATGACCGCTGCCAGTTCCGACCGCTGGGCCGATGCTTGAGGTCCTGTAAAAACAACCTCCCATTCCCCAGTAGGACCCTGCCATGTAAGGACTCCACGGGAGGGGGAGCCATCCGAGAAAAGAGTAACGGCATGCAAGATAGGTTGCATGCAAAGCGGAGATGACAGGGAGTAAGAAGTGAGATTCAGCAAGGTAAACCGCTTATCCTTGGGGGGGTTAAATTTAACTTGTCCCACAAAGTCCGCCATGGCCACCTGAAATGCCTCAGAATGCTGTAGCAAGGCGGTTAGCTGATCCTATGAAAAAGGAAAACAAACAAAGTCAACGTCATAACCAGTCAAATGCTTTGCCCTAGTACGGCATTTGAGGAAAAGATCAGCAATCGCATCAGGCAGGCGATAACAGTTTTTCGAGGGAGTGTGCGCCAAGTGTAGCCATTCCACGATGGCCACCTTCTGAGCGTTGACAGGCGCGAACAAAACCGCAGTGGGCAGCCTCGGTGTGGGAAGAAGAGCGCATGCCAGCACAATGGTGCCTGAGGGCACCCAATCCACAGCGATGGTATGCAGCTTTTCGTTGAGGCGTTGAAGAGCTGTACGCATCTCCGTTGTGCAGGGAATGATGTCCGCTGGAGAAGTGTGTCCAGAAAGAGCAGCAAAGAGTGGTGACAGTTCCTCCATGCTCAGGGCCAAGAAAGGATGAGCCCAATTTATGTTCCCTAGCAATTGTTGCAATTGTACAAGAGTGAACTGCTCTGGAATAGCTATTGTTGGCAATAGCGGAGTTGAAACTGTAGCTGAGAGCCTATGTCCCAGATATTGGAATGGATACATCCGCTGCACTTTTTCAGGAGCTATGATCAAGCCCGCTTGTTGCAAAATGTCTGCTAGGTCCTGCAGGTGTTTCTCCGTGACTTGTGGACCATGCAATAAAATGTCATCTGTGTAATGATAGACTTTAACCTCTGGATGACGTTGCCTGAAAGGTTCCAAAGCCATGTTCACAAAATGTTGGCATAGAGTCGGCAAGTTGGCCATACCCATAGGCAAGACACACCATTCAAACCGTTGAGTAGGATGTTCATTATTGTATACTGGCAATGTAAATGCAAATTTTTCTCTGTCTTGTGGCGCTAGCAAGATTGTATAAAAACTCCTTCAAATCTATGACCATGAGTTGATGATCTTCCGGAATCATGTTCGGATTAGGAAGTCCAGATTGTAGAGGTCCCATTGGCAAGATGTGCTCATTAACTTTTCTCAAATCATGCAACAATCTCCATTTTCCAGACTTCTTTTTCACCACAAAAATCGGAGAGTTCCAAGGACTAGTGGTTGTTTGAATATGTCCCAGATTTAATTGCTCCTGTACAAGGGCCTCCGCCGCTTGGAGCTTTTCTCTTGAGAGCGGCCATTGATCCGTCCACACTGGCGGGGTGTTTTTCCATTGTAGTGGAAGTGCATGCAACGGCGCTGCAGGGGAGGCCCGTATCAAAAATTTGTCTGCAAGGTACACCCTGTTTTAGCCAGGAGATCCCGGCCCCACAGAGTAATAGGAATATCCATAATCAGGGGGTGAAGAGAAACTTTTGTTCCCCCTGAGGTCTCAAAGACGATTGGATGAACACTCTGCTGTGCTGGCTCGTACCCGCCCACCCCATAAACTTCCCTACAGGGGCGGACGGCCCATCCAGTTGGCCAATCTTTTTTTGCCACCACTGAAATATCGGCTCCTGTATCGACCAATCCAGACACTGAACGTCCACCCATAAGCAGCGAGCGGGTCGGTCTATCCTCGGTGATTTGTATCACCGCCATAGCCGCTGTTGCAGTCCCCTCCTGGGATGGAGTTGCAGTGGTCCCTAGTGGGAGCAGATGAAGGCGTCCTACAGGTTGTCCCTTAGGCAGGGTGAGATGTTGCGTGGCTGATGCAGGGATGACAATTTCTTGGTGACCCAATGTAACTGACCCTGCTGCAATGTGTACAGAAGCGGGCAAGGCGTCTGGGCAAGGAAGAACAATGCCTATCATGCCCTGGGGAATAATATCATCAACCATTGTGGGAAGAGCCTCCACGCACCCTGGCATAGTAAAAGTACAGTCCTTAGATAACCTCAATAAAAGTCCTTCTTTTAGAGGATGGTTTTTTCTATATCGTGAAATCATTTCTTGGGCAAGTTCCATATCTTCTTCCATCTCTTGCAAAACCTCCTCTATTGCCTCTTCACTGACCTCTGGTAGCCCTATTATTTTGCCTGGGCCCGAGCAAGGCCCGCACTCCCATTTCCCTGCTGCTGTGGAGAAAAGTCAGAGTCTTTGTGCTGAGCAGCTGAGGGGTTGGCATTAGGATTTGAGCGGCACTGATTGGCCCAATGGTACCCTTTCTGGCAAATGGGACACTTCCTTGAAGGGCGTGCTGCCTGCTTTTGAGAGAAGCGACATTGTGCTTTAAAATGTCCTTCTTTTCCACAGCCAAAACAACGTTTGTTTTGAGCCTGAGTTGTGGGCAATTGAACTGCAGCTGCCAGAAGTTGAGCCTTGTAACTGTGAGTCCCCACATTTTGACAAACTTTCATCATGTCTGCTATAGATGTTCCTGGCCTAGCATAAACAGCTGTCAGAGCCCCTTTACAATCCTCATTGGCATTTTCAAAAGCCAGTTGTTTCATGAGCATTTCCCGTGCCGGCACATTTTCCACCTGGCGGCTGAGAGCAGTCATGAGTCTGTTAATGAACTCAGTGTAATCCTCTTTAGGGCCCTGCCTAATTGCTGCAAATCCAGCAACTGAGCTATCCCCTTTGGAAGGAATCTTACTCCAGGCGCGCATGACTATCTGAGCAATCTCTCCCAGCTGGGCATCAGTGAGTGCCAACTGCTGTGTGGGGTTGGCAAAATTTCCCTCCCCACATAACATATCCATCGTGAGTGCAGGGCGTGTATGGTGTACCTCCCAAGCCACATCCCTCCACTCTTGCAAGCAGAGCATGGCTTCTGCAGGAGGCAGGAGTGCTTTAATCATCTGTTTCCAATCCACTGGTAGCAATTTTTGAGAAGCAATGGCTTCCAACAAAGCTTTCGTAAAAGGTGCATTAAACCCATAGTCACGTATGCTGACTCTTAGTTCCTTCAGATATTTGTAATGGAGGGTTTCATATCTATCTGGGACTGCCGGTGCATTGCCCACAGCCGGAGCCCCCCTTATCACTGGGTATATCCCAGGAGATTCCACATCCAACACAGCTGCCGTTAAAGCAGCAGAAAAATGTGTCTTTGTAGGGCTAAAAATGCTTGATTGTTGCAAGGCAGGATATAATGTCCCATCTCCATTTCCACCTCCACCCCCATCAGGAGGCTGTTGTTTCTCATATGATGGAGGAGCAGTTGCCATGGCCCCCCCTTTATCTGGAGGCAAAAGCTGTGGGAGGGGGCGGCCATCAAGTCTTTGAGACAATAAAATATTTTTTGGAGTAAGTCTCTGAAGGCAGTCTCTAATTTCCTCCCATGTAAATAATATTGATCTAGAAATTCCATTATGCTTCTGCATTTCTCTCCCGATCTGTTTCCACTGTTTTAAGTCCAGACCTTCATATTTAAACCAAGGACAGATTTTTGCTATAGCTTTAACTAGCTTTTGTATCTCCTGTTCATCAGCCTTTCGCCCATTGTTAATCAAAAGATCTGAGATATCTTTACAAAGTTCATTCCCTTGCGAAGACAATATGCACCCCATAATTAAATTGTGTTTTCCACTTTTCCACTCACCTAGTTGTAATTCTCAAGCGCTCGATTTATGACCTTTCCGGTCGGGTGAATGAGACCTTCCCCGGTCGCCAATTATGAGATGTTAATTGCTGAAGCAGAGTTCAAAGCAGGCTCTCTCATTGTAGCTCAAAGCGTCACACGGAGCGCCACTTGTTGAAATTCTGATTCATGTAAAGATATCTTCTCAATCAGTCAGCCTCATTAGCAGCAGTTTATATCCTCAGATCTTTTGAGGTAGAGACAGAAAAAACACGACTCCAGTCCTTGGCTGACAAACAATACTGATGCCTTCTCTTTATTCAGGCAGAGAGACTCAGAAACGAAACTTAGGCAAGCATTGTATACCAGAAACGAAACTTAGCAGAAACAAAACTCAGGGCATACAGCCAATCAGAGGTGTCAGAACCCAAAGAAAAAGAGATAAGGAGAATAGCAAGCAAAGAGGCTTTTGTTTACAAAATGTGTCAGAGACAGGCAAGACAGAAACCAGATGCATTCCTACACCCCATCTGGAATATTGTGTACAGTTCTGGTCGCCATACTTCCAGAAGAATATTATGGAGTTGGAGAAAGTACAGAGGAGGGCAACCAGAATGATTAGGGGACTGGAACACCTTCCTTACCGTCTGAGGCTGCAACGGTTGGGCCTTTTCACTCTTGAACGACGGCGTCTAAGAGGTGACCTGATTGAAGTTTATAAAATCATGCACGGTGTGGACAAAGTAGATAAGGAAAAACTGTTTTCCCTATCGCACAACACTAGAACTAGGGGACACTCGATGAAACTTTTGGGTACTAGTTCTCAAACAAATAAGAGAAAGTACTTTTTCACCCAGAGGATTACTGGTCTATGGAACTCCCTGCCAGAAAAAGTGGTGACAGCTGTCAGTCTTGACAGCTTTAAGAAAGGATTAGACAAGTTCATGGAGGACAAGTGTATCAATGGCTATAATTATGGCTACCTAAGGACAACCTCCGGGTTGGAGAGATAGGCAGGATATCTCTCAATGCCATTTCCAGGGAATCCTAAGCAGGTGAAGGCATCTCCTTGGGAATACCCTGAAGGAAATGGTGAGCCACTGTGTGAGACAGAATGCTGGACTGGATGGGCTGTGGCCTGTTCCAGCAAGGCTGTTCTTATGTTCTTATGTTCTTATGCTCACCTTTTGAGCTATAAATATGTAGCCAGAAGAGAGTAGGCGAAACCTATGGAGAGCAAATGGAATAAATGCTGAAGAATGTCTCCCATCAGGGCCAGATTTTGGCTAGTCCATCTGGAAGTCACCAACTAGAATTCAAATAGACCTGGACAGAAGGAATTGTTTTCCTCTTTCTGGAATCACTCCATGGAAATGGGCAGTGCTGCTAAAGGCCACCCGGGTTTGCTCTTTCTCCCAGGGAAGCCTAGAGTGGAATCAAATCCCTGACCCCCCCACCTCCCCGCCCCAACCTGGTGTTCCAATTCACTCGGCCAACCAGCTGGCAGCTTTCTGCCAGGAAGCCTGCACTTCTTGAATCTTCTTTTGGTGAAATATAAGGGTTTTTTTGGGGGGGACTGCCTTGGGTTTCAGTCCATGCATGCATAAAAGAGGCCAAATAAAATTGGCAAGATTATAAGAGGTCTTTCCTCTGATAGTTGGCAAGCAAAGCCTTCTTTCCTGCTCTCTTCCTTTGTCCTTTGGGGAACTGGAAGCAAGAGCTGGTGGGCTTTGGACATGGCCACCAGATTACCCGCTAAATGGGTGCAGTTTCCAAGAAACAGAAACTGAAATGTACATACAGGATGTCACTTGATTTCCCAGAAACCATTGAAGGAGAGGCCACATCTTGTGTTTATTGGGAGGCTTTTCAGAGCATGTTCACTCTGGTTTGAGATATATATATATATATTTGCCCCATCTCCATTGCACTTTGGCAGCCAATCCATGGCAGTTGGCGATTTCCTGGTTCCATTCTGGGAAACCAGATGCTGATGTAAACTCCGCCGGGCACCAGAACTCGCCAACTGCTGCAGTTTGGCTGCCGAAGCGCAACATAATAGTGACAAAAAAATCCCAAAATGGAACAAACAAGCTCTGAAAAGCCTCCTGCTGCCAAGGGAAGTGATGGAGGCTGTGAAGGAATACACTAAAATGGCACAGTTCCAGCTGCCGCAGCGGTAAATGCCATATTTTTACTTTGGGGTGGGGGAAGCTCTAGAGGTGCCCCCAGTGGCCACTGTGGGCCGGATTGAGCTGTAGGTTGGGAAGGGACAGGACAACAGCTGCAGTGGCTCAGTAGTTAAGCTCAGTAGTTAAGAAGTCATTAAGAATCCTTTCAACCCAGGATAGGATTGAAGGCTGGCAAGTTGGCAGTTCAAGACCCAAGTGCTGCATGACAGATTGAGCACCTGTCATCTGTCCCAGCTTCTGCCAACCTAGTTGTTTGAAAGCAAGAAATTGCAAGTAGATAAATAGTGACCACTTCAGTGGGAAAAGATCTTTGAGTAGAGCCTCATTTGGATGTTCCCTGAATGGAGTTTTGTCCAGCAAAAATCCTTTCAACCCTGGATAAATTTCTGACACAAAATTATTATTTTTTACGTAACTGGCAAAATGCTTCATTATCTTATGAAACCCCTGGATGGGGGCTCTAATCACTATGGGATGGCATAGAAGTGTAATTGTTATGGCTTTCAAGACTACCATATTTTCAATGTGAGCTTTTATGGATCAAGTCTGATGAAGTGGAATTGATCCATGAAAGCTCACGTTGTAAATATATCAGTTAGTCTTTAAAGCGCTGCAGTGTTTTTGTTTTCTGATATGTCTGAAACACAGACTAACATGGCTACTGTTCCAAAAACATAGTTATGGCTGTTGGGCTGGACCAAGTCTTCCATAGGAGGGTCATGCACAGAGCGAGAGAATACGAGGCGGTGCAGAAGGTGTCCATTCTCACAAACCTTTCACCTTGAAACTAGCCTAGTGTTTTGGGAGTGGGTGGGAAGGGAGGTTTTTTTGTGTGTGTGTGGGGGGGGGAGGGACCCTTGTGCATGATGGAGGGACCAGGGCAGGGCGGGGGGACTGGCTGAGGTTTGAGGAGAAGCTGCTTCCTTTTGACTTGATCTCTCCCCCCCCCCAAAGAAGAAGAAACCCTTGGGGGGGGGGCAAGACTTGCCCTCCATTTTGTCCTCCCCCCTCCCAAGAGCCCCTCTGGAGAGAGGGAGGGAGAGGAGGATGGAGGAGAGGAAGGACTGATGAGAGGAATTGGGCAGAAGAGGTAGGAGAGAATGAGGGAGAGAGAGATGGGTAGGGAAGGGTGGTGGGGTTTGATGAGGGAGGAAAGGGAGAGGCTGGTCAGCCCAATTATTGTCTCAGCTATTAAGACATCTCCTTAATAAGGAGAGAAACCATTTTCACAAGCTTTCCCTTTGGCCTGCCACTTACAGAGACACTGAGGGGTAACCTGGTTGGAAGGAGAATTTACTAACTAATCGCGTGTGCGTGCACCGCTCCCTCAGTGTCTCCTGAAGGCGGAGAAGATGTGAAAAGCCTCAGGAGGGGAGAGGGGCTTTCCTTCCTTCCAGTGTTTTTCTTCCGTGGGGGTGGACTGGGATGGGGGGTCCCTGAAAGGACATGGGTTGACACGTTTCCATCCCTCCTGCCTCCTCTGCCTGAGGAGGAGCAGGAGGAATGGAAACGTTTTGAAAGGGAAAAGGCACAGCCGCCACCACCACCTCCTTTCACGTTAACACACATACACCACCAACTGCCCCTGCCTGCCTGCCCGGCCACCCACCCTCCCCTCAGCTGCCCCTCCTCTGTCGCCCTCCAAACCAGAACCAGAAAGAGACCCCCTCCCTCCCTTCCTCTACTTGGCAAGGGGAGGGGGCATTTCAGGTGGAGGTGCCTTGTGGGTTGTTTTGTTGTTCTTCTCAGGACCCACCGGGTGGAGGAAAGGAAGGGCCTTTTGAGATGGAAGTGGGGGGGGCACCCAAAAGGGGTCTTCTTTTTTTCATTGCGGGGGGGGGGGATTGCTGACTTTACATGGTAGGCCTTTTTTCCCCGGAGGGGAGAAGGAGGCTTTTGGGCTGCCGGGGGGGGGGGGCAGATGCATATCTTGTGTGAGTTGGGGTGGGGGTGATGATGCACCCCAACTCCAAAAGTAACAGAGATTTATTTACTTTATTTTATTTTAAACATATCTCGCCTTCCTGGTGGGTACGCCACTCAGGGCGGCTAACAACAAAAGGGGAAAGGGGAGAGGGAGAAAATATAATAGGTAAAAATCACAATATAAAAACAATTAAAACAACTGCAGCTAAAAACATGACCCAAAACCCCCAGCTAAAATCAGCATTAAAACAGAGCCACAAACAAATCATCATTAAAAAAACCAACAACCCTCACCCACATTAAAACAGAGTAACGAAACCGGGGAAGGTCCCTAGCATAGGCTAAATCAGCCCGTGGGCTTGACTAGTGGAGTCTAGCGTGCCCCACACCCGCTGACAAAGCCATGTCTTCAGCATCTTTCTAAAAGGGAGTATTTCTGTCAGGAGACACAGCTCCAGTGGTAGGAGGTTCCACAGGGTTGGGGCAGACACGGAGAAGGCTCTCTTCCTGGTCCCAGTAAGATGTACTTCTTTCACTTCTGTGTAATGGGTGGTGGTGGTGGGCTTCCATCCTGGGTTTTCTTGTGAGGAGGAGGGGGAGGAGTCCAGGAGAGGGAAGGGAAGAGAAATAATGTCAGAAGGAGGTTTCCCTTCACAAGGGACATATTCTACCTCTTTCTCAGAGCTTTCTCTTCTCCTCGGACTCCTCCTCTTCCTCCTCGGGGAGCTCCAGGGAAGTGAGGAAGAGAAGAGGGAACGGGATCAGTAATGTAGAACAAAGACTGTTAAAAACAGCATGCAAATGTCAGGCTTGTGAGAATACATAGAATGATGCTTATGAATATTATTCACCCTGTGTTCATTGGTGCCTAGATGCTTCAATGCCAGTGGAGGGTTGGCCAAAGATTTCTTCCATCCAAAGAGAAGTATCATGATTACTGGATTTTAAGGCATCGAAGCGTCAATACTTTCAGGGAGAGAAGTTATGTTGGAGGGTGTGTTTGTCTGGCTTTGATTGTTATAGTTTTCCAATAAACATTCCATCTCTGTTTTCTTTTTCTCATAATTCAATTTCTTTAAATCTTGCCTATTGTCATCTATATTAATACCCAAATATTTAGAATTAGTTTTAATTTTAACATTTCTTCAATCAAAAGAGAAGTTTAATGAATATTTGATTTTAATTGAATAATTGATTTTAAACTCTGGGAGAAGGTTTACTTTGGGGGTTGAGCTTTGATTGAAGAATGGGTTTGAATGGGTTTGAGAAACAGATCTACTTTGGGGATGGATGTTGGCTTCCTCTTCTGAAATCTCTGGTGGTCTGAAGCAGGGAAGGTTTCATCTCTCCCATCCTGCCTTTGTGACCTTCCTGTCTTTAGAGGGGAGACCTGGTCGCTTATATCACACTGCATTTCTTAATTGAGTCTGTGTTATAATGGGAATCTTTGAAGCATCCAGTCTCATGGAAAGACAGTGACTTCGGAGCAGGAGGGGGAGAGTTCTTTCCTCTCAAACATTTGATCTTCCACCCTTTAGGTGAAACTTGATGGATGCGCTCTGTGGTTGGCCCCAGGGTTGCTGTGAAACAGTCCTCTTTCTTTAATACCAGAATGTATATTTATTTTGTGTTCAAAGTCTTTGATTCTAACCAAGCCATCCTTGATCTTCCCTGCAGGGGCTGGAAGGATCCCAACAAGTACTCTGTAATCTCTTCCCTGTGTTGGATCAGAATTAGATTAGGTATGAAGAATAAAAACTAACTAGCAGAGGTTGCCCGGCGTTGCCGGGCTGTTTTAAATGGTGTTGGAAAGTTTTTGTTTTTGTTGTTAATGTTTGTAAAGAAGAGGTTAGTCTATAATTGAAATTTTTAAAATTTTTATTTATACAAAAAAAAATTGGTGGCCTGTTATAAGCTGTGATGAGTTTTGTTTGGTGTTTTGGTTTTGTGGATGAAAAAATGAATAAAGGATGATATACTTTTTCGAAAAACTCTTGGGGCCTTTTCTGTGGGGCTATTGTGTCTTTTTGAAAAAAAATTATTATTGTGGGCAGCAAGTGGTGCTGGTAGGGGTTATCTTGTATTTTAAGTGTTTTTTCTCTTGTGGCCTCTGGGTGGAGCTTCTTCCAGTAAGTAGTCTCTTTCTTTATTCATTTCTTTTCCAGTCATTGTGGTGTGAGGTCGTGTGGTGGTGAGTTGGCGGTTTTTCTTTATTTGGGGTGGTAGTGGTGGTTGGATTTTGTGGTGTTTGGCTGGGTGCTGGGTGTATTTGGAAATGTTTGTTGTTGTTTACTTTGTATTTTTTGGTGTTATTTTTGTTTGTTTTTGTGTATTTTTGAATGTTTTTGATTGTTTTTTGTGATTTTGGTGTCCTACGGGGGGATCCCCTCTCTGCCAAGTCCACTGGGGTCAGGAGGGTCGGGGAGACAGACCCCTTTGGTCCCCCCAAACCTTCCAGACTCATGGGACCCAGGAGAGGGGATCGAATCCAGGCCACCCTCTGATATTAAAAGGGAAATCTCCATTGTGGATTCCCCTTTAATATCGGGGGGGTTGTGATCCCCCTCTCCGCTGGCTTCCTTGGGTTTGGGAGGGTTGGGTGGAGAAAAGGGGTTTGTCTCCCCAACCCTTCTGGACCCAGGAGAGCCATCGGAAAAGGGGATTCCCCCCCAAAAAAACTCCGTTTTTAAAGAGAAGTAACCGCTTGGTTTCTTCTTTTTAATATGGGGCGTGTGTGTGGGGGGGGAGGGGAATCTCCTCTCTGCCAGGTCCCCTGGGGTCAGGAGGGTTGGGGAGACAGACTCCTTTTGTCCCCCAAAACCTTCCAGACTCATGGGACCCAGGAGAGGGGATTGAATCCAGGCTACCCTCTGATATTAAAAGGGAAATCTCAATTGTGGATTCCCCTTTAATATCAGGGGGGGTTGTGATCCCCCTCTCCGCTGGCTTCCTTGGGTTTGGGAGGGTTGGGTGGAGAAAAGGGGTTTGTCTCCCCAACCCTTCTGGACCCAGGAGAGCCATCGGAGAGGGGGATTCCCCCTCCCAAACTCCGTTTTTAAAGAGAAGTAACTGCTTGGTTTCTTCTCTTTAATATGGTGTGTGTGTGTGGGGGGGAGGGGAATCCCCTCTCTGCCAGGTTCCCTGGGGTCAGGAGGGTTGGGGAGACAGACTCCTTTGGTCCCCCCAACCCTCTCAACCCCAGGGGAGCCAGTAGAGAGGGGGAGCACAACACACACACCCAACCCAGTGATATTAAAGGGGAAACTCCGATTAGGAGCTTCAGGCGCCGTTGGGGAGGGGGGCTTTGGTTCCCGCGGCTTGAGGGGCTTGCTCTCCCGGAGTTTTTTGTTTTTTTTACTTTTTGCGCGCCAGGTTCCTCAGCGTTCTGCGTGCTCATGGTGCGCAGGACGCTGGGGCTTGTAGTTATGGGTTTGTGCTTTGTGTTTGTGCTGCGTTTTTTTAAAACGGTTTTCTTTTGATTGGCTGCGGCACATTTCCAAACGTTCCTTGCGCCGCGCCGTGCGAGAGCCTCTCAGCCTGATTGGCTCTGGCGCGGCGCTGCGCAAGGAATGTTGGGAAATGAAGTTGTTTCCCTTTTTTCGCGTTTGTGGGGCTGTTGCCCCACTGCCAGTTTTCTCAATCCTTTGTTGACCTGCGGACCCAGATCGGCCGTGTGCACGAAGGGTGAGTGCAGGCAAGTAGGGCGAGGCATAGCAACCTATAGCCAGTTCCAACGGTTAACCCTTGGATTTATAGGTTAAGATAGATAGAAGACTCCTTCTGTAGTTGAACCCTAATGTGTCTAACCATTTTATTCCTTTTGAACAAAGTGCTCCATGTTTTTAGTGCTTAAATATGGGCCAGAAGAGATTAGCAAAACCTATGGAGAGCAAAAGGGATGAATGTTAAAGAGTGTCTCCCATTAGGGCCAGATTTTGGCTTCCCATCTGGAAGTCATTGAATTGACTTCAAATAGGCCTGGACAGTGTCATGGGGAATCTGAATGGCTTTGTCATTTAACAGGCAACACGAAAGTGCCACTGTAATTTACTTAAGCCTGCTGAGCTAAGCTGTGGAGAAGCAAAACTGCTTCTCGCTGTTATTGTTTTGAATTCCTGAAGAGTAGGGCTTAATGCCAAGTCTAGACAGAACTCCCAGTGGCGCAATGAATTATTAGTATTAAAATTGAAGTGACCTTGAGATTGGGGGATGGGCAATCCCTGATAACGTTCTAATCTCAAGGGCATCAATTTCCCATGAGAAAACAGGTGCATCACACCTCATAAATCACCCTTTAAAAATGGCTGTCAGAGCTTAGTTAGAGACTTCTTCTTCTTCTTCTTCTTTGGAAGCAGCGGAAGCCTTTGAAGCTGAAAGGAACACATTCCTGAGAAGCCAGAGAATAGACATCTGAGGTCAGATGCAGCCAGGAGAGGGCCGTCCCTTTTAATCTTAACAGAAGGGAGGTAAAACAGTCTTCAAACTCAGCCTGATTTTCAAAGACTGTACTTAGAAAAATTCTGGCATTCATGCTTTGCCATTTTTCTGATACCTTCAGACTTTGAAGATATTTTGATAGCTTGCTTAGCTACACTTAGAGAACAAACAGTGCTTTGTTATTTTTCTAGGGTCTAAGTATTTTAGAATACTGCACCTAGGAAATTAGTTTGCTAGATGGACAACCTAGAAGCTTGATAGCTTAGATTTTACCCAATAACGGGAAACTTTATTTTGGTTTTGTTAGACCAGATAGTATTTTTAGGCTTTGCAATGCTGTGCTTATTGGAGCAGTATTTTGCCTTTTGGATAATGCTTTGCTTTTTATTCCAATAAAAGCCTAAGACTGTCCCAGGTCTTATTACCAAGGAATGTGGACTATGCTTACCTATTTGGTAATTAACTACCAAACTATTTTTCTACGCTACCACACACTTATCTAAACCTTCAATTGTTTAACCTTTTGGAGATCCGACATGGGCAGGGAGAGTTGCCAACTCAGGAGTAGCACACAAGCTAGGGGTTGGAAGTTTTGGAGCTGTGGGAGTCTAAATAGCCGTTAACCTGAGGACATATCAGAAGAGTTTCGGCAGGTGTAGACAGAGTCACACTGAACTCCGTTTCCCCCCACCCCACGGTGGTGACAAACAGCAGTTATTCTTTTCCTCTTTCTGTTCTCTCCTTCTGAATAGCTCTCTCTCCCTCTGTTTTCTAGTAAAAGAGCTAAAGGTGTAAGATGAGCAATGCTGGATCAGAACAGTGGCTGGCTCATCTTAGACATCTGGTTTCTACCAGAGGCTCCTGAGATTCCTCCAGAAAGCTCTCAAAGCAGGAAGACCCCCAGTAGTGTCATCGCTCTCCCACTCTTGCTCCCCAGCAACTGGGATTGGGAGGCCTCCCTTCCTGTAGGGAGCAAAGGGGGACTGGTAGCCCTTGGTAATGTTGATATCTATCAGAAAGGCATTGAAGATCATCCATAAAGGTTAAAACTAGAAGTTGAGCTCCAACCACTTATCTTCCAATTGTTTTGGATGTAGAAGGTTATTATTATGGAAGGTATGAGGGAGACCTCCTTTCTCCACCTCTTTCCATTTAGATTCCCTTGTCCTATGAGGAGGTGGCCGTGTACTTTACTCGGGAGGAGGGAGCACTGCTGGATCCTGACCAGAAAATCCTGTACATGGAAGTCATGGAAGAGGACTAGTAAATGGCATGTTCTCTCGGTAAGGCCATTTTGTACTAATTGTGTTGTTGCCAGTGCAATAATGACTAGTTACCACAGTGACAAACATAATGTTTTTACCTCCAAGTGATTTCCCAACTGCCCCCCCCCTCCCTCCACTCTGGCCTCTGGTTTAGAAACACATGTCCTGCAACCCCCAATCTGTTTTTTAAGAACTCCACCAACATGTGAACACCAGTAATTCATGTCGCCACCTCACCTCGCTGAATCGGGTCCCAAAACGGAATGTGATAGGCAGATGGGGTGAGAAACCAAGTGCATCTAACTGGGACTCACTAGGCCTCACATCCCAGTTCTCCTTCAGACTCCAAGGCAACAAATTAACTCCCACGAATTGTCCTCCTTATTCAGCCCAGAGAAATAATATCTCCAGTCTGAGTTGTCCTTTCATCCTTACATCTTCCCTCCTTCTGGGTGATCTCCAAGGACATGCAAAAAGGGAATTTTCGCAAATTTTTGGTAGCGTAATAATCTTAACGCTGAATCAGTGAAGCAGGTTCACAAACAATAGTCTTGTTTGTCTTTTCATGGAAGAGGAACCCAGCCGGGCGTCTTCCTTTTTTATTGTGATAGTAAGCAAGACAGAATCCATAAATCCAGTTGAAGAATCCAAATGCAAAGCATAACGATTGCTAAATTACTAAACTGGTTAAATAACTTTAAAATAAAATATCCCATTCCTGGGTCCTTAACTCCTAATCCTAAATCTGCATCACTTCTCAAAATAAGAAAATGCGCAGAGTCTAAGTGTAGAACTGAACCTATCCTAGGATTATAAATCCAAAATCAATATAATTTCAGCTAAGTGTCACTTTGGTGAGAATGCACCACGTCTGAAGTCCTGGTCCCATTCCATCTCCCAAAGTATGGCCTCGCTTCAGCCCCATTCAAAGTTTCATCTCCCTATCTTTCCTGGCGATGTTCCCGAACTTCAAAGTGTTCTGCTGCACCTGGAGAATAGCTCTCTAACTGGGGCTTTTTATGCTAAATTTTACCTCATTCTCCCACCTAAGGAATTTAGAGGTGTCCTTGAGATAAGATCTGAGAGATAAAATTTGCATTATCTCTTCTCGATCTTTCAAGGTCAAAACTAACTTGCAAAGTTCCCAAGGTCTAACTTTGCCCCCTCCCTCTCGTGTTGGTGCTTGACCTTACAATTTCAAAAGACTATGAACTTGAAATTCAGATTTTAAACAGGTGTATTGTGTTCTGGGAAATCCCTCTTTCTGGTGTCTTACTGACCACTAGAGGCACTAATCCTGATGATGTAATGCTATCTAGGAAAGTTCCCTTGCTAGTTGTGCTGCAAAGCTCCTTTTCTCAGATTGAGAAGCAGCAGTAAATAACTTAACCAATGTTGTGGAATTCCCTCTGAGTGGAGCTGTGCCCTAGTACCACCTCTCAATTGAAAACTGCTCTTTTTAAAGAGGGCTTTGGTAATATCTTACCAACGACAGATTGTTAGTCATTTTATTCTGCCCCACTGCATCCAAAATTGGCTTTCTTATTAGGGTGTTTGAGTTTTGAAGGGTTTATATGAAAATTTTAACATTTGTGTCAGTTTGTATTTGTGAGTTTTATACTGTAAGCTGCCCTGAGTAGGAAAGGGTTTTCCTAGAAGTTTGGGATATAAGTTTAATAAATAAATGATGGCCAAAGTACCTGAGCTTCAGCTTCAGTATTTGTCCTTCCAAGGAACAGTCAGGGTTGATTTCCTTCAGGATGGATTGATTTGATCTCCTTGCTGTCCAGGGGATGGCCAAAAGTCTTCTCCAGCACCACAGTTCAAAGGCCTCTATTCTTCTGCTATCAGCCTTCCTTATGATCCAGTTCTTACAGCCATACATTACTACTGGGAACACCATTGTTTTAATGAGACAGACTTTTTTTGGTCAGGTGATGTCTCTACTTTTTATTTTGCTGCCTTGGTTTGTCATAGTCTTCTAGAAAAGCCTTTTACCCAGTGTACCTAGCACTATGCCACACCCTCCTTCTCCAGTCTTATTTTTTCTGCTGCATGATCGTGCTTCTTCCAGGTTCCCGCGTGTTGTAACTATATTGATCTAAATTTGTTCTTTCTAGTTCAGAGTGTTGTCATTTTTTTAATTCATTTTTATCACTGTTTAGTTGAAAACGTTAAATAGCGCCATTTGGTCTGCTTTCTAAACTGGCATCGCTCGGCCAGCGGGCTCCAACAGAGGGTATTCTGCGCTCTTTACCGTGTTTTTCCTACTTAAGACTGTTTTACTATTTTATTGTGTTTTAAGGAACTTTAAAATAAATTGGGCTGTTGTGGTTTGGACTTTATGACTGCTCCATTCAAACGCTGTTTTTTTTTGCAACAGCAAAATCCCAATTATTGATGGGCATTCGCTTTGTTTAACCTGTCTTGGGGAACTACATTCGCCCTCCGCTTGCGTTGACTGTAAAAAGTTTAGCAAGACTACATTAAAAAATCGGGCAGCTCACCTGACCGTTTTTTTTTTGTGGTTCCATTCTTTATTACCACAGCCCATTAGCACATAAAAAATAAAGTTGGTCATATTGTCTACATTGGCCCCTGCAAAGAAGAAAAAGATAGAGGGTGTAAAGCAGTCCAAGAAACCTAAGCCTGCCAAGGCACATAAAGACACAACTACCACTGCAGACTCCCCCGGGTCGTCTACCTACAGGGATACTGCAGGTGGAAATTCAACACCCCCAAGTCCTTTGGCTTCGCTGCAACCTTTAACTGCTGACCTAGACTCTGATGCACCACTTCCGTACACTCAGCCATGTCAGCACAAGAATCTAGCGATATGTCTTTGCATATGGATAAGGGGTTGCATTCTTCCTTAGCTTCTCCCCCCCAGGTTGCAGATGCTTGATCAAGCCATAGCCAAGCCAAAGTCCCATTGTCTGAACTCTAAGCCCTCCTCTGAGGCAACAGTGCAATATTTCGACTACCAAACGGATTTTGGACATGGTGCGCATGCTACTTCCCCACCTTCGAGGGAACCACACCCACTGCCGCATGGCTGGGACAGGTCTAACACCCCCCATTCGACTAGACAATTGGCTCCAACGTATGGCAATGCCTCTGCTACTTCAGGACATAAGAACATAAAAACAGCCTTGCTGGAATAGGCCACAGCCCATGCAGTCCAGCATTCTGTTTCACACAGTAGCTCACCATTTGCTTCAGGGTATTCCCAAGCAGATGCCTTCACCTGCTTAGGATTCCCTGGAAATGGCATTGAGAGATATCCTGCTTATCTCTCCAACCCGGAGGTTGTCCTTAGGTATCCATAATTATAGCCTGTAGTAAAAGATACACATACACACCAGGATGTGGGTGCAAGGAGGCAGAACATCCAACAAAGGATCCCTGCCCATATTTATCCCTAAAATTCCTAAACTCCTGTGTGCCTAGCGCAGCTAAGTGGATTTGTACAGACTACAGATCATGCTATAGCAAAGAGGCATAACAATCAATCTTTCGGGGCATAGGTAAAAGCATAAGCCCCCTTTCAGAATATAGAAACTTAAAAAGCATTACCATCAAACTAATATAAGGTGATTTTCCAACAATAGCCATTGATACCCTTGTCCTCCATGAATTTGTCTAATCCTTTCTTAAAGTTGTCAAGACTGACAGCTGTCACCACTTCTTCTGGCAGGGAGTTCCATAGACCAGTGATCCTCTGGGTGAAAAAGTACTTTCTCTTATTTGTTTGAGAACTAGTACCCAAAAGTTTCATGGAGTGCCCCCTAGTTCTAGTGTTGTGCGATAAGGAAAACAGTTTTTCCTTATCTACTTTGTCCACACCGTGCATGATTTTATAAACTTCAATCAGGTCACCTCCTGAGTTAGTGAAATGACTTCTTCATCAGAACTGTGCCCTGTCTCTTCTTTGTCCAGGATCGTCTGTTCCGCTCTGTCCAAGAACAGCTCCAGCTCCTTAATTTGTTGATGGTTAGATATGCGGGCCTCTAGTTGCTGGACTTTCTCTTCTAGTAGTGCAACCAGCTTGCACTTGCTGCAAGTGTAGTTCTCCATGTGCTTTGGCAAGATCACACACATGGCACAAGTGTTGCAGGTAACTATAGCTGATCCCTCAGAATCCATTTCATTAAGTGCAGTATTCTGGGCCTCAAAAATTTACACATTTACTACCTTTCTATCTAGTAAGAATATATTCTTCTGTTGTAAGGATTTCTTCTACCCCGGAGGATCCGGGCCACTGGGAGCAAGGAAGGCACGGAACACGGAAGTTTGGTGGAAAAGTCAGTCCCGATCTAGTTAGGTGATCTATATTTATTGGCTTGCATTCTTGGTTACAGAAAGCCTGGCTGTGTAGCATGTTGCTGTCCAAGGTACATCTGACATCCTAAGAAATTACTAAGAAAGTATTGCGTGCCAAGGTTCGCCATAGGCAGATTAATCAGCAGATGTAGCGAGACTCACTGTTCCCGTCTTATCTCAGAGTCCTTGTAAACTCCAGGCTCCTACACTAAATTGTTTGGTCTATTTGCCACTTAGTGTCTCCGCAGACGTGAGTGAGATACTTTATGCTGTTTACTGGGTATTGTGACATTTAGGTGACTTATGTCCCACTACTTTCAGCACCCTCAGCCAAGCAATATGGATTCTCTATTGCTGCCTAATGCTATTGGCCCGCGATCCAATTTCCCTTCCAGCCGAGCCAGGTTGGTCTCGAGCTGCCATGCGTAGCCCGACAAACCCTTTGGGAAAGGTTAATAGCCAATTAATAATGCGGGCAACCCACATTCTTCCTTTGTTTTTTGTTTGAAATCTCTAAAGCAGCTCTACTCCAACTGCAAGCATGGCCAAAACTTACCAGTGCTCACTTCCTTTATTTTGCTCGCCTTGGCAGCAGCTCTGCTTAAGAGCACATGCAGAATCGAAGCTTTTTTGTAACTCAACGTACCATGAACAGTTACTGATCCTATTTCTTGATAATATAAATTTTGGTATGAAACAAAATTTAATCTACACACCATCCTCTCCTTTCTCCATCAGAGACTAAGCCAGGAGAACCAGACCTAAATACAGCCACATCATGCGTGAGTTAAAAGACATTGCAGAAGAGGAAACATAGACACTCAGACGGAGGAGAAAAGAAGGTGCAAAGCTAAGAAGGATATGGGAAAATATGCAGCTTGTTCAGGGTTCTAACGTTTGTGAACCGATAGTTCCTTTGAGGGGTGGAAGCCACAAATAAGAAGGAAGGGGAAAGCGTGTCATTGTCAGAAATAAATTTAAAGATGGCTCAGATTTCATGAACTACTCCACTCACCAAAAACAGTTTTGAACTAAAGTAGCATATTTCTTTGGGGGGGGGGGGGGGGATGAAAAAATCAGTTTAAAATGGAGAAACAATATAAATTGCTGCAATGCAGAAAGAGATACAGTGATAGCAGCTACATAAGTACGCATCCTAAAGCTCACACAGGGAGAAACTATATGGATGCATGGCATGTTGATAGAGATTAAGTCAGGGCAATGCCTGAATACCCTTCAAAGAACTCATCCAGGTAAGAAACAATATAAATGTGTGGTAAGAAATTAAGTCAGAGCAGTTCACTAAGTTCCCCTCATAAAACTCACACAGGTGAGAAACCATACAAATGCCTAGAATGTGGAAAGAGATTCAGTCAGAGCCGTTACCTAAGTTCCCATCGTAAAACTCACACAGGGGAGAAACCATACAAATGCCTGGAATGTGGAAAGAGGTTCATTCAGAGCAATAACCTAAGTTCCCATCATAAAACTCACACAGGGGATAAACCGTATGAATGCCTAGAATGTGGCAAGAGATTCAATAAGAGCAGCCACCTAAGTAGACATAAAAAAACTCACACTGGTGATAAACCATACGAATGCCTAGAATGTGGAAAGAGATTCAGTCAGAGCAGTTACCTAAGTATACATCAAAATACTCACACTGGTGAGAAACCTTATGAATGCCTGGAATGCGGAAAGAGATTCAGTCAGAGCACTTCCCTAAGTTCCCATCATAAAACTCACACAGGTGAGAAACCGTATGAATGCCTAGAATGTGGAGAGAGATTCAGTCAGAGCCGTTACCTAAGTTCCCATCGTAAAACTCACACAGGTGAGAAACCGTACGAATGCCTGGAATGTGGAAAGAGGTTCAGTCAGAGCAATTACCTAAGTTCTCACCATAAAACTCACACAGGTGATAAACCGTACAAATGCCTAGAATGTGGCAAGAGATTCAATCAAAGCAGCCACCTAAGTAGACATAAAAAAACTCACACTGGTGATAAACCGTACAAATGCCTAGAATGTGGAAAGAGATTCAGTCAGAGCAGTCACCTAAGTATACATCAAAAAACTCACACTGGTGAGAAACCTTATGAATGCCTGGAATGTGGAAAGAGATTCAGTCTGAGCAGTTCCCTAAGTTCCCATCATAAAACTCACACAGGTGAGAAACCATATGAATGCCCGGAATGTGGAAAGAGATTCAGTCAGAGCAGTTCCCTAAGATACCATCATAAAACTCACACAGGGGAGAAACCATATGAATGCCTGGAATGTGGAAAGAGATTCAGTGACAGCAGAGGCCTAAGTTCCCACCATAAAACGCACACAGGGGAGAAACCATATGAATGCCTGGAGTGTGGAAAGAGATTCAGTGACAGCAGTTCCCTAAGTAGGCATCAAAAAACTCACACAGAAGAGAAATCTTATGGATGCTTAGAATGTGGAAAGAGATTCAGTCACAGCAGTTCCCTAAGGTACCATCAAAGAGCGCACACAGGGGAGAAACCATACGAATGCCTGGAATGTGGAAAGAGATTCAGTCAAAGCAGTTCCCTAAGTAGACATAAAAATACTCACACAGGTGAGAAGCCATACAAATGTCTGGAGTGTGGAAAGAGATTCAGTCACAGCAGTGCCCTTTGTTCCCATCATAAAACTCACACAGGGGAGAAAGCATATGAATGCTTGGAATGTGGAAAGAGATTTAGTGATAGCTGTTTACTAAGTAGACATAAAAAAATTTACACTGGTGAGAAACCATACGAATGCCTAGACTGTGGAAAGAGATTCAGTCAGAACAGACACCTAAGTAGACATAAAAAAACTCACACAGGTGAGAAACCGTATGAATGCCTGGAATGCAGAAAGAGGTTCAATCGGAGCAGTCACCTAAGTAGACATCAAAAAACTCACACTGGTAAGAAACTATGAATGCCTGGAATGTGGAAAGAGATTCAGTGACAGCAGTGGCCTAAGATCTCATCATAAAACCCACACAGGTGAGAAACCGTACGAATGCATGGAATGCAGAAAGAGATTCAGTCTGAGAAATTCCCTAAGTTTCCATCGAAGAATTCACACAGGTGATAAACCGTATTAATGCCTGGAATGTGGAAAGAGATTCAGTCAAAGCAGTTCCCTAAGTAGACATAAAAAAACTCACACAGGTGAGAAACCGTATGAATGCCTGGAATGCGGAAAGAGATTCAGTCTGAGCAGTCACCTAAGTAGACATCAAAAAACTCACATAGGTGAGCAATTTTATGAATACATGGAATGTTGAAAGTTTCCATAAAAACTCAAAGTGGATAGAAATGGGATCAATATCTGGAACATGAATAAACAAATATGGGTTTGGTGTTGAAATGTTTTACTATTTTATATGTTATGTAATCTTACTGTATTTATAAAGCAATATCTTTTGAAGTAAAGCAATATCTTTTGAAATATGGGTTTGGTGTTGAAATGTTTTACTATTTTATATGTTATGTAATCTTACTGTATTTGTAAAGCAATATATTTTGAAGTTCTTTGACATACCAAGATATATGTAATTCTTGATGTAACTGTAATTCTTTGCAATCTTTGAAGCATTCTTCTGTAGCTATTTTGTTCCTTCTCCTTGCTCTTTGTGTAAATGTAATAAATGAAAACTTGAGATGGTTTTGAGGCCACTTGTATCTGCCAGCCATTTTTGAATTACATAGACGTTCATTTCCGTAGTATTTATCTTTATTAGAATGTGCAGTAATGGAATAAAAATATTTATTTTAATGCACTTTTTATTTTTGCTGTTTTGATTTAATTTTCTTCCAGTTAGGTTTAGGGTCGGTGTCGGGGTCAGGGTTAGCGAAATCTCCTCAGCTCCAAGAGGAAGTTTCTTCACTCCTCGAGAAAGGTGCCATCAAAACCGTTGAGTCGTCCAAATTTGTTGAACGTTTTCTAATCCTGCTAATTCATAGTGGACAAAAAGAACCTAAGCTTCAGGCCGATTTTAGACTTTTGTTGCCTGAACAAACACATCCACACAAGAAAGTTACGGAGGGTCACACTCCAAACCATTCTTCCTCTCATCACAACTTTTCTCAATGCTTTGATGAAACCACCATTTGAACCAACGGCTTCCCTCCTCCTGTAATTATTTTTTTAAGTTTTTTGTAGATTTTATATTTGTTTTTTGATAATAGATGGCACGGCGGGGTGGGTGGGGGTTAATATTGTTATGTTTTAAGGTTTTTTTTTTAATTGTTTTACCTGTATTTTTGTTTTAACTTGTATACACCGCTCAGAGTCCTTTGGATAGGGTGGTAATATAAATCTATTACATTAAATTAAACTCGGACATAAGACCGCTGTCCTGGAAAACTGCCTTTTTGGTAGTCATTACTGCTATCAGGAGAGTAGGATAACTCACAGCCTTGCAGTCTGACCCTCCCTTTTCTTAAATTTGTTATTTCTGCCAAAGATCTCGTCAGAGTTTCATTTAGCTTAGAGAAGTACATTACCCACTTTTTTCTACACAGGAGAGAGCACAGCATTGCCCAGATATCAAAAGATCATGTCTTTTCTATACCAGAAGGACTATTTAATTTAGAAAATCCAGTTCCCTTTTTGTAGCTTACGGAGGAAAGCCCAAAGGAGAACCTTTGTCCGCACAGAGACTCTCCAATTTGATTTTAGGGACAATACACTTGGCCTATGAACTGGTATTTTTCCCCCCTCGTCCACACGTCAGTGCTCATTCAAGTTGATCTTTGGTGACTTCTACCGCTTTCCTCGGGGTCATCCCAAATTTGGACATTTACAGGGCTTAGTACCATCTCTCTTTGCTTTACATCTCGTCTTCGGTTGCCTACCACCCGAGCGATCTCGCTAATCTCCATCAGACAACACGAAGGAGAAACCCAGGTTATACTTTCCAGTAACTGTTGTTCTGCGAGTAGCTTGTCTGTGTATTCACACTCCCTAGCCATCCTCCCATCTTACGGCCACACGGATGAGATACATCTGTTTCTTGCCCATTTTACAGCTAAAGTATTAATTGAGTGAAAGAGGTGTGAAACAGTGCCAAGGGTGAGTGGAGATGGTGTGCGGTCCTAATTTTTTAAAAAACTTTTATTCAATTAGCTCGAAAACTTCGATATCAGCTCTTATGCAGGCGCAGAACACATACGCATGAACTCAGAAACAACATACTTGAAGAACGAAAGTTACCGGTAAGTATAACCTGTCTTTTTGTCATTCCAGATTCCTTCTTCAAGCATGCGCCAGTACGTTGTGGGTAGAGCAGTAAAACTACCAAGCAAGAGTCCCAAATACTTATGGCAAGATGTGCCAGGCTTTAGTTCTTCAAAGTTATTGTGAAAAACTGCTTGCAGAGACTAATATAACATCCTCTCATGGTAATAGAAGGAAACATGTCTGTGTCCATTGCCTGCAGATGGTCTGCTTTTGATATGTAAAGATTCTGTGTAGCTTGATGTAAAATACAGGACAGTATCAGGGAAGAATGGGTAAATTTTACTTTACTCACTATGGGTTCTAATTATAGTCATATTGACAACTACCTATCATAATAATAACTTACCCAACAACAAATACTCTTCAAAAATAATGGCCATGATGGTACGAGTCTTTGAACAGTAACTGCAGACATTCAACATACCATGTACAGTTGCTTATTCTATATCTTCTTAATCTAACTATTGTTATGAAACAAAATGTAAACTACACATCATCCTCTCCTTTCTCCATCAGACACAAAACCAGGAGAACCAGACGTACTAGCCACATCACGTGCAAGTGGAAAGACATTGCAGAAGAGGAAACGAAGACACCCAGATTGAGGAGAAAAGAAGATGGGAAGCAACAAGGATATGGGAAAATACACAGCTCATTCAGGGTTGTAATATTTGTGAACTGATAGTTCCTTTGCGTGGTGAAAGCCACAACTAAGAAGGAGGCGGAAAGCATCTCATTGTCAGAAATAAATTTAAAGATGTCTCAGATTTCATGAAGTGGTCCACTCATCAAAAAGAGTTTTTAACAATAGTAGCACATTTCTTTAGTTGAGATTAAATAGGAAAAGATTATAAAGGAGGAAAACAATATAAATTGCTGCAATGTAGAAAGAGATGGTGTGCAGCAGCAACATAAGTATCCATCCTAAAGCTCACACAGGGGAGAAACTGTATGGATGCATGGAATGTTGAAAGCGATTCAGTCACTTCAGTGTCTGAGTACTGCTCAAATAATTCATCCAGGTAAGAAATAATATAAATGCATGGAGTGTGGTAAGAGATTAAGTCTGATGAGAAACCTAAGTTCCCGTCGGAAAATTCCCACAGGGAAGAAACCGTACAAATGTCTGGTATGTGGAAAGAGATTCAGTCGTAGCAGTTCCTTAAGTTCCCATCAAAGAATTCACACAGGTGAGAAACCGTACGAATGCCTGGAATGTGGAAACAGATTCAGTCACAGGAGTTCCTTAAGTTCCCATCAAAGAATTCACACAAGTGAGAAACCTTAGGAATGCCTGGAATGTGGAAAGAGATTCAGTCACAGCAGTGCCCTAAGTAGGCATCATAAAACTCACACAGGTGAGCAGCTGTACAAATGTGTGGAATGTGGAAAGAGATTCAGTTGCAGCGGTAGCCTAAGTTCCCATCTAAGAACTCACACAGGTGAGAAACCGTACGAATGCCTGGAATGCAGAAAGAAATTCCGTCACAGCTGTCACCTAAGTTGCCATCTAAGAACTCACACAGGTGAGAAACCGTACGAATGCCTGGAATGTGGAAAGAGATTCAGTCGAAGTGGTCACCTAAGTAGGCATCATAAAACTCACACAGGTGAGCAACTGTACAAATGCCTGGAATGTGGAAAGAGATTCAGTCAAGGCGGTCACCTAAGTTCCCATCTAAGAACTCACGCAGGTGAGAAACCGTATGAATGCCTGGAATGTGGAAAGAGATTCACTCAAAGCAGTAACCTAAGTTCCCATCTAAGAACTCACACAGGTGAGAAACCGTATGAATGCCTGGAATGCGGAAAGAGATTCAGTCAAAGCAGTAACCTAAGTTCTCATCATAAAACTCACACAGGTGATAAACCGTACGAATGCCTGGAATGCGGACAAAGATTCAGTCAGAGCATTGCCCTAAGTTCCCATCATAAAACTCACACAGGTGAGCAACCGTATGAATGCCTGGAATGTGGAAAGAGATTCATACAAAGCAGTAACCTAAGTTCCCATCTAAGAACTCACACAGGTGAGAAACCGTACAAATGCCTGGAATGAGGAAAGAGATTCAGTCTGAGCAGTGCCCTAAGTAGGCATCGAAAAACTCATATAGGAGAAACTTTATGAATGCCTGGAGTGTTGAAGTAAATTCAGTCATAGTAGTGCCCTAAGTTCCCATCATAAAACTCACACAGGTGAGCAACCGTACAAATGCGTGGAATGTGGAAAGAGATTCAGTTGCAGCGGTAGCCTAAGTTCCCATCTAAGAACTCACACAGGTGAGCAACTGTACGAATGCCTGGAATGTGGAAAGAGATTCAGTCAAGACGGTCACCTAAGTTCCCATCTAAGAACTCACACAGGTGAGCAACCGTATGAATGCCTGGAATGTGGAAAGAGATTCACTCAAAGCGGTAACCTAAGTTCCCATCTAAGAACTCAAACAGGTGAGAAACCGTATGAATGCCTGGAATGCGGAAAGAGATTCAGTCAAAGCAGTAACCTAAGTTCTCATTATAAAACTCACACAGGTGATAAACCGTACGAATGCCTGGAATGCGGACAAAGATTCAGTCAGAGCATTGCCCTAAGTTCCCATCATAAAACTCACACAGCGAGCAACCGTATGAATGCCTGGAATGTGGAAAGAGATTCACTCAAAGCGGTAACCTAAGTTCCCATCTAAGAACTGACACAGGTGAGAAACCGTACAAATGCCTGGAATGCGGAAAGAGATTCAGTCTGAGCAGTGCCCTAAGTAGGCATCGAAAAACTCATATAGGAGAAACTTTATGAATGCCTGGAGTGTTGAAGTAAATTCAGTCATAGTAGTGCCCTAAATTCCCATCATAAAACTCACACAGGGGAGAAACTGTATGAATGCCTGGAATGTGGCAAGAGATTCAGTCAGAGTTGTATCCTGAGTATCCATCAAAATACTCACACAGGGGAGAAACCTTATGAATATTTAGAGTTTGAAAAGAGATTAAGTGACAACAGTGGCCTAAATAGACATAAAAACTCACACAGGAAAGGAACGTTATGAATATGGAATGTGGAAAGAGATTCAGTGAGAGCAGTCAGCTAAGTAGACATCTGAAAACTAACAGAGGAGAGTATCAGTATTCATGTTTTGAATTTTGAAAGAGAATCAGTCAGAGCATTCAGCTAAGTTCCCAATAATAAAACTCATATAGATTTTAAAAATAATGAATGTATGTAATAGTCAGCAAGTGTCATTTTGCCTCTTTATAAATCTATGGTGAGGCCCCATCTGGAATATTGTGTACAGTTCTGGTCGCCATACCTCCAGAAGGATATTATGGAGTTGGAGAAAGTACAGAGGAGGGCAACCAGAATGATTAGGGGACTGGAACACCTTCCTTACCATCTGAGGCTGCAACGGTTGGGCCTTTTCACTCTTGAACGACGGCGTCTAAGAGGTGACCTGATTGAAGTTTATAAAATCACGCACGGTGTGGACAAAGTAGATAAGGAAAAACTGTTTTCCCTATCGCACAACACTAGAACTAGGGGACACTCCATGAAACTTTTGGGTACTAGTTCTCAAACAAATAAGAGAAAGTACTTTTTCACCCAGAGGATTACTGGTCTATGGAACTCCCTGCCAGAAGAAGTGGTGACAGCTGTCAGTCTTGACAGCTTTAAGAAAGGATTAGACAAGTTCATGGAGGACAAGGCTATCAATGGCTATAATTATGGCTACCTAAGGACAACCTCCGGGTTGGAGAGATAGGCAGGATATCTCTCAATGCCATTTCCAGGGAATCCTAAGCAGGTGAGGGCATCTCCTTGGGAATACCCTGAAGGAAATGGTGAGCCACTGTGTGAGACAGAATGCTGGACTGGATGGGCTGTGGCCTGTTCCAGCAAGGCTGTTCTTATGTTCTTAATATTGAAAGTTTCCATGAAATGTCATATAGTTTAGAAATTGGATGAATATGTTGAACAAGAGATTTCAAATGTGTTTTATATTTAAAAATATTTTACTATTTTATATTTTATGTAATTTTACTGGATGTGAAAAGTAGTATCATTGTATTTGAGAAACCAAGCTAAATGTCACTGTTAGATGTATGTGTAATAATTACTAATTTTTAATGCATTTTTATGTAGCTATTATTTTCAATTTTTCTTGTTCTTTTGTCAATGTATAAAATGTAATATTGAGATGGGTATGAAGCCACTTGAAATGTCATGTGTTTTTGAACTATATAAACTTTCATTTCTGTAATATTAATCTTAATTAAAATGTGCATTAACGGAATTGAAATCATTATTTTGACATTCTACTTATTCCAGCTGTTTTCTAATTATTTTCCAGTAAGTGTCTTCTCATGGTGATGTTTTTTATGTTTAAAATAGGTTTAGTGTTAAGGTTTAGGGTGAGGTTTAGGTTTAGGGTGAGGTTTAGGTTTAGGGTGAGGTTTAGGTTTAGGTTAGGTTTAGGGTTAGGGTGGTGATTAATATTTTGTTGCTGTGATACTGATACTGTGATTTTTGATGATGATAGGTTGAAAAGTTTTATTATGATGATAATGTGGATAATTTATTTCTACTCATCTTTATTTATATTGTATCTTGTTATTGGTTGTTTTAAATGTTGTAAACTCCTTTGTGTCTCCCATTGGGGTGAGAAAAGCGCTATAGAAATGTCAATAAATAAATCATGTGAAACCTTGTAATTGTAACTGTATATTTTTTATTTTTATTAGCCACCCAGAGTCGCTCTGCGAGTTGGGCGGCATACAAGTCTAACAACAACAACAACAACAACAATCACTTCCGGCGAGACCTCCGGGCACGGATGGCCTGCCAGGCCTGCAGTGCTGGCCAGGAGCCCTGCTTCACCCCTTGGGTGATCATGTGTGGGGTGCCCTGGGAACTAGCCCCAGCAGCCACCTGCAGAAGGTGTGACTGAGGCCTCCTTTGGGAAAATCTAGAAGAAAAGAGTGTCTTCCGTGGCTTTCCAGCCCGATTAGGAGGGCGACAACGTGGGTGGGTGGGTGGGTGGGTGTCTGCTGCTTTTCCCCTCCAGCTTTACCTGAACAGCAGAGGCGGCGCAGGCGAAAGTCAGCCCAGCAAGAAGAAGTAAAAATCCTCTGTGGTGGGTTTTTCCTGGAGAAGGAGAAAGGAAAAGATCAGGGAGGGAGGGAGTAATACCGTAGTAGTAGTAGTAGTAGTAGTAATAATAGTAATCTGGTAATACCCTGTGCTCAAAAGGGACCGCAGTGGCTCAAGGGGTTAAGATCTCGACTGGGGGAGGTGGCAGGTCAGCAGTTCAAAACCCGAGTACTGCATGAGAGAGTGAGCTTCTGTCCTCTGTCTCAGCTCCTGCCAACCTAGCAGTTCGAAACTACAAGTAGATGAATAGGTACCAATTAGGTGGGAAAGGTAAACAGCGTTCTGTGCACTCAGGTGTCTAGTCCTGCCAGCCTCATGTCCACGAAAATGTCTGCAAAATGCAGACACCGCTGGCTCTTTGGCTATAAGCAGAGATAAGCACTGAGTTAGATACAACTGGCTTTCGAGCAAGGGGGACCCATGACCTTGACCTTGGCTTACCTTGTCATCTGCATACCTTAGAAGGGCCCCCCAACCCACCCCTCACCCTGAGGGAGGTGTCCCTCATACATCCCGCCACCCAGGCGAGCCTCTGAGCATGTCCAAAGTGCTCTTTTCCCCACTGCCACACACGGAGGAAGGTTTCTGAGCCAGGGGGGGGCGGAGGGGGGACTTGCGTCTCTTCCAGCCCAGCAGGCGAAGCAATCAGCCTGTACCAAACGGACACACAGACACTCACACCCCACCCGGGCACCTTTTCCTACCCACACGGGGGGCCTGAGTCCTCAGTCAGGGGCCTCGGAATGAAGGCAGAGAGGCTCTCGAATCATCACGGCTTCTTAGCAGGCCAAGCCTGGCAGCAGCCAAGAGGCAGGCACAGGACCGGCCGCTCTAGGACTCCCGTCTCCTCCACTCAAAGGGCCAGGCCATGGCCCTCCATTATAAGCACGCAGCCGAGAGGCATAGACCGACCGCTCTAGGAGTGCAGTTCTCCTCTCTGTGGGCCAGGCAAGAGGCGTCCGGATGACGTCACGTTGCCGTGGAAACGAGGGTGCAGAAGGCCGGGCGGTAGAGCGGCTCCATGCGGAACTTCCGGGGAGAGGCGTAACGGAGGACCGTCCCTCCGACAGGCTAATGCTAGAGCGTCTCCTGGAAGTGGCGGGTCAGACGCATATCGCTGACGGACAAGTGTACGCGTCTCCATGGAAACCGCAAAGCCAAAGGACAGAGAGTCTCCTTTCGATCTGCTAGAGGTCTCTGCCAAAGACTAATGCTTTGAGCGGCACCCGCCCGAGTTTTCTTCATTATCGGTATCGCCGTCTTGTGGTGCCCAGGGCATGGAGGCCACGAGTTCCAGCGCTGTTTACCAGGCTGCAGGTAGGTCGGATCATTGGGTTGGGGGCACCCCACGTCTCCTAAGGGAACTTGTTGTGTTTGGAGTATTGTGCCTTTAAGTAATGTAACACTTGAATGAGTGGATGTAAATCACCAACTGTAACACTGTAACCTTCCGTATGAGGACGCGAGCTAGTGACCACTAGGGGCAATAGCGAGCGCCTAGCTCACATGGTTCCAATTCCCCAAATACCTACAGCCGCGGGAAGATTCCCGCCACTACCTCACCTGGACAAGAAGGGCGTGACGGAGAGTGACGTTACGCAGACAGTAGCCAATGGGCTACCGAGGAGCCACATTCAAATGTATAGCCACAGTATATATTGAGCTGTTCGTCCGCCATTACCACATGTTCCCCCTGACCATCATGCAATAAAGATGTGTTAAGCCAGGCTTTCTGCTGTTTCTATTGTCTTGGTTCTCAAACACTAAATTGGCGACGAGGATGGGATAATGGATCCCCACGGAATCAAGACAACACAGGCCGGTTTCAACATCAACAAACCGGAAGAATGGGAACTGTTCGAGATGGATTTCCAAAGCGCACTGATGGTGTCTGACATCTCGGATGAGGGGAAGAAAAGGGCCATCCTCATCAGGATGCTCGGGTTCCCGGACATGAAGGTTTTGGTGGACCTGGTGTCTCCAAGGAAGGTGGGCGTGGTTCCGGTCAAGCAGCTCCTGAAAGCGATGCGGGAAGTAGAGCGGGGCAAAATGTGGGGGCAAGGGGGCACCCCACGTTGCCTGAGGGAACCCCAGGAGGAGGGGGTGAGACCGTGCCCCCCCCCACGCCCCCGAGACAGACGCAATGGCAGTGGGGCGCCTGTGTAGTTTGATTGAGACTCGGATTACCGTGCGCTCCGGTGTCTAGTCATGCCTGCCACATGACCACGAAAACGTCTGCAGAAGTAGAGCGGGGCAAAATGGGTGGGGCAAGGGGGCACCCCACATTTCCTGAGGGAACCCCAGGAGGAGGGGGTGATACCGTGCCCCCCCCCCACGCCCCTGAGACAGACGCAATGGCAGTGGGGTGCCTGTGTAGTTTGATTGAGACTCGGATTACCGTGCGCTCCGGTGTCTAGTCATGCCTGCCACAGGACCACGGAAACGTCTGCAGAAGTAGAGCGGGGCAAAATGGGGGGCAAGGGGGCACCCCACGTTTCCTGAGGGAACCCCAGGAGGAGGGGAGTGAGACCGTGACCACCCACGCCCCCGAGACAGACACAATGGCAGTGGGGCGCCTGTGTAGTTTGATTGAGACTCAGATTACCGTGCGCTCCGGTGTCTAGTCATGCCTGCCACAGGACCACGGAAACGTCTGCAGAAGTAGAGCGGGGCAAAATGGGGGGGGCAAGGAGGGCGCACTTTGCACATGCTCTGTGAAGCCTCTGCAAAGCCCCCCCCCCCCCCATCTCGGCCTCAGGCGTCATTGATAATTGGCGTGAGATACAGATAAAATTTATTTCTTATGACCTTTTCCTAATAAACAAGACCAGGTCTTTCTCAAATTTGGCCATGGGGCTGGGGAAGGTTGTCCTTTGTGCCCCCCCTCCCGATCCAGCCCCCCACGGCTCTCAGAACCCGAATGGAAGTGAAATCAAGGCCCACAAACTCTGCATCTATGGGGTAGCACAGCCAGGTGACCCCCGCACCACCCACCCTTTTGCCCCTCTGATTTTTGGACTCACGTGGGTGGGTGGAGAGAAAGAGAGAGGGATAAATAGAGGCTCCCCACCACCACACAATCCATCCTATGTGGGTCCAGAGTGTCAGTGTTGGGCAAAACATAGGTACATATAGGGTGTGTGTGTGTGTGTGTCTCCCTGTGGAGTGGATTTGGCCCCCTCCCCAGCTGGAACTGTAGTGGCTCAAGAGGTTAAGACACTGACTGGGTGGCGGAAAGTCAGCAGTTCGATTCCCGAGTACTGCAGGATGGAATGAGCTCCCGTCTTTGTCCCAGCTCCCGGCAACCTAGCAGTTTGAAAGCAAGAAATTGCTAGCAGATCAATAGGGACCACTTGGTGGGAAGGTAAACAGCGTTCCATGCGCTCCGGTTGCTACTCATGCCTGCCACATGACCACGGCAATGTTTGCAGAAGCAGACAATGCTGGCTCTTCAGCTTTGAAACATATGAGCACTCAGCCCTAGAGTCAGGTACGACTGGTTTCCGAGCAGTATAAAAAGCAGTTGGGTCCCTGGCAGTAGGGGGTCTACTCCAGTGATGGCGAACCTTTGGCACTCCAGCTGTTCTTCTTGGACTTCAATTCACAGAATAAGCCCTGATGAGCAGGAGTGCTGACTGGGCCTTCTGGGGATTGAAGTCCCAGAACAGTCGGAGTGCCAAACGTTCACCATCCCTGGTCTACTCTATGACCCTAGTAGGATGACGTGGCCCTACTTTAACCTGAGGGTCGGCATCCTTTAATGAAAGACCTTCTCTTGCTTCGTTCTCCTGGGGGATAGGGTGTCCCACTGCTACTTAGGTGGAGCAATAGCGACAAGGAGGGTGTGTGGGGGTCTATCTTCTTCTCAACTGGGTGTAGGTTTAGGGCATCCTGTCACAATCTGCATTATGGCTTCATGCATAGCCATGGCCCCTTGTTTTACGTGTGTGGATGCATTCCATCCCATAGCAGCCACACTCTGCTGCTAAGAAGACACACTCAGGTGCGAAGCTGACATGCGCAGTGTGGACGCTTGAGTTCCCCATTGTTAACTTTGTGAATTTCCAGAGGATGTGCTTCCTTGTAATCACTTGGGCTTTGGTATCCAGGCAAGGCTGATTAAGAGAGAGAGTGTGTGCGGTCAAGCGTCTCACGGAGGTATTATGGTTACCCATTCATTTGTCATGTAGAGCAATCTAATAAATAAGTAATAAATAAATAAAAAGAAATAAATATAATATTCCACTCCCCCCCCCCCCCCCCTGTTCCTCTGGTCAGCTAGCTCCCGCACCCCCACGCCGTTTTGCCTTGTCTTTTCCCATCCTTTAGCAATTAACTCAAGTGGTTAAGAGGCTGATTGGGAGGTGGAAGGTCAGCAGTTCAAAACCCGAGGACTGCAGGACAGAGTGATTGCCCGTCTCTGCCCCAGCTCCTGCCAACCTAGTAGTTTAGAAGCAAGAAATTGCAAGTTGGTAAATAGGTACTACTGAGTTCTGTGTACTCTGGGATTTAGTTGTGCCTGCCACATGTCCACATAAACGTCTGCAGACATAGACACCTGCTTTTTTTTTGCTATATACGGAGATGAGCACTGAACCCTAGAGTCAGATACAGCTGGCTTTCGAGCAAGAGTGACTTTTACCTTTACCTTTACCAGCTATTTGGTCTACTGAGACTCCACTCTAATGTTGCTGTGGCTAAATTTTTAAAGTGTTTCCAAGCTTGCCTCTAGTTCTGCTTCCTATCCAGGTGTTCTCGACTCATTATTCCTTCCTTCTCTTCTATATTTTCCTTTCTTCTTTTCCCTCCCTCCCTTTGGCTCTTTTTACTTCCTTCTTTCCCTTCTATTCTCTCCTCCCTCTCTTTTCCTTTCTCCCTCTCTCCTTTTCTTTTAATCTTTCTTTTCTTTTCCTTTCTTTCCTCCCTTCTGTTCTGTCTCTCTCACTCACTCTCACTCTTTCTTTCTCTTTCTCTCTCACTCTCTCCTGATTAAGAATTTAATCCTGGCTCAAAAATCCCATTTTGCCTCTTTTTTTGGGGTGGGGGGGTGTTGTGTTTTAGGAACACTTTATGGCTGGTTTTGATGCTGTTCCCAATGTGGTCTTCAAAACCTTCTTCTGTAAATGTCGCCCTTGCTCATAAGCGAGTCATATCCGACTCTAGGGCTCAGTGCTCATCTCTGTTTCTAAGACAAAGAGCTAGAGCTGTCTGCTTCTGCAGATGTGGCCACATGGCAGGCACGACTACACACCGTCCGGAGGAGACGGAACGCTGTTAACCTTCACAATTTATCTCCTTGCACCCCCCTAATTCTCCTCTTGCACATTTCTTCCTTCCTTACAACCTTTGTGGTTTTTTTTAGATGTTTCTTCTCCCCCACCCCACCCCCCACTCCACAAACCCTTTTCCTACCCTGGCTGAGGATGAGGGCCGTGAGAGGACTGGGTTTTCCGGTTGTGAAGGCAGAACTTTTTAAATTCCCCCCGATTTTAATTCTTTTGTGGTGTCTGCGGGCGCAATTGGCATAAACTGTCCCTGACAGAGGTTACACCGGTCGAGGAAGGCTCCTGGTCACTGGCCTCTGCGGGAACAGAAATTGGGGAGCGGATTAATAGTCATAAGATTGATTCACCCATATCTGACCTGGCAGGCAGTTTGGCAGAAGGAAGTTGAATATCTAACTCAAGTTAGGAATTAGGTAATTCCACACTTGCAGATTAGCCCAAGCCCTAGCGCAAATAGTGGCCATGTTTACTCTTGAGCAAGCCATGAACAATGGATTTCCCCTGTCAGTATTTGCCTTAGTTAATTAACTTCCCCAAGAGAAGTTCCCAGTTAACCCGGGTAAATGGGTGATGTGATTTTCTGTCAGATGACGATTCTATCACACGCTGCCTTGAATTCCTATATATGATGATGATTTTCTCTCAATAAACCACTGGTCTTCGCTCAATCTTGTCTCATGTCGTTACTCAACCAGTCTCCTCCGGGACCCCAAGGGCCGCTTCACGGCCCTGATCCAACATCTGGTGACCCCGACGTGATTCTACTCGTGAGTAAGCAATCTACGCGGTCCGGTTCTACGCTAGAACCGTGTCTGATTCATCCCGGAGGACAGCGCGGCAGCTCCGGTCGGAAAGCCATCCGGCCAGGGTGACAGTTACGCAGCGAGGCACTCCAGAGAGGCATCCTACGGCTTGCATCGCAGAAACGCGTTCCGCTCAGGGGCAGGCTGTGAAACCCTGTGATTCCAGCGCAGAGGCCGCCGAGGGCCCGTGGTAGGAGACCACGCTCCGAGCTCCATCCCAGAGATTTGTCACGCTGAGACCTATTGCCTAAAAGGACACGTCGAAATCGTCCCGAGGAGAAACACTTCGAAGGACCCGGCAGGTAATATGGGGACTTGTCCTCAGCGGCAACGTCCGACCGCTAACCAGAGAATTCACATAATGGAATTCAAGGCCCTGGCCAGGGTATACCAAATACGCCTTCACGCGGAACTCTTAGCGTACCTGGGGGCCAATTGTCCGCTTTATCCAGAAGCGGGCGTGCTTGACCTCACATTTTGGGATCGGATAGGAGCCTGCATTCAGCAAGCACCAAAAGCTCCAGACAGCGTAATTGGCACATGGAGCAAATGTAGGAAGCTCTTAGCAGAGGACGACCCAGTCTGGATAGAGACCCAGGAACCCCCAGTGCAGGCAGAGCCATCAGCCCCAACGGCTCTCTATCCGTCACTCCAGCTCAAGCAGGGTAGTGTAGGGAGCTTTCCCTCGGTGACAGCTGCAGACGTCACTGACGGAATGCGTGAGATGGGAAGCGCTGGCGCTTCACTGACAGTTACGGGTTCCCTAGCTACCAAGAGCGCGGTTCAGTGCATGGCTGAGGCAGAAATCAGCAAGGGGGAATTGCCAGCAGAAGATCTAGCTGAGCTTAGGCAGCTATGCCCAGTTCGTATAGAGGTAGATGCCCTCACGGGCCAGCAGCAAGCAGTTCACTCGCCAGTTCCGTATAAGCTGCTCATGGCCATACGGAAAACCATCACAGAGACAGGACTCCAGAGCCGATTCACTAGGGGCACGCTTCAGCAAGTGTGCGAAACCATGATGCTCATTTCGTACGACTGGAAAGCCGTCATGCGAATGATGCTCAACCCCAGCCAGTATCTGCTATGGGACAGCGAGTATCGTCTCGAAGCGCAGGCAAGGGCCGCCAGGATGGGCGGAGCAGTAATTCCTGACCAGTTATATGGTTCAGGTCCATTCGAATCCGTTGATGCGCAAGTCGCCCTGCCACTCGCCACTCTCCACATCGCAGCGGAGACAGCCTTCAAGGCTTACCTCAAAGTTCCGGCAGCTGGCAAAGCAGCCAAAAATTACACAGCAGTCAAACAGGGATCCCAGGAGTCCTACATGGACTTTATCAATCGATTAGAGGAAGCGATTAGTAGACAGATCGATAATGAGCAAGCCCAACAGGAGCTCATGATGAAATTGGCCAAAGACAACGCCAATCTCGACTGCCGTAAGATCTTGCAGTCCCTGGGCAATCGTCCTGACTTGACACTCACAGATATGATTAGGGCATGCGCCGACGTTGGCACAGACTCCTACGAAATGGGTCTGTTGGCAGCGGCGGTGCAAGGAGGCAGGAAACCCAAGAACAGATGAGCGTGCCACACTTGTGGCAAGATCGGTCACTTCGCTAAGGAATGCCGATCCAGAGGCGGCGGCCAGCGCACCGGCCGTCCCAAGACTCCAACCACCCCATGTCCAAGGTGCAACAAGGGCCTCCACTGGGCCAGGAACTGTCCGAATTCGGGAAACCGGAACGCGGGCATGTCTCTGGCCCCGGTCCAAACAGAGGCTTCCCTCGCTCTGGGCGAGCCAGAGCTGGATTAGATTCCAATCACATTCCAGACATTGCGAAGGCGCAGGCCAGCCCCAAGGGTAGTACAGGGCTAGAATTGACTTGCCAGGCAGACGTCACATGCGACTTGCCAGGCACAGTCTATCTGGTGGATTCCCAGTACATGGGACCCCTGCCCAAAGGCTTCATAGGCTTAGTTTTGCCTCGTAGTGTTGCAGGAGCACGCGGAATTCTTGTAATTCCGGGAGTCATTGACTCCAATTTTTCGGGTGTTCTCCAAGTTCAACTTTGGACGCACCTACCCCAGACCATTCACAAGGGAGACACGTTAGCGCAACTGATTATGGTTCCTTGTAACTTGCCAGCAGATAGCCAGGGAAGGCTCAGGGACAGCTCAGAGTCCGGGTCGGAAGACCGCTCGAGCGCGAGTGAGGCAGTGCAAGGATACCAGGTCTTAGCGACAGTGGAGACCAACATAGAATGGAAACAGCGGCCAGTTATTGATGTATTTTTGAATAAAAAATCGTTCTCAGGGCTGCTAGATACCGGAGCTGACGTCAGCGTTATCAGCCGAAGTCAGTGGCCGAAGGAGTGGGCCATTGAGCCGGTCTCCGATGTGTGGGGGGTAGGCGGCATCCAAGAAGCGTTTAGAAGCCGGGAGTGGGTGGAAGTCACGATCCCTAAGGCTGACGGCACAGCGGTCATTCGGCCGCACATTCTGGACGTGCACATCAACCTTTGGGGGTGAGACATTTTGCAGCAATACCGTGCCACTCTTATCTTCGGGTAATGGCTCTGCCACTTAAATGGCTTACCAACACGCCAGTCTGGGTGGAGCAATGGCCGATAGTGGGGGAGAAATTAGTCGCCCTAAAGCAACTGGTTAAGGAACAGCTAGATGCAGGACATATAGAGCAGTCCACCAGTCCTTGGAATTCGCCCATTTTTGTCATCAAGAAAAAGTAGGGGAAGTGGCGACTCCTCCACAATATCAGAGAGATCAATAAATGTATACAGCCAATGGGTCCGCTTCAGTGCGGCATTCCGAATCCAAATATGATCCCCGAGGGTTGGGAGATCCTGGTTGTAGACCTTAAGGATTGTTTTTATACCATTCCCCTAGATCCGAGGGATCGGGAAAGGTTCGCCTTTACGGTGCTGGTTGTGAACCACAGTGAGCCCACGCAGCATTACGCGTGGAAGTATTTGCCACAGGGGATGCTCAATTCGCCCACCCTGTGCCAAATTTATGTTCACAACACACTGGCAAAGTTTCGAAACCTTCACCCCACAGCTTCAGTATGTCATTTCATGGACGACATCTTGGTCGCAGCGCCGCAACTCGGCAGCGAAATGTTTGAAGACCTCCAGGCCACTCCAGGAAAACCAGGGGGCGAGACTCAGAGACCCATGCAAAGGATAAGTAGCTGATATGAAAAATGTTGATGACTTAATATAATAACTCACCTAAAGACTTTATGCCGACTTAATATAGCAACTGACATAGAGACTGTGTTTAAAGTGTAATAATATGCATGATAATATGTTGTTTAAAATGTTCTACACTTTTTAAAACTGTGATAAACTGTATGAGGGGGAAAAATGGCGTAGACACCGGCAAACCACGCCACAAAGCTTGCCAAGAGAACCCTATTGACCAAAACAAAAGGCAAAACAAAGGAGCAGGCTAGGTGATACAGGATGCTTAGCACCACAGAGTGGAGGAAGGGGAGGGACAGGAAAGGGGGGGAGAAATGCAATATTGCAAGGAACAATACTGCATAGGGACATGGAATGTGAGATCAATGAACCAAGGTAAACTGGAAGTGGTAAAAAATGAGATGGAAAGAATAAGCATTGACATCTTGGGCATCAGTGAGCTCAAATGGACAGGGATGGGGGAATTCAGCTCTGGAAACCATCATATCTACTATTGTGGACAAGAAAACCTTAGAAGAAATGGAGTAGCCATAATTGTCAATAAAAGAGTGAGAAAAGCAGTAATGGGATACAACCTCAAAAATGACAGAATGATGTCAGTCAGAATTCAAGGCAAACCCTTCAATGTCACTGTGATTCAAATATACGCACCAACCACTGGTGCAGATGAAGCCACAATGGACCAGTTCTATGAGAACTTACAACACCTCATAGAACAGACACCAAGAAATGATGTCCAAATTATATTAGGAGACTGGAATGCCAAAGTAGGAAATCAAAAAGTGGAGGGAATAACAGGCAAATTTGGTCTTGGAACACAGAATGAAGCAGGGCAAAGATTGATAGAGTTCTGCCAAGAGAACGCACTGGTCATAGCAAACACTCTCTTCCAGCAACACAAGAGGCGACTTTACACATGGACATCACCAGATGGCCAACACCGAAACCAGATTGACTACATACTCTGCAGCCAAAGATGGAGAACCTCCATACAGTCAGCAAAAACAAGACCCGGAGCAGACTGTGGCTCAGATCACAACCTACTGATCGCAAAATTCAGGTTAAGACTAAAGAAAATAGGGAAAACAAGGAGACCAGACAGATATCACCTAGAAAGTATCCCTAAAGAATACACGGTGGAGGTGAGGAACAGATATAATGGCCTAGACTCAATAGACAGAGTGCCAGAAGAATTATGGACAGAGATAAGGGACATCATGCAGGAAGCAGCAAAGAAAACCATACCAAAAGAAAAGAAGCATAAGAAAGCAAAATGGTTGTCTGATGAGGCTCTTAAAATAGCAGAGGAAAGAAGGAATGCAAAAGTCAAAAGAGAAAAGAAAAAGTACAATTATTTGAACACAGAATTTCAAAGAAAAGCAAGGAGAGATAAGGAAAACTATCTAAAAGAACAGTGCAAAGAAATGGAGGAAAACAACAAAAGAGGCAGGACTAGAGATCTCTTCAGAAAAATTGGGGAAATCAAGGGAACATTTAAAGCAAAAATGACCATGATAAGGGACAAAGACGGAAAAGAGCTAGCTGATGCAGAAGAGATTAAGAAAAGATGGAAAGAGTACACAGAGGAACTCTACAAAAAGGACCTCAACACCCCTGATAACCACAATGATGAAAAAATTGAACTTGAGCCAGACATTCTGGAGAGCGAAGTTATAAAGGCCCTAAAGAGCACTGCAAACAACAAAGCTAGTGGAGATGATGGTATCCCAGTGGAATTTTTCAAAGCTCTAAAAGATGATGGTGTCAAATTACTACATTCAATATGCCAGCAAATTTGGAAAACAAAACAGTGGCCACAGGATTGGAAAAGATCAGTATACGTCCCAATCCCAAAAAAGGGCAATGCCAAAGAATGCTAAAATTATCGAACAATTGCACTCATCCCACACGCCAGCAAGGTGATGCTCAAGATAATACAGGATAGACTTCAGCAACATGTGGAGAGAGAACTACCAGAGGTGCAGGCCGGTTTCAGAAGAGGTAGGGGGACTAGAGACCATATTGCCAACATACGTTGGATCATGGAGAAAACAAAGGAATACCAGAAACAAGTTTACTTTTGTTTTATCGACTACACTAAGGCATTTGACTGTGTGGACCACAACAAGATGTGGCAAGTAATTAAAGAGATGGGAATACCAGAGCACCTCACATGTCTCCTGAGAAATCTGTACATGAACCAAGAAGCAACAGTTAGGACAGAACACGGAATGACAGAATGGTTTGAAATAGGAAAAGGAGTAAGACAAGGCTGCATTTTATCACCCTGTTTATTCGATCTATACACAGAGCACATAATGCGCAATGCAGGGATGGAGGAATCACAATATGGGATTAAAATTGCTGGGAGAAACATCAACAATCTGAGATATGCAGACGACACCACCCTAATGGCAGAAAGTGAGGAAGATCTAAGGAGCCTCTTGATTGGATTGAAGGAGGAGAGTGAAAAAGCTGGCCTGAGACTCAATATCAAGAAAACCAAGATAATGGCAACAGGCCCCGTCAGTTCCTGGAAAATAGATGAGGAAGAAGTAGAAGCAGTGACAGATTTTACATTCCTTGGATCAAAGATCACTGCAGATGGGGATTGCAGCCATGAAATAAAAAGGCGACTGATTCTTGGGAGACAAGCCATGAGAAACCTGGGGAACATAGTGAAAAGCAGAGATATCACATTGCAAACAAAAATTAGAATAGTCAAAGCAATGGTATTCCCAGTGGTAATGTATGGGTGTGAGAGCTGGACCATTAGGAAGGCTGAGCGCAGAAGAATAGATGCCTTTGAAATGTGGTGTTGGAGGAGAGTTTTGAGGGTACCCTGGACAGCGAGGAGAACAAATAGGTCAATCTTAGAAGAAATCAACCCTGACTGCTCATTGGAAGGTCTAATAGTAAAGACGAAGTTGAAGTACTTTGGACATCAAATGAGAAGGGAGGATTCGCTTGAGAAGGCCTTGATGTTGGGAAAGGTGGAGGGCAAAAGAAGAAGGGGGAGGCCAAAGATGAGATGGCTAGATGGGATTGTAGACACAATGGGTACAGAACTGGGAGTGCTGAGGGGGATGGTGGAGGACAGAGGCGCCTGGAGAACAATGGTCTATAGGGTCGCAAAGGGTCAGAATCGACTGTGCGACTGAACAACAACAAGGCCACCCCTGGGGAAAAAGGGTTACACATTGCCCCAGAGAAAGAACCGAGCCCTTCTCATACTTGGGTCATCGGCTTCTCCGCTCTTTTGCAGCACCAATTTTGCCCCAGATCAACTTAAAAGACTCAGTCACCTTGGTAGAATTGCAGCAGGTTTTAGGTAACATTAATTGGGCCAGACCGTATTTTAGATTGGATACGGATCTTCTAAAGCCGCTCTTCTCGCTGCTAATGCTAGGTAAGCAGCCGGCAGACCGGATACAAATTCCTCGAGAGGCACGCTTGGTTCTCGAGAAAGTCAACCAAATTCTCAGCCAAAAATGGGTGGACAGGATCGCTCAGGGGCCATATGCCCCGATCCTGAACTTGTACATCATTCGGGCTGGATCCATGTTCACCAGAGCCCTAGGAGTGGACTCAGAGCGAGGAGCGAGTGTCGTGGAATGGGTGTATTTACCGAACACCTCTTCCCGAAACATCATTCCCCCCAAGAGTTGGTCTCCGCGGTGGTCTACCGCGGAAGGCTGAGAGCTAGGGACATTTCAGGGCACGACTTAGCCAAAATCGTGATCCCATTCACCAAGGAGCAAGTTCAACAGCTGATGCAGCTCGGTGACTCACTTCCAATTGCCTTGGAAAGATTCACCAGATGCTTGGCATACCACTTGCCAAAGGACCCCAGACTTGTCTCGCTTCAAACGCAGACAATCAGCTTGTACGAATTGATATCGCTGGTTCCACTTCAGGGGGCCAGAACAGTCTTCACTGATGGGGATCGCACATATGGTGTCTTAACTTGGCAGGAGGGCCAGGCTTGGCGCACGCTTCTAACTCTTCCACAGAAGTCCGCACAGCGGTGAACCTTGCTTTGCGCACCTTCGCCAAAGAGCGCCTCAACATTATTACTGGTAGTCAGTACGTTAGGAATCTGCTTCACAGTCTACCGGGAGCATGCATCACTCCCGCGATAGACAAAAATTTGCTGAGTTTGTTCCTCACAGCTCAATTTCACTTGCGGAACCACACAGAAGCACTCTATATTGCCCACATCCGAAGTCACCAGGACCTACCTGGTCCGATTTCTGCGGGAAATAGCAGAGCGGATGCGGCCGCAAAGGAAATTCAGCAGCGGTCAGTTTTGGGTGTATTCACAACTCCGATTCAGAGTCATGCATTCTTCCATCAGAATGCCAAAGCGCTCGCCAGATAGTTTAACCTGCCACTTTCTCAAGCCCAAGGCATAGTTCGCTCTTGTCAGCATTGTGCAGGGGCACCGGGGGGGGGCCCTCATAAGAACATAAGAACATAAGAACAGCCTTGCTGGAACAGGCCACAGCCCATCCAGTCCAGCATTCTGTCTCACACAGTGGCTCACCATTTCCTTCAGGGTATTCCCAAGGAGATGCCTTCACCTGCTTAGGATTCCCTGGAAATGGCACTGAGAGATATCCTGCCTATCTCTCCAACCCGGAGGTTGTCCTTAGGTAGCCATAATTATAGCCATTGATAGCCTTGTCCTCCATGAACTTGTCTAATCCTTTCTTAAAGCTGTCAAGACTGACAGCTGTCACCACTTCTTCTGGCAGGGAGTTCCATAGACCAGTAATCCTCTGGGTGAAAAAGTACTTTCTCTTATTTGTTTGAGAACTAGTACCCAAAAGTTTCATGGAGTGTCCCCTAGTTCTAGTGTTGTGCGATAGGGAAAACAGTTTTTCCTTATCTACTTTGTCCACACCGTGCATGATTTTATAAACTTCAATCAGGTCACCTCTTAGACGCCGTCGTTCAAGAGTGAAAAGGCCCAACCGTTGCAGCCTCAGATGGTAAGGAAGGTGTTCCAGTCCCCTAATCATTCTGGTCAACCCACGAGGGACAGAGGCTAACCAGGTGTGGCAAATGGACGTCACACATGTCCCGCAATTTGGCAGATGGCAGTATATGCACGTTTGCATTGATACTTTTTCACAATTCGTTTGGGCAACGGCGCAAAAAGGAGAGACAGCTTCCCACGTGGAGCAGCATCTCCTTTCCTGCTTCGCGGCGATGGGCAAACCACGGCACGTGAAAACCGATAACGGCCCGGCGTACAGCTCCAGGCAGCTGGCCAACTTCATGGCCACCTGGGATATCAAACATACCTTTGGCGTTCCATACAATCCGCAGGGGCAAGCGATTGTGGAACGAGTCAATCGGACGCTCAAGTCCTACATTGACAGACAAACAGAAAGGGGGGAGCCACCAGCCCTCCCCAAGTCTCAGGGTCAGGCACAGCATTGTCTGAACAAGGTGTTGTCCACGTACAATCACCTTAATGTTTTTTCGGATTGCACGCCGCAGGAGAAACACTTCCGCCGCTCAGAAGCTCTCCCGCGGCCGCTGGTTCGTTACCGAGTGCCACCGGATCCTTCTTGGAGGGGCCCGGCGCCACTCGTAACCTGGGGAAGAGGGTATGCTGCAGTTATGTCTCCTACAGGTGTCATCTGGATCCCAGCCCGGTGCGTCAAGCCCCACTTGGAGCCACATGGTGTGGACCCAGACCGACCCGAGTCCGATCCCGGAGATTGAGGACCTCACCCTGACCGAGGGGACCCGGCGGAAGAAGCGGCGACAGCAGACAGAGCCGAAGGTCACCTGGGGGATGGTCAAGACCCTTTGCCGTGAGGCCGAGGACATCGTCCGACGCGAGGATTGGGAACCGACGCCGGAGAACATCGTGTCTGCAGTCTTTGCCCTGATTACCGCCAACACCATGGCGGTCACCATCATCCTGACCCTCTCCCTACTTGCGGGGGGAGGCGTTCAGGCAGCTTCACTGAAGGCCAGCGATCTGATGCCAGGTGGAGACCTCTCTGCCCGGATGCACTACAACCTATGGGAAAGGTTGGCGAGTCTCGTCAACCAGTCCGATTTTTGCCTAAAGCAGAACACCGGTTCTGCCTCAATTTTGAGCACCTGTCTCATCCCGGTATGCCATACTCCAGAGGCGCACACCAGGAACGGCGACTCGCTGGTGAAGCGGATTTTCAGCCCGCTTTACCCAATGGGTTTCTCCACGTACGCTCGCTGGGGAGCCCAGCTGACCATGACTTTGCCGGCTGATGCAGCCACTCTCTACACCCCTCGAGTGGCGGTTAGCCCGAACTCTACTTGTGCTCGAATGACCGGCTGCTCCGCAGTCGGCCGGACTCAGTGTCGCTGCCTCAACACTGGCAGCAGCAACTGGACTTGTGATAACCCAGAGACAATTGGTTCAATGTATGCTCATGTTACCCTACCTTCAGGTTTGTTCTTTACATGCAATCAGTACACTTGGAATTACATTCCCGCTAATGTATCAGATTCCACATGTTGTATCAGTCGTTTAACATTGTTACTCCCCACTAGGGCTATGATTGTTCCAAGCACGAATGTTTCCTCACCCATACGGCGCGCTCGCGCCACGCAGCTAGACAGCTCATGTGATAGCAACATTAAGGTTCTGAGTCAAGCTGAGTACGTCTCGTTGGCAGTCAACATACTTGGCGTGCCAGGCTTAGCCGTTGGCAACGCTCGGAGAATTGGTCAATTGGCTTGCGGGCTAGCAAAAGCCATTAACCACACCTCCTCGGTGATAGCGCTGCTCAACCAGGAGCAGGCAGAGCTTCGCCATGCCATACTAGACAATCGAGCAGCTATCGACTACCTTCTGTTGTTACATCATTTGGGTTGCGAATCTGTCCACGGCATGTGTTGCTTTAATCTCACAGACAATACCCACAAAGTACAGAGCCAGCTCACGGACCTCCACACCCTGGTCAAGAATATCAAGGAGGATGCTTCATGGGGGGTGGGAGTGGGACTCGTTGTGGTCGTGGTTCCCATGGGGTTGGCTTCAGACGACACTCAAGGTGATTGTGGGGGTGGTAATACTGGGCACAGCAGTGTGTTGTTTCGTGCAATGTATTCCCTCACTGATATCGAGATGTCCCCCATGGAGGGAACCCCGAAACATCATCTCCCCACACCAGCTGATGCCACTCCTGCGCAGGGCCGTCTGTCAGGTCCAATCTAACAAATAAAGGGGGAGTGTGGTGTCCGCGGGCCTAATTGGCATAAACTGTCCCTGACAGAGGTTACACCGGTCGAGGAAGGCTCCTGGTCACTGGCCTCTGCGGGAACAGAAATTGGGGAGCGGATTAATAGTCATAAGATTGATTCACCCATATCTGACCTGGCAGGCAGTTCGGCAGGAGGAAGTTGAATATCTAACTCAAGTTAGGAATTAGGTAATTCCACACTTGCAGATTAGCCCAAGCCCTAGCGCAAATAATGGCCATGTTTACTCTTGAGCAAGCCATGAACAATGGATTTCCCCTGTCAGTATTTGCCTTAGTTAATTAACTTCCCCAAGAGAAGTTCCCAGTTAACCCGGGTAAATGGGTGATGTGATTTTCTGTCAGATGATGATTCTATCACACGCTGCCTTGAATTCCTATATATGATGATGATTTCCCCTCAATAAACCACTGGTCTTCGCTCCATCTTGTCTCGTGTCATTACTCGACCAGTCTCCTCCGGGACCCCAAGGGCCGCTTCACGGCCCCGATCCAACATTCTTTAATTCGTTAGATGCCCGTTTTTAATGTGGTTTGAGCTTTCAAAGTCCTTCCTCCTCTCTCCCCCCCCCAAATGGGGGATGGTTTGGATCGGATCATCATCCTTCCTGTGCTGCCCTTTTGCAAAGCGGATCCAGCTCTGGATCGTGTCGTGTCGGAGGAAGAGCCTCCATTGCCTTGGGCAGCAGATCTTCTGTTTTCCAAAAACGAGAAACAAAGGAAGTAAACAAACAAACGCATCCCTTTAAGGACCCCCCCTCCCATCCGGTATTATGAGAGACACCTATGGTAGGCATAGGAGTAGACACAGTGGAGGGTGGGTGGGTTTGTTTCCTGGAGCGGCCAAGAGGTGGCGCTGCAGGATAAGGTTGGAAGAGGCCAGGCAGGCAGGCAGGCAGACACACAGAGCGGCGGAGTCCCAGCATTTATTTTAGGCGCCAAAAAGGACAGGTGGGGGAGGGGGGCGTGCGAATGTGATTCACCTGCGTGGGAGGGGGAGGAGGAGGGCCTTCTTCTTCTTACCTGGGCCTGAGGCGGCCGCGACGACCAGCAGCAAAGGTAAAAAAATTTTTTTAAAGGCATTTATTCGAGGAAAATGTTTATTTGGGGGGTGGGGCAGGGACTGAGGTAAATGCTATTCTCTGCTACTGCGTGACTCTCTTTGGCTCTTCTTCCCACTCCAGTTATTAAAGGCCTGAATATTATGTTTTATTGAGACTCAGACTCCCCACACACACATACAAAAAAAATCACCTCACAGGTTCCCTTAATTCCATCAATGCATATTGTACCTTTTTACACCCTCAGGACTGGGGCGGTTTAGTGTATGAGAACCAAGACACAGGAACAGCCGAAGGATTGGCTTAACACATCTTTATTGCATGGTGGTCCGAGGGAACATGTGGTAATGGTGGACGAACAGCTCAATATATACAGTGGCTATACATTTGAATGTGGCTCCACGATAGCCCATTGGCTACCGCCCGCGTGACGTCATTCCTGGTCACGCCCTTCTTGTCCAGGTGAGGTAGTGGCGGGAATCTTCCCGCGCTGGAGTTATTGCGTAATTGGAACCATATGAGCTGGACGCTCGCTATTGCCACCTAGTGGTTGCTAGCTCGCGTCCTATTACAGAAGGTTACAGTGTTACAGTTGATGGGTGTTACATTGTTGCAAAGGCATAGTATTAGGAACACAACATCCCTCCCCCCTAGGATGAGATGAAGTCTCTCATCCAATATGGCTTATTGCAAGCGCGTTTTGGGCGTTCTGCTGGCTGGCTTGTCCCGGGGGCGCTACTGCTTCTCTGTCCCCTGGTCTCTTGTCCTGCAACGGGAGAGGGAGACTCGTTAGTGACCTACTGCGGTTCTGCGGCTTTTGGGGAAGGGACAAACTCCATTGTGGAAAAACCGGGGGCACTGGGGGCTAACGAAAACCCCCGCTTCTCGCTTGGATGGGTGGGGGACCACTCCGAAACACACACACCCCCAGTTTTGTAACTGAAACTCAAAATCATCTCCCGGGTCATTGGGGACATCCCACAGGCTATCTATGAGGACAGACTCCTTCCCCTCCCCCCTTGGTGGGGACCACTGGCCCCCTTCTCCTCCACCTTGGGCTGAACGGGTGGGGAAGAACCCTAACGTTGAATCCTTCTGCGCGCCGTCCGCGCTTTGGCTGTCCGGAACCCGGCGCCGGAGTTGATCTGCGTGCCGTCTCCAGAGCAGACCCGCACTGGTCTCCACACAATACGACACGGGACCCGTCTGGCCAACGATGACGCCCGGGACCCATGCTGGCCCTGCACTAGCGTAGTTCCTGCAATGCACCGGGGCACCTACTTCGAAATTCTTGGTGTCCGCTAACCCTATGTTCCTCCCAGTGTCCTCCACCCTCATTGGGTCTAGTCTGGTCAGAATCGTGGTCAGTTTCCTACGCATTAAGAGCTCCGCGGGTGAATACCCCGAAGCCAGGGGAGTCACCCTGTAGCCTAGCAAGAACTGACACAGTTGCAGGTTAAGGTCCCCGGGGCCCATGCGCCTCAGCGCGTCTTTGGTGGTGCGCACGAGGCGCTCTACCTGGCCGTTCGTCGCCGGGTGGAAAGGGGCGGAGGTGATGTGCCGAATAGCGTTGATCTCGGTGAATGCCCTGAACTCGGCGGACGTGAAACAACTAGCGTTATCGCTAAAAAGGGTGTCGGGTATACTGAACGTGCTAAAGACCCTACGCCATTGCCATACTGTCGTTGCCTAAGAGGTGCTCTTGACTGGGATTACCTCCAACCACTTGGAGTAAGCATCCACCATGAGGAGAAACAGTGTCCCTCTAAATGGGCCCGCGAAATCGATGTGCACACGGGACCATGGCCCCTTTGCCGCGTCCCACTCCCTGTGCGGCAGCCGCGCTTCCTCGGGCCGGGAGCATTGGCAACTCTCGCAAGTGCCCACCATGTGCTCGATGTCGGCATCTAATTGGGGCCACCAGAAGTAGCTCCTGGCCAGAGCCTTGGAGCGGACAATCTGAGGGTGGCTGACGTGCAGCAGTTTGAGCACCCTCGGTCTCAGAGATTCAGGGACTACCACCCGCTGTCCCCACAGAAGGCACCCCCTCTCCATGGACAACTCTAGCCTCTTCCTGAAAAATGGGGCGAACTCTGCTGCCGGGGAGGACGCTGGCCACCCTTTCTGCACCCAGGAGCTGACTAGCGCTAGCGTTTTGTCCTTGCCGGTCGCCTTGGCGATGTCTGCGGGTACAATGGGGGGTGAATCTAAGACCTCTATTAGGAGCACTGGGTGGTCTTGTTCTTCCTCGCCCACAACGCTGCTAACGTGGGGAAGGGGAGACCTCGACAGGGCGTCCGCGTGGCTTATTTCCTTCCCTGGCCGGTACACCAACGCGTGCTGGTACGTGTTCAAGAAAATGGCCCACCTTAACATCCTAGGGGACAGGATTTGAGGTGTGGGTTTGTCTGCAGTGAAGATGCCTAGCAGGGGCTTGTGGTCGGTCACTATGGTGAAGGGGCGGCCATAGAGGAAATCGTGAAACTTTTTCGTTCCCGCGATTATCGCCAGCGCTTCCCTGTCTGTTTGGGCGTAGTTTCGCTCTGCCTGGGACAGGGATCTGGAGTAGAATGCTACCGGGGCCTCTCTCCCGTTCTCCAACACGTGGCACAGCACCGCCCCCACCCCCACTGGGGATGCATCACATATCAGGACCACCGGTCTCTTAGGGTCAAAGTGGGTGAGAATGGCGTCAGACGCTAGGAGGTGTTTCAGCTCACTGAATGCCCTCTCCTGGCTCTCGCCCCACTTTCACGCCTCGTCCTTCTTGAGTAGCTTGTGAAGTGGCTCTGCTACTGATGCCTTCCGAGGCAGGAAGGAGTGGTAAAAGTTTAAGAGCCCTAGGAACGACTGCAATTCGGGCTTGGAGGTGGGGCGAGGGGCATTCTGAATGGCGGCTACCTTTGATTTGGAGGGTTTGATTCCCGCAGGTGTTACCCGGAAACCCAAGAACTCAACCTCTTTTGCGAAGAAAACGCATTTGTCTTTTCGCAACCTCAACCCCGCCTTTTCAAACACCGCCAGCACTTTGTCCAGCCTTTCAGCCAACTCCGCCTCCCCCCCGTTATCAACACGTCATCAAAGTATGGCAAGACCCCCTCCAGCCCCTTCAAGAGGCGTTCCACGAGTGACTGGAAAATACCCGGCGCCGAGTTCACGCCGAACTGTAGGCGCGTCACCTGGAACGCCCCCTTATGAGTGAATATCGTTTGCGCAGCAGCTGCAGCTGGGGTCACTGAGAGTTGCTGATAGGCTTGCGCTAGATCAAGTTTTGCGAAACACTTTCCCCCATGTAACCTGGCCAACAGGTGGCTGACTACCGGCACCGGATACGCATTTGGGCGGATCGCCTTATTAATGGTGCACTTATAATCAGCGCATATGCGAACCTCCCCGTTGGCCTTTAGCGCGGTTACAATCGGAGTTTCCCACTCCGCGGAATCAACAGGAACAAGAATCCCCTGGCCCACCAGTTTGTCCAGTTCCGCCTCTATCTTGTCCTTTAGTGCGAAAGGCACTCTGCGCGGCTTGAGTCTTATAGGGCGGACCTCCGGGTCCAGGTCGAACGCTACTGGGGGCCCCTTGAATTTTCCGAGTCCTTTCTTGAAAACTTCGGGGTGCGCGTCACACACCTCCTGTATTGGGTCAGTCCCAACGGCATGCACCCCCCCAATGAACAAACCCAGGGGCTTAAACCATTGAGTCCCGAGGAGGCTGCAACTTCCCCCTTTGAGAACAACCAGGGGAAGTTCCGCGGCGTGTTGCTTGTATTGGACTTTGAATTTTCCAACCCCCAACACTGGAATGCTATTTCCCTGTACGTCCCGTAGCGTGGACCTCAACGCTTTGAGCTTAGGGCGCACCTGGGAAGAAATTCCCAAGAACTCCCGCTGGGACATAATTGAGTAGGAGGAACCCGAGTCTATCTCCATCCTAACAGGGGCCCCTTGCACCAGTACCTCAACAAAATAACGGGGGTGTCCCAAGGACACGCTGTACACTGGGGCGTCGTCGCTGCTGTCATCGGAGATGCGGCCCACGCCGTCCTGCTTCCTCGCGGGCTGGGCGCCCTCCTTGGTCCTCGGCGAGCGGTCCGACGAACTCTTCCGGTCCTTGCGCCGCCGTCTGCAGACCTTGGCGATGTGCCCCCGGCGTCCACAGTTGTGGCACTCGGCCTTCCGGAATGGGCACTTGATGCGGTCGTGGGCCACTCCACAGCCGTCGCAGCGTCGGCCGTCCTTCCGAACCTTCCGGACGTCCTCGTCGTCGCTGCTCTCCGTGGAAGATTTTGACGTGCGTCTGGCCGCATGCACCGAGCCCGCTGCCTTGTCGGGCTGTGGGGGCCTTTCTCGGAGCCCCTTGACTCCGGCCCTCGTGGCTTCCGTGGCCTGTGCCGCCTTCACGACCTCGCGCATCGTCGGGGGTGGCTCCTGGTTCATCAACTTTCGCTGAACCTCTTCATCCCACAGGCCGCACAGCAAACGGTCCCTGAGGGCGATTTCCAAATTTTCCCACTTGCATGGGCCGTCGGCCAACCACAGGGCCGCTGCAAAGGCGGCAATGGACTCACCCGGCGCTTGAACTCTCTTCCAGAACGCGTCTCGAGCCGAGAACATTGAAACCGAGGGCTGGAAATGGTCGCGCATCACCTTTATAAGTTGTTTGGCCGTCAGCTCGCTCACTTTCTTCGGTGATACTAAGTCCACCAATACTCTTTTGGCGGCATTCCCAAGCATCCGAGTGAGGATGGCCCTCTTCTTTCCCTCGTCCGTAATGTCGGACACCACCAGCGCATCTTGGAAGTCCATTTCAAAGAGCTCCCAGTCTTCCGGCTTGTTGATGTCGAAACCGGCATGTGTCTTGATCTCGTGGGAAGCCATATCCCACCTTCGTCGCCAATTTAGTGTATGAGAACCAAGACACAGGAACAGCCGAAGGATTGGCTTAACACATCTTTATTGCATGGTGGTCCAGGGGAACATGTGGTAATGGTGGACGAACAGCTCAATATATACAGTGGCTATACATTTGAATGTGGCTCCACGATAGCCCATTGGCTACCGCCTGCGTGACGTCATTCCTGGTCACGCCCTTCTTGTCCAGGTGAGGTAGTGGCGGGAATCTTCCCGCGCTGGAGTTATTGCGTAATTGGCGCTGGAGTTATTGCGTAATTGGAACCATATGAGCTGGACGCTCGCTATTGCCACCTAGTGGTTGCTAGCTCGCGTCCTATTACAGAAGGTTACAGTGTTACAGTTGATGGGTGTTACATTGTTGCAAAGGCATAGTATTAGGAACACAACATCCCTCCCCCCTAGGATGAGATGAAGTCTCTTATAGGTTTTCTAGAGTCATTACTTCATGAAGTTGGCAAGGATTTTACACAGTATACAGAATTAAAGAAAAGACAATACAGAGCAAATATTCAAAGTGTCAGGTGTGAATCCACATTCTTGTTCTGTTCTATAGGTCTGCGTTTGGCAATGGCCACTAGAGTGTGAAAGTCACAGCCATTTTATTCCCAAAAGGTAACATCCCCTTATTCTTTCCTACTACATATATAATGTCAAATATGATGTCACACTCTTTATTAGGTTATCCTGGGCCCGAAATCTTCTTGTCTTCAGCTTAACCCCCCCCCCCCAAAAAAAAAAAGAAGAAGAAGCCATGGTAACAAAGTCATGGGTCTGAAATCTTCATGTCTTCAGCTTAACCAAAAAGCCATGATAAGAAAGGCACAGTAACCACATGTTTCTCTGCTGCATGCTCATGCTGTAGCATGCAAGTACAGGCTGGAAAGCCATTCAGTCGTGTGCCACAGGAAAGACAGTAGTTGGAAACAGTCAGTTATGCAGTTTAATGAAGCAGATCAGGAGCTTGTATCCAAAGGAAGCCCATAAAGAATACAAGATTCAAAATGATTTCGTATCAGTCCATCGTCCATAGTGGTTCTGTAGTAGTCCATAGACAATTCATAGTCTAGAGCGTTTCTTATAGGTTGTACATCTGTGGAAAGCCAGTCCATATATCTATATGTCATGTTCATCTGAAGAAGTAGACATAATCTATAAAAGCTCACAGTGGAAATCAATGTTAAGTCAGTAATTCATTCAGATGTTCTTCTGCCCAGAATCACTTCCTTATTTTGAATAGTAGGACATTACAGTACTAACAAGGTTCTTCCGCAGGAAAATATTCCAAATCCAGATCTTCTCCTGTTATGCCATATCAGAGTTCAAATGGCCATTGCCAGAGCAGAGCTGTCCTATAAGTTTAAATGTTTCAGAATTCCTTTCATGCAGATTCATTCTTCATTCTTAAAGAGAAAAGAGAACATGTCAAAGGCATCATAAATAGGCAAGGGTAAAGTCAAGAAGCCTCGGATGCAATGGGCATTTTTAATTCTAAACATGCATACAGTAATGCATTATACATAGTGCAATTATGCAAAGGTTGAGTATGAACCAGAAAGACATAGTATGCAATTAAAAAATCAATTATAAAAAGAGTTCCATCACTGCAATAACACCCAATGGTCCATTTGCTTTCATTGTGGAGTCCATCTTATTTTTAGTAGGAAATGTCCATTCAAATAAATCCATTTCCATGATATTAATCAATGTGTATGTAAGATTTTATCAGTCCATTATCACATGTAGCATCCCATCTAGCTGAAGTTCTGTAAGACAATAGAATGACAACAGCAAACACATAGTCTAAACTAAATGCAGAATAAAAATGATTAATTCCCAAAACATTGACTGATAACATGTAGATATGAAAATAGACCTATTATATCAAATTTTGTTAATTCAGATTCTTATATGTAAGAACCAGGTGCATCTCTATTGAAAATAGTTAGTTCAATGCACATACAAATACGGTAAATATGATTCAAAATGAAAAGGAGACCATTCTTGTTTAAAGATAAAAAAACAAGAAGTAAAATTTAAAAACCAGAAAGTGAAAAAAAATATAAAAAGTTAAACATTAAAAATAAAAGGATAAATTTTTTCTTTAAAAATCAACAATGGAAAAATTAAAAAGTAGATATTAAAAGTAAAAGCAAAAAAACTCCTTTTTTCCAGCAAGTGAAAATTAAAACATTAAAGCTAAAAGTAGAACTAGAGCTCAAGTAATCTTCTGAGGGAGGGCTGACATTCTTCTGCATAGGAAGGAAAAGTGAAAGCTTACACACAACATATTAGACATATAACGTGGTACACACAGACAGGGAACATTTAAACATATATGTAGTTTCGTTGGTCATGACTGTGTCATTATCCTGTGAAGAAAAAAAGCCCAGATAATGAGGCTGAGTTCATAGGTTAGCATGAGAAACGTAATACAAAACACAACAGTTGTTTCTTTAAAAAATATTATTATCTTCGAGGATTTCCTGAAATAAAAAAAATGTTATTCCTATAACAAAAAGGTTGTTTTTCTGCAGACACATTTTTGTTTTTTTGAAAACTTCAAATTCAAAGGTACTTTAAGGCAATCTGTGGTTTCCTGATTAGGTCAAGGGCTTGCACATTTGAAACTCTTCTCTTCTTACTGCATCCCTTTTGTGTATGGGACCAAAGACAACAGAACAGCCGAAGGGTTGGCTTAACACAGGTTTATTGCATGATGATCCGGTGGAACATGAGGTAATGGCGGTGATACGTCTCAATATATACAGTGGCATTATACATTTGAATCTTGTAGCATGGTAGCTCATTGGCTGCTACCGGCGTGGCCTCACCCAGGCACGCCTCTCTTCAGTAGTTCTTTCTCCTCCTGATTAAGCGGGGAAGGTTTTCCCGCGGCTGTCCGTGATTGAGCAATGTGAACCATGTGAGACTGAACGCTCGCAGCTGCCCTCTATGGGCTGCTTGCTCGCGTTCCTTTACAGCTGAGATACATTGTATTTGGAGTGGTTACATTCTTATCTTTACAGTACAGTGAACCTGCATACATAACATCCCTCCCCCCAGGATGGGACGAAGTCCCGCAACCATTGTGGCTTGCCGCACGTGCGCTTGGGGCGTGCATGCGCCTGACCTAGTACAGCAGAGCCTGTGATCCCTGGCTCCGTGGGTGCTTGTCCTGCAACGGAAAACGGGGATTCGTTAGTGGCTCTGTGGGGCGTCCGTGCCTGCCTTGCGCTGGGGGATGGGAATGGAATGAACAGTTGGGAAGTGAACCCCTGCCTGTTGCCTGCGGACCCTGGGGACCCTCCCATTACGAATCTCGGGACCGACGAGGATGCCCTCGTGGTCCCGCTGCCTCCTGCTATCCGTTCGGGGGATCTTGAGACTGTGGTGGGCGGATTTGCCTTCGCCTCCTGTCTTGGGGGTGTTGGTCTCCGGGGAGCTGGCGCTATGTTACACTCTAACTCGCAGGGGTTGGGACTGGACGTACCAGGGGCTGAACTGAAACCCCTCTTTTCGCTAGGACGGGTGGGGGACCACTCCGCTAACTCCCCCTGGTACGGAAAATCAAAATCTAATTCGCTTGGAGGATCTGAGTCTGGGGGAAGATTCCTCGAGATATGTATGAGTTCGGGGCCCTTTCCTTCTGCCGAGAACTCCCGCATGATATCTGCAAGGACAGATTCCCTTTCCTCCCCCCCTTGGTGGGGACCCATGACCCCTTTTCCCTCCCCCTTGGGCTAAACGGGTGGGGGAGTACCCTAACGTTGAATCGTGGTTTCCTCCGTTCGCGTCCTCCTCTCCGGGGACCCTGCGCCTGAGCTGGTCCACATGTCGCCTCCACAGGAGGCCTGTACTGGTCTCCACGCGGTATGAAACGGGGCCGGTTTGTTCTATTACGGTGCCCGGCACCCAGGCTGGCCTCGCGCTGGCGTAGTTCCTGCAATGCACGGGGGCACCTACGCTGAAACTCTTTGTGGGTTCCATCCCTACGTTCCGCCCTTTGTCGTCTACCCTCGTGGGGTCTAGTCTGGAGATTACCGTGGCCAGCTTCCTGTGCATTAACAGCTCCGCGGGGGAGTACCCTGACGCCAATGGGGTGACCCTGTACCCTAGCAGGAATTGGCACACTTGTAGGTCGAGATCCCCGGGACCCATGCGCCGCAGCGCGTCCTTTGTGGTGCGCACGAGGCGCTCTACTTGGCCGTTGGTGGCCAGGTGGAACGGGGCGGAGGTGATGTGCCGAATGGCGTTGAGATCCATGAATGCCCTGAACTCGGTGGACGTGAAACAGCTAGCGTTATCGCTGACGAGGGTGTCGGGTAAACCGAACGTGGAAAAGACCCTCCGTAACTGTTTAATTGTTGTGGCCGAGGAGGTGCTCGAGACTGGAATGACCTCCAACCACTTGGAGAACGCATCCACCACAAGGAGGAAAAGTGCTTCCCTGAACGGGCCAGCAAAGTCTACGTGTACCCGGGACCAGGGCCCCCTTGCTGCGTCCCACTCCCTATGTGGCAAACGAGCCTCTTCTGGCCTGGAGCTCTGGCACGCTTCGCAAGTGCCGACCATGTGCTCGATGTCGGCGTCTAGCTGGGGCCACCAAAAGTAACTGCGGGCTAGTACCTTTGAGCGGACGATCCCCGGGTGGCTGACGTGCAGTAGTTTAAGCACCCTCGGCCGGAGGGACGTGGGGATCACTACCCCCTGTCCCCACAAAAGGCAACCCCTCTCTAGGGACAACTCTAATTTTTTCTTGAAAAATGTGTCGAATTCCGCTGCTGGGGAAGACACGGGCCACCCTTTCTGCACCCAGGAGCTAACTGTCGCTAACGTTTTGTCTTTGCCGGTCGCTTTGGCGATATCGGCTGGTACTACCGGGGGGGAGTCTAGGACCTCTATCATTAAGACCTGGTGGTCCCTCTCTTCCTCGCCCACGTGGCAGCAATCCCGGGGAATGGGGGACCTTGATAGGGCATCCGCATGGCTGATCTCCTTCCCGGGCCGGTACACCAACGCGTGCTGATACGCGTTGAGAAAAATGGCCCACCTGAGCATTCTCGGGGACAGGATTTGTGGTGTGGGCTTATCTGCGGTGAAAATGCCTAGTAAGGGCTTATGGTCGGTCACTATGGTGAAGGGGCGGCCATACACAAAATCATGAAATTTCTTGGTGCCCGCAATTATCGCTAGCGCTTCCCTGTCTGTCTGGGCGTAGTTTCTCTCTGCTTGGGACAAGGACCTGGAGTAGAATGCTATCGGAGCCTCCCTCCCGTTTTCCAGCACGTGGCATAACACCGCCCCCACCCCCACCGGGGATGCATCGCATATCAGGACCACCGGGCGTTTGGGATTGAAGTGGGTCAGTACGGCATCGGATGCCAGGAGTCGTTTCAGGTCATTGAAAGCCTTCTCATGGTCGTCGCCCCACTTCCATGCCTCGTCCTTTTTTAACAACTTGTGTAGCGGTTCTGCCACGGCTGCCTTCCGAGGAAGGAAGGAGTGGTAGAAGTTGAGCAGTCCGAGGAACGACTGCAGCTCGGGCTTGGAGGTGGGGCGAGGGGCCTTCTTGATGGCGGCCACCTTGGATTGGGACGGCCTTATTCCCTCGGGAGTAACACGGAACCCTAGGAACTCAACCTCAGTTGCGAAGAAAACGCATTTGTCTTTCCGCAACCGCAACCCCGCTTTTTCGAATATTGCCAGGACCTTTCCCAACCTTTTTGCCAATTCGGCCCGGCTCCCCCCTGTTATCAATACGTCATCAAAATAGGGTAACACCCCCTCCAACCCCTTCAGGAGGCGTTCCACGAGTGACTGGAAGATCCCGGGCGCCGAATTCACGCCGAACTGGAGGCGCGTCACGTGGAACGCCCCTTTGTGGGTGACTATGGTCTGTGCAGCAGCTGCGGCGGGGGTCACCGGGAGTTGCTGGTAGGCTTGGGCCAGGTCGAGTTTAGCGAAACACCTCCCCCCATGTAACCTGGCCAGTAAGTGGCTGACTACCGGCACCGGATACGCATTAGGGCGAATCGCCTTATTGATGGTGCACTTGTAATCAGCGCATATGCGGACCTCCCCGTTGGCCTTGAGCGCTGTTACAATTGGAGTTTCCCACTCCGCAGAATCAACAGGAACAAGAATCCCCTAGCCCACCAATTTGTCCAGCTCCGCCTCTATCTTGTCCTTTAGTGCGAAAGGCACTCTGCGCGGCTTTAGCCTGATTGGTCGTACTCCCGGGTCCAGGTCGAAAGTCACCGGGGGGCCCTTGAATTTCCCCAGTCCCTTTTTGAAAACCTCGGGGTGCGCGTCACACACGCTCTGTATTGGATCAGTCCCGGCGGCGTGTACTCCAACGGTGTGCAACCCCCCCCCCAATGAATAAACCCAGGGGCTGGAACCATTGAGTCCCGAGGAGCCTGCAATTACCTCCCTTGAGGACGACTAGGGGGAGCGTTGCGGCGTGCTTTTTGAATTGGACCTGGAACTTCCCAACCCCCAACACCGGAATGCGGTTCCCTTGCACGTCCTTCAGCGTGGACCTCAACGCTTTGAGTATGGGCCGCACGTGGGGGGCAATTTTCAGGAACTCTCCCTGGGAGATGATAGAGTAAGAAGAACCCGAGTCCACCTCCATCCTAACAGGGGGCCCTTGAATTACTACCTCAACGAAGTATCGGGGGTGTCCCGCGGACACGCTGAACACCGGGGCATCGTCCTCGCTGTCGTCGGAGATGCGCCCTACGCCGTCCTGCCTCCACGTGGTCCGGGTGCCGTCCTTGGGCCTCGTGGTGCGGCTCTCGTCCTTGGGCCTCGTGGTGCGGCTCTGCCTCGCCGAGCGGTCTGGCGAACTCCTCCTGGTCTCGCGCCGTTTCCTGCAGACCTTGGCGATGTGCCCGCGCCGGCCGCAGTTGTGGCACTCGGCCTTGCGGAACGGGCATTTGGCGCGGGCGTGGGTGGCGCCGCAGCCGTCGCAGCGCCGGCCTTCCTTCTGGACCTTCCGGACGTCCTCGTCATCGCCGCTTTCTGTGGACGAGTTTGAAACTCGCCTGGCCGCGCGCACCGAGCTCTCTGCCTTGGCAGCTTTCGGACGCCAGTCCTGGAGCTCTTGCACCCCGGCCGTCGTGGCTTCTGCGGCCTGTGCCGCGTCTAGGACTTGTTGCAGCGTGGGGGGAGGCTCCTGTTTCATCAGCGCGCGCTGAGTTTCGGTGTCCCTCAGGCCGCAGAGCAGGCAGTCCCGGAGGGTGACTTCTGGGGTCTCCCACTTGCATGGGCCGGCGGCCAGTCGCAGGGCCGCTGCGAACTCGGCGACCGATTCCCCGGGCGCTTGGACTCGCCTCCAGAACGCGCTCCGAGCAGGGAACATCGCTATCGCGGGCCGGAGGTGGGCGCGCAGCACCGCCAGGAGCTCCTTAGCTTTGAAGTCGCTCACCCTCCTCGGCACGATCAGGTCCACCAAGGTCCTCTTGGTCTCGTGCCCGAGCATGCGGACGAAGATGGCCCTCTTTTTGTCCTCATCTGAAACTTCGAGCTCCACCAGCGCTCCATTGAAGTCTATCTCAAACAGCTCCAAGTCTCCCGGCTTCTTGATCTCGTAGCCGGCGCATGTCTTGGTCCCGTGGGCAGCCATGATCCCACCTTCGTCGCCAGTTTTGTGTATGGGACCAAAGACAACAGAACAGCCGAAGGGTTGGCTTAACACAGGTTTATTGCATGATGATCCGGTGGAACATGAGGTAATGGCGGTGATACGTCTCAATATATACAGTGGCATTATACATTTGAATCTTGTAGCACGGTAGCTCATTGGCTGCTACCGGCGTGGCCTCGCCCAGGCACGCCTCTCTTCAGTAGTTCTTTCTCCTCCTGATTAAGCGGGGAAGGTTTTCCCGCGGCTGTCCGTGATTGAGCAATGTGAACCATGTGAGACTGAACGCTCGCAGCTGCCCTCTATGGGCTGCTTGCTCGCGTTCCTTTACAGCTGAGATACATTGTATTTGGAGTGGTTACATTCTTATCTTTACAGTACAGTGAACCTGCATACATAACATCCCCAAATCTTGTACTTACGACAGGAGTTCCCAACCGTTTTAAACTAGTGGTGGCCAGGTCTTGCTCTTTCAGACAGCTTCAGGGGCTGGATGGCCCCCCTTCTATTCCTCCAACACATGGCACCCTGAGTACTGTGGGAAAAGGGGTACATGAAATGGGTACATGAAATGACTGTGCGGTTTTTCTACACTCCTAGAGGAAAGGAAAAGTTTTACTGATATACATACAAAGAAAAACTTGATTTTCGAAGAGACACAGCATCAAAAGAGAGAACAGTGGGTGGCATTTCAGGTTACAAGAAAGAGTCAGAGATAGTATGAGTGGGGGGCAGAGGTCAGAAAGAGGGGGGATCTGAGCATTAAAAGAAAGGTTGAATCAACAGAAGGTGAAGAAGGGGGGGTCTTGTGAAGGGGGGGAGAGATGTGAGGATCTAGGAATGGTTTAGCTGAAAACAACCACAGATGTTGGAGTAAGTTTAAACTCTTTATTGATTGAACATCTCTTCTCTTACAGCATCCCCTGGAAGGATGCCACGGATCTGGATGCCTCCTTTCATGGTTAAGCCAGGTAAGCATCCCTTATATCCCTTTGGGAAGGAGGGGTTAAGGGTGAGAGGTCAAGGAGAGGGATGAGGTCAGAGGTCGTAGGGGAATGTTGCCTTATGGTCAGAGTGGAGAAGATGTTGAGGATTTTAGGAATGGTTTTACTGAAAAATGACCACAGACGCCAGAATAAGTTTAGAGGCTTTATTGATTACACATCTTCTCTCTCACAGTGTCCTCAGGGAGGACGCCATTAGACTGGGGTGCCTCATGGTGAGGCGAACCTTATTTTATAACCTTCTTTCAGGGAGGAGGGGTTAGGGTGAAGGGTCAGAGGGAAGGATGAGGTCGGAGTTCAGGGGGTAGTGGTGCATTGTGGTCATTGGTGACGAAGGGCAGTGAGGCATTATTTATCTGACAAAATCCCCTTCTAATGCCTCATTGCATCTTCATCTACAGTTTTCAATTTTTCTCTCTCGATGATAAGTCCCATCTTGTTTGCAAGATTTTGATGTTGGTTTGATGGGAGAGGTTTGGTTAAAATATCTGCAATTTGACTCTTGGTGTCACAGTAAGTCATTTTAATGAAGCCTTCTTCGCACATCTGCCTTATGTTGCAATACTTGATATCAACGTGCCTGGATCTGCGCCCTACCGCGTATGCTTTTGAGATTTCAATTGCGGCCTTATTATCTTCATGTATAGGGATGGGGAGAGTGGGTTCATCCCAAATTTCGGATATTAATTTATTGAACCATATCAAGTCATTCGCTGCATCGGATAGGCAAGCATATTCTGCTTCTGCTGTGGAAGTGGATACTAATTTTTGTTTCCCCGTGCACCAATATATGGGACTGCCGTTTAAAAAAATCACGTAACCGGATGTGCTTTTCCTCTCTTCACTGTCTCCAGCCCAATCTGCATCTGCGTAGCATGATAGGGTGGGTCTCTCAGTTATTGAGGGGACAATTGACAGTATGGCGCCCTTGGTTTTCTTCAGGTACCTTAATAGTCTCTTAACTGCATTCCAGTGGTATGTCTTTGGGTTGTTCTGATGTCTCGATAAAAGGTTCACCGCTAGATTTATGTCCGGTCTGGACCAATTGGCCAGGTAGAGTAGTGACCCTATGGTGGATCTGTACAATGTGTTATCTCCAAAAATTTCATTGCAACTATACGTGTTCCTTAAAAAATCAGTTTGCATTGGTGTGTCCGAAGGGGCGGCATCAGCCATGTTGCATTTCTTCAATAGTTCAGTTATCTTGTCTTCTTGCGAAAGGGAAAAACCACCAGTTACTTCGGATATTTTGACTCCCAAGTAATTGTTTACCTTCCCTAGTAACTTCAGAGTGAATTTTTCTCGTAGATTTTGTACGAAGTAGTCACATTTGGCCTTACTTTTCCCTATGTACAGAATGTCATCAACGTACACCAGTATTTTTTCTATATCCCCTTCATTTCTCTTGATAAAAACGCATCTGTCGGCTTGGGTGTGTGAGAAACCCATCTGTTCCAATGCATTAGACAAGCACTCATACCACATTTTGCCAGATTGTTTTAATCCATAAAGACTCTTGTTTAGCAGCCAGGTCCCACCTTCTCCCATCTCAATTCCCTGGGGTGCTCTGACGTATATTTTCTTGTCTAATGCCGCGTGCAGATAGGCTGTTTGCACGTCCAACTGGTATACGTACTCTTTTCGGATTGAAGCTAAGGCTAGTGCAGCCTTCACACTTTCAGCCCTCACGGTTGGCGAATACGTGTCGGTGTAGTCATCTGGGAATCTTTGTGCGAAACCCTGTGCCACGAGCCTGGCCTTGTAAAGGACTTCGTTGTTTTCAAGGGTCTTGACCCTGAAAACCCATCTTGTGCCTATGTTTTTCTGTCCTTCCGGTGGTTCCATCGGAGTGTATACATTGAGCTCCTTGAGGCTGTCCAATTCCTTTTTCATCGCTTGCTCCCATTTTATTTGTTCTTCAATTGGTAACTTTTTCACGTCGGCGTAGTTGTCGGGTATGCCAGTCGAATCGCCTATGGACATCACGTAGTCTTCCAGGCGCTTGGGGGTTTGGCCTTTTGTAGCTCTGTTTGACTTCCTGTTTGATGCCTTGGTGGTCTCTCTTGTTCCTTGAAGTTCACTTGTGCCATCATTTGTGTTGTTTTCTTCAATCCTACATTCTCCAGGAAGTCTTGGTGTATCTTGAGTACGCCTGTCAGTAACTACCTCATTTGAGTGTAACTTCATCCAGTTTGCATTTTCATGGAACGCGGCTGATCTGGAGATGGTTACCTTGTGATACTCATCTATGAATCTGTATGCCTTTGATCCTGGTTCATAACCAACAAATCTCAGCCTCTTCGATACCTTGTCCCCTTTTCTCCTTAGTTGTTTTGGTATGTGGACATTGGCCATTACCCCGAAAATATGGAGGTGGGAGAGACTAGGCTTGCGCTTGTACAGCATTTCGTATGGGGTCTTCTCTACTACACTCGACCAGATCCTGTTGAGTGTGTAATTTGAATACATTAATGCTTCACCCCAGTAAGAGAACTTTAGTCCAGCATCTTCGAGTACACATCTCATCATGGTCTGTAGTACCCCATTCCTGCGTTCAGCTATTCCATTTTGAAAAGCTGAAAAAGGTGCGGTGGTGGAGTGCATCATGCCTCTGGAAGTGATCCATTCCTTGAATTCCCTTGAGAGGAATTCAGAACCCCTGTCTGTCATTATTTGTTTTATTTGTGAGTTGTGTTGCGTTTGCACTCTCTTGTAGAATTCCTTGAACTTTGCAAAGGTTTCACCTTTGTCTCTGAGCGTGTAAACAAATCCATATCTGCTGTAGTCATCGACGATGGTCAGAAAGAATTTCTTTTTGTTTATAGAGGTGGGGAGTGGCCCCACTAGGTCCATGTGTAGGAGTTGAAAAGCCTGAGATGTGCTTCTCTTCGACGTTTTTGGTCTTGGCATTTCCTTGGACTTTGCGCTTAGGCACACAGAGCACTCCAGGTATTTGTCACAGTTTTTCACCTTCAGACCTTCTGCATGTTCTTGCATTTTCTTGACGGTGGAGAAACTGGTGTGTCCTAATCTTCTGTGTAGCAGGTGGGCGCAATCGTCGTGCATGAGTTTCCCTATGGAAATGACAGTGGTGCTGTGGGGAGTTGTTGCTTTAGCATACTCGATGTCTGAATTTTCTTCCCCCTGTAGTTTTGCAACACTTGTTTCGGCGTGACTTTTGTAGATATTATGTCTATTGTTTTCCCCTTCTATTTCCTCTGTTTCTGTTCTGCGTGTACTAGCGTGATCCCTTTTATCACCTTCTCCAGTGGGCACGTAGTAGGGCAGACCGCCCACGATGATCACTTCCCCGACGTTTCCTTCTTTGTTGGTGATGAACACTCTACCTTTCTTAAAAAGCAACTCCGTGGCGGTGTCTTCACATAGCTTGAATGCAGCCAGTATGTTGTATGGAATTTCAGGGATGAATAAGACTCCATTGATTTTTCCCAAACCTGGGATGTTTATGTCTCCTTTTCCCATCACGTGAGCTTCCTTTTGATTTGCAACCTTTATTCGGAAGGATGTTTTTGTGAATGAGTCAAATAGGTCTTTGTTGCATGAAGTGTGTATGGTTGCCCCTGAGTCTATTAGCCAATATTTTTTGTTATCCAGGTCGCTTGTGGGGTATACCCTGTCTTCTGTGTTGTTTATGGAGTTGAATTCATGCTTCTGGTATCTGTGTTCCCTTCCGGGGCTGGGCGACCTATTCCGCCTGTGTTCATATCTGTATCTTGCGTTGTTTTCAGGTGTGTATTTTTCCCTTTGCGTGTGGTCTTCCTTTCCTTTTATTTTGGGGCAGTTCCGTTTGATGTGGTCCCTTGAACCACAGAAGAAACAGCCTTGTTGCTGGCTGGTTGGCTCCGTGAACTTCACCATTCTACCTGGTTTGGCGTCTCTGTGTATGATTGATCTGTCCCTCCTCATGTTATCATGTGCTATGAGTTTTCCTGCCAATGTGTCCAGTGGCATGTTTTCACAGTCTATTGCGTCAAGCTGATCCAGGAAATTATTCCAGCTGGGATCCAGGGAGTTGAGTATTATGCTGATCATGCTTTTCTCAGCGATTGCTTCACCACGCTGTAACAGCTGGGATCTCATGGAGTTTAATTTTAGGAGGTGCTCACCCATAGGGGTGCCGGGTTTTAATCTCACAGAGTGGAGTTCCCTGGAGATCCGGCTGGTGGTGCTTCTGTTGCTGCTGTGGAACAAGGCATTCAATTTGTTCCATATCTCAAAAACTGTCAGTTCATGGGGTATGCTTGGGAAAATGGCTGGCTCAATGGAGCTTAGGAGTAGGTGGAAGGCTTTATGGTGTTTGCGGTCTGTTTCAATGGACCACGGTTCTTCAGGAGGGTCTAGGATAAAGTACAGTGCATCATGACCCATCAGCAGAATTTGAAATCGTTGTGCCCACTCTGGCAGATTTTCCCCAGTAACACTTAATTTTGGGAAGTCATTGGGCAGGTTGGTTTGCTGGTTGGAGTTATCCTTGGATTTGGTCTGTTGTTCTAGGTGTCCCTTTTGGTACTGAAAAGGGCAGAAAGGCATAGGTATGCAAGCGGCCGCCTTTGGGTTTCCCATTGGTCCTTTTTGTCTGTAGGTTGCTGTTGGAGTTGATTGCGCATGCGCGGCCCAACGTGCGTGCGTGAGGTTTATTTTGCTCAGTTCTTCATTGGGAAAGTACCTCTGCTCTCCTGGTCTAGGGTCCGAGTGGCTGGGTAAAAGGTGGTGGCTAACGGATGCTCCTCGGGGCTTGAAAAATGGTGGCAGTGTTCTCTCTTGGTATGGTGGGGGGGTGCCCACGCTCCAGGGTTCATTTTCGGGGGCCTTTGGGAGTGAGTAAGTTGGTGCGCAGTAAGGTAGTATTGGGTTGTTCGGAATGCCTCTGTCTTCCGATGGGGGCCATGGGGGTGCCTGTCCCTGGCTGGATCTATGGCTCATATGTTGAGGGTTGCTGCGCTGTGGGGTTCTTTGTGGGGGGTTGTTTTCATGTGGAGAGTTTATGCGTGGAGGGCCGAGGACAGCTGAAAGTATTTCTATGGCTTTTGAAACTTCTGCTTCTGGGTAGGGTCCTCTGTGATCTCTGTGATATTTCTCTTGTCTGGCTTTATACAATTCCCAGAGATAATTTCTTATTTCCTCCACTTGATTTTCTTCGCTATTGCTGGGTTCCCCTTCTGTGCTCTGTTGCCGCGAGGGGGAGGGGGTCTGCCCTTGGCTCTGGAATTTCCCCTCCCTCCCGGCTAGGCTGTTTTGGAGTCCGGCAGCAATTTCCATTGATTGCTTGGATTCCATTGTTGTCCCGCCGCTTCCCCTCCTGGGGTGGCTTACCGTAGTTCCTCTTTGGATCTCCGTCTCAATCTGGTCATCTCCGATCAGGCTCTCTCCCCCATCCTCTCCTTCGCTTTGAGTTAGATGGGTGCTGATTTGCGTGTGTTGTTGGAGAGAAAGCTCTCGGATGCTTTCCTCCACTTCGGCAAGTTTTATTCGAATTTCCTCAGCCATTCTCTGGACCAGGTCGCCCCCTCCTGTTGCTTCGTCCAGCTCTCCTTGGGGGCTGGTCTCTTGGGGTTGATTCTTTTTTGACCTGTTTATTCTGGGCATTTTGTATTTTTGTACGTTTTGTGGTTTATTCAGCAAACCATCCTCTTGCTACCATTTGTTGAGGATTTTAGGAATGGTTTTACTGAAAAATGACCACAGACGCCAGAATAAGTTTAGAGGCTTTATTGATTACACATCTTCTCTCTCACAGTGTCCTCAGGGAGGACGCCATTAGACTGGGGTGCCTCATGGTGAGGCGAACCTTATTTTATAACCTTCTTTCAGGGAGGAGGGGTTAGGGTGAAGGGTCAGAGGGAAGGATGAGGTCGGAGTTCAGGGGGTAGTGGTGCATTGTGGTCATTGGTGACGAAGGGCAGTGAGGCATTATTTATCTGACAGAAGAGCAGTGAGGGAGGGAGGCATCCCTTATCTGACAGGAGAATACCAGGTTGGAGGTCACACCCAGAGTACCACGGATACAGTATCCATGAGTCCCTTTCTGGTTCTGAGCCCTTTTGGCACCATAAAATCATCATCATCAGCCCCAGGCCAGGATGGTTGCTGCAGCTGCTCCCCTCCATCAAGAGGGATTCAAGTTGGATTCAATCTACTTGGAGACGATTATCACCCTTCCCTGTGGACTTTGCTCACCCAAGCCCATTAGTCCTCTGGTTTGTCAGGTTAGTTCACTGGCACCTGATGCTTGGCATTGAGGCTTTGGCAGTAGGGGGTCTACTCCAGTGACGGTGAACCTTTGACACTTCGGGTGTTCTTGGACTTCAATTCACAGAAGCCCAAGTCTCTGTGAATCTACGCCAAAGGTTGGCAATTGGTCCTCGAGTTTGGCTCTCCAGATGTTCTTGGACTACAATTCCCAGAAAAAGTGGTGAGTTGGGGCTCTGGTGATTGAAGTTCTAGAACAGTCGGAGTGCCAAAGGTTCGCCATCACTGGTCTACTGTATGACCATAGCAGGATAACCTGGCCAGACTTTACCCTTAGGGTTGGAGTCTCTCAATGAAAGACCTCCTTTTGCTTCATTCTCTTGTGTGTGGGGTGTGTGTGTGTGTCCTAGTGCTATTTAGGTGGAGCAATAGCAACAAGGAGGAGGAGTCCATCTTCTTCTCAACTGGGTGTAGATTTATGGCCTCCTGTCACGACCCATATTATGGCTTCATGCACAGCCATACCCCCTTGTTTCACGTGTGCGTGTGCATTCCATCCTACAGCAGCCTCCTCTGCTGCTAAGAAGTCACACTTAGGGCCAAAGCTGACGTGTGCAGTGTGCAGGCTTGAGTTCCCCGTTGATAACTTTGTGAATTTCCAGAGGATGTGGTTCGTTGTACTCACTTGGGCTTTGGTATCCAGTCAGGGCTGCTTAAAAGAGAGAACGTGTCTGGGCAAGCGTCACACGGAGAAATTTAGGTAACTCATTCCATTGCCATGTATAGAAATCTAATAAATGAATAATAAATAAATATAAATACAGTAATACCTTATACAAAGTCCGCTTCATATAACATCACCTAATTCCTTGAAAAAAGTTGCCTCATACAAAGTCGCTGCGAGGCGAAGAGTGTTTAGGAGTGGTTTTGAGCATGATTTTAATTGTTTGGTGTTTGCTGCTGTTTGGATGATTAGCACTGCTGCATGATGGGAGATGTTGGCATCCATTTTGTCCTTGCTTCCATCCAGTAATTGTTTATAGTAGCTAGTACAAAATGGATGATCGGCCCCATGGCTGCAGATTAACACTGTGCTGCATGATGGGACATGTTAACTTTTAAACTTGCACTTCATAAAGTTTTCCAAAGTTAAAAACTTGTTGTATGGTTTGTCCCCTAAAATCAGGGTTGTTTGACATGTTTTTGCAATGTATAGACTATGATTTCTTAAAGTTCTGTCAGTTTCCTGTCTGTTACCTTGACTTTGCCCTGAGGTCTGTGCTGTTACAGTACAATGTATCTCCATGGAAATGACGTTGTACGAGGCATCGCTGCGATGTGGAACCACGTTTAGACGTTGTATGAGGTATCAGTGTAAATAAATGTAATATTCATCTCCCCCCCCCTCTGGTCAGATAGATCCCCACCCCCACCCCCATGCTCCGTTTTGCCTTGCATTTTCCCATCCTTTAGCAACTGACTCAAGTGGTTAAGAGGCTGACTGTGAGGTGGAAGGTCAGCAGTTCAAAACCTGAGGACTGCAGGTCAGAGCGAGTGCCCGTCTCTGCCCCAGCTCCTGCCAACCTAGCATTTCAGAAGCAAGAAATTGCAAGCAGATAAATAGGTACTACTGAGTTCTGTGCACTCTGCGGTTTATTCGTGCCTGCCACATGTCAATGGAAACGTCTGCAGACACAGACGCCTTTTTTTGCTCTATATGGAGATGAGCACTTTAGTGTATGGGACCAAAGACACCAGGACAGCCGAAGAGCTGGCTTAACACAACTTTATTACATACTGGTCAGAGGGAAAATGTGGTAATGGCGGACGAACAGCTCAATATATACAGTGGCTATACATTTGAATGTGGCTCCGTGACAGTCTATTGGTTACTGTCCGCGTGACGTCATTGTAGGTCACGCCCTTCTTGTCCAGGTGAAGGTAGTGGCGGGAATCTTCCCGCGCTGTTGTTCTTAGGTGAGTTTGGACCAATGAGCTTGGACGCTCGCTATTGCCATCTGGTGGTCACTAGCTCGCGTCCTATTAGGGTTACAGTGATGCAGCTGAGGGTTATCATGTTACAAGTAGAAGGATACATTGGTTACACATGAATAGGTACATTGTATAAAGGTACAGTGTTTGAGAACATAAGAACATAAGAACATAAGAACAGCCTTGCTGGAACAGGCCACAGCCCATCCAGTCCAGCATTCTGTCTCACACAGTGGCTCACCATTTCCTTCAGGGTATTCCCAAGGAGATGCCTTCACCTGCTTAGGATTCCCTGGAAATGGCATTGAGTGATATCCTGCCTATCTCTCCAACCCGGAGGTTGTGCTTAGGTAGCCATAATTATAGCCATTGATACACTTGTCCTCCATGAACTTGTCTAATCCTTTCTTAAAGCTGTCAAGAACACAACATCCCTCCCCCCTAGGATGAGACGAAGTCTCTCAGCCAAGATGGCTTATTGCAATTGCGTTTGGGCCGCGATGTGGGCTGGCCCGCCCCGGGGGCGCTACCGCTTCCGTGTTCCCCGGTCCCTTGTCCTGTAATGGGAGAGGGAGACTTGTTAGAGGCTTGCTGCGGTTTTGCAGCTTTAGGGGAACGGACAAACTCCATTGTGGGCAGACCGGGGGCACTAGGGGCTAACGTAAAACCCCTCTTCTCGCTTGGATGGGTGGGGGACCACTCCGAACCCCCCCCCCCGGCTCTCAAACTCAAAATCAAACTCTGCTGGGTGATCCCGTGGGGTATCTATGAGGACTAATTCCTTTTCCTCCCCCCTCGGTGGGGACGCATGACCCCCCTCTCCTCCCCCTTGGGCTAAACGGGTGGGGGAGAACCCTAACGCTGAATCCCTGTCTGTGCTTTCTGAGCCCTGCCTCTCTGGGACCCGGTTCCGGAGCTGGTCCGCATGTCGCCGCCACAGTAGACCCGTGCTGGTCTCCACGCGGTATGATACGGGACCGGTCTGCTCCACGACAACCCCCGGCACCCAGGCTGGCCCTGCGCTGGCGTAGTTCCTGCAATGCACGGGGGCGCCTACGCTGAAACTCTTTGTGGCCTCTAGCCTGATGTTCCTCCCCTTGTCTTCTACTCTCGTGGGGTCTAGCCTAGTGAGAATGGTGGCCAGTTTCCTGCACATTAGAAGCTCCGCGGGGGAGTATCCTGACGCCAACGGGGTCACCCTGTACCCTAGCAGAAACTGACACACTTGCAGGTTAAGATCCCCGGGGCCCATGCGCCGCAGCGCGTCTTTCGTGGTGTGTACAAGGCGCTCCACTTGGCCATTGGTGGCCGGATGGAAAGGGGCGGAGGTGATGTGCCGGATGGCATTAATCTCTGTGAATGCCCTGAACTCAGCGGACGTGAAGCAACTAGCGTTATCGCTAATTAGGGTGTCGGGTATGCCGAACGTAGAAAAAATTCTCCGCAAATACTTTATTGTCGCGGCCGAGGAGGTGCTCGTGACTGGGATGACCTCCAACCACTTGGAGAAAGCGTCCACAACAAGGAGAAACAGAGTTCCTCGAACGGGCCCGCGAAATCTATGTGTATCCGGGACTACGGCCCCTTGGCCGCGTCCCACTCCCTGTGGGGAAGACGGGCCTCTTCTGGTCTGGAGCATTGGCAACTCTCACAAGTGCCGACCATGTGCTCGATGTCGGCGTCTAACTGGGGCCACCAAAAGTAGCTCCGGGCCAGCGCTTTGGAGCACACAATTCCGGGATGGCTGACGTGCAGCAGTTTAAGCACCCGCGGCCGAAGGGATGTGGGAATCACCACCCGCTGCCCCCACAAGAGGCACCCCCTCTCTAGGGACAGCTCCAACTTTTTCCTGAAAAATGGGGCGAATTCTTCTGCTGGGGAAGACGCTGGCCACCCTTTCTGTACCCAGGAGCTAACCGCCGCCAACGTCCTATCTCTGTTTGTCGCTTTAGCGATATCGGCGGGTACTATGGGGGGGCGAATCTAAGACTTCAATCATGAGCACCTGGCGGTCCGGCTCCTCCTCGCCCACGTGGCTGTGTGTCTGGGGGAGGGGGGACCTCGACAGGGCGTCCGCATGGCTGATCTCTCTCCCGGGCCGGTACACCAACGCGTGCTGGTAGGCGTTGAGAAAAATGGCCCACCTGAGCATCCTCGGGGACAGGATCTGTGGCGTGGGCTTATCTGCGGTGAAAATGCCTAGTGGGGCTTGTGGTCGGTCACGATGGTGAAGGGGCGGCCATATAGAAAATCGTGAAATTTTTTGGTCCCTGCAATTATCGCCAGCGCTTCCCTGTCTGTCTGGGCATAATTCCTCTCCGCTTGGGACAGGGACCTGGAGTAAAACGCTATTGGGGCCTCCCTCCCGTTTTCCAACACGTGGCATAACACTGCCCCCACCCCCACCGGGGATGCATCACAGATCAGTACCACCGGCCGTTTGGGGTCGAAATGGGTCAGAATGGCGTCAGACGCCAGGAGTTGTTTCAGTTCCGTGAATGCCCTCTCCTGGTCATCGCCCCACTTCCATGCCGCATCTTTCTTGAGCAACTTGTGAAGCGGCTCAGCCACCGCAGCCTTCTGAGGAAGGAAGGAGTGATAGAAATTTAAGAGCCCTAAGAACGACTGCAACTCGGGCTTGGAGGTGGGGCGAGGGGCTTTCTTGATGGCGGCCACCTTGGATTTGGACGGTTTGATCCCCTCGGGTGTTACTCGGAACCCTAAGAACTCAACCTCCTTCGCGAAGAAGATGCATTTGTCTTTTCGCAACCTCAACCCCGCCTGTTCGAATGCCTCCAGGACCTTGTTTAGCCTTTCAGCCAACTCAACCTCACTCCCCCCCCCCCCCGTTATCAAAACATCATCAAAATATGGCAAAACGCCGTCCAGCCCTTTTAGGAGGCGTTCCACGAGCGACTGGAAAATTCCAGGCGCCGAGTTCACGCCGAATTGGAGGCGCGTCACCTGGAACGCCCCCTTATGCGTGACTATGGTCTGTGCAGCAGCTGCGGCAGGGGTTACCATGAGTTGCTGATAGGCCTGTGCCAGGTCGAGCTTAGCGAAACACTTTCCCCCATGTAACCTGGCTAGCAAATGGCTGACCACCGGCACCGGATACGCATTAGGGCGGATTGCCTTGTTAATGGTGCACTTATAATCGGCGCAAATGCGAACCTCCCCATTTGCCTTCAATGCCGTGACAATTGGGGTTTCCCACTCCGCAGAATCAACAGGAACAAGAATCCCCTGGCCCACTAATTTGTCCAGTTCAGCCTCTATTTTGTCCTTTAGTGCAAAAGGCACTCTGCGCGGTTTGAGTCTTATTGGGCGGACCTCCGGGTCCAGGTCGAAAGTTACTGGGGGTCCATTGAATTTCCCAAGTCCCTTTTTGAAGACTTCAGGGTGCGCGTTGCACACCCTCTGTATTGGGTCAGTCCCAACGGCGTGCACCCCCCCCCCCAACGAACAGACCCAGGGGCTGGAACCATTGAGTCCCGAGGAGGCTGCAATTACCCCCCTTGAGAACGACTAGGGGGAGTTCCGCGGCGTGCCGCTTATACTGGACCTGGAATTTCCCAATCCCCAACACCGGGATACTGTTCCCTTGCACGTCCCGAAGCGTGGACCTCAACGCTTTGAGCTTGGGCCATACGCGGGGGGCAATTCTCAAAAACTCCCTCTGGGAAATGAGGGAATATGAGGAGCCAGAGTCAATCTCCATCCTAACAGGGGCCCCTTGCACCAGTACCTCAACAAAGTAACGGGGGTGTCCCAAGGACACGCTGAAAACTGGAGCGTCGTCGTCGCTGTCGTCGGAGATGCGGCCCACGCCGTCCTGCTTCCTCGTGGGCCGGGCGCCATCCTTGATTCTCGTCGAGCGGTCTGGCCTCGCCGCGCGGTTGGGCGAGCTCCTCCGGTCCTTGCGCCGTTGTCTGCATACTTTGGCGATGTGCCCGCGTCGTCCACAGTTGTGGCACTCGGCTTTTCTGAAAGGACACCTGGCGCGGTCGTGAGCCGCCCCGCAGCCGTCGCAGCGCCGGCCCTCCTTCCGGACCCTCCAGACGTCCTCGTCGTCGCTGCTTTCGGCGGACCATTTCGAAATTCGCCGGGCTGCGCGCACCGCACTCTCTGTTTAGTCGGCCTTCGGACGCCAGTCTTGGAGCTCTTGCACCCCGGCCTTCGTGGCTTCCGCGGCCTGTGCCGCTTTCAGGACCTCCTGCAATGTGGGGGGCGGCTCCTGATTCATCAGCGTGCGCTGGATCTCGGCATCCTTCAGGCCGCATAGCACGCAGTCCCTGAGGGTGACTTCCAAGTTCTCCCATTTGCATGGGCCGGCAGCCAGACGCAGGGCCGCTACGAAGGCAGCGACCGACTCACCAGGCGCTTGGACTCGCCTCCAAAACGCGCTCCGAGCGGGAAACATCGCTACCGAGGGCCGGAAATGGTCTCGCAACACCTTCAGGAGCTCTTTCGCCTTGAATTCAGCCGCCTTTTTTGGTGCGATGAGGTCAATCAATACCCTCTTTCCGTCATGCCCGAGCATTCTGGTGAGGATGGCTCTCTTCTTTGCCTCGTCCGTCACCTCGAACTCCACCAGCGCGCCTTGGAAGTCCATTTCGAAAAGTTCCCAGTCTTGCGGTTTCTTGATGTCGAAACCGGCGTATGTCTTGGTCCCGTGGGCAGCCATTATCCCACCTTCGTCGCCAATTTAGTGTATGGGACCAAAGACACCAGGACAGCCGAAGAGCTGGCTTAACACAACTTTATGACATGCTGGTCAGAGGGAACATGTGGTAATGGCGGATGAACAGTTCAATATATACAGTGGCTATACATTTGAATGTGGCTCCGTGACAGTCTATTGGTTACTGTCCGCGTGACGTCATTGTAGGTCACGCCCTTCTTGTCCAGGTGAAGGTAGTGGCGGGAATCTTCCCGCGCTGTTGTTCTTAGGTGAGTTTGGACCAATGAGCTTGGACGCTCGCTATTGCCATCTGGTGGTCACTAGCTCGCGTCCTATTAGGGTTACAGTAATGCAGCTGAGGGTTATCATGTTACAAGTAGAAGGATACATTGGTTACACATGAATAGGTACATTGTATAAAGGTACAGTGTTTGAGAACACAACAAGCACTGAATCCTAGAGTTAGATACAACTGGCTTTTGAGCAAGAGTGACTTTTACCTTTACCTTTACCAGCTATTTGGTCTACTGAGACTCCACTCTAATGTTGCTGTGGCTAAATTTTTAAAGCGTTTCCAATCTTGCCTCCAGTTCTGCTTCCTATACAGGAAGGATAGGAAGGGGCAAATGGGAGGTGGTGTGGCCTTGTATGTCAAAGAAGTGATAAAATCATATGAATTGGAATATCTAGGTGATTTGGAGTCACCATTAGAAGCTCTGTGGGTAAGAGTACCAGGCCACAAGGATTGTCTAACAGTAGGCATATACTATCGGCCTCCGACCCAAACTCTTGAGGGAGACTGGCAGTTGGAGAATGTTGTAAAGGAGGCATCCAAGAAGGGAAGCCTGGTTAAATGGGGGACTTCAATTACCCTCACATAGACTGGGTGAACTGTTGTTCAGCACATGATAAAGAGATAAAGTTCCTAGATATGCTAAATGATTGTTCCCTGGGACAGATGGTTGAAGACCCAACTAGAGGTACAAGAATCCTTGACTTGATCCTGAGTAATACTCAGAATCTGGTGCAAGATGTTAATGTGACTGATCCAATAGGGAACAGTGACCACAACTCAATTATGTTTAACTTGATCATAGACCGCAAGTCACTGATAAAATCTAACACAGAGACCTTAAATTTTCAAAAAGGAAATTTCCCAAAGTTGAGGAAACTAGTAAAAAAGAAGCTGAAAAGGAACATTGAGAGAGTCCAAACACTCCAAGAGGCATGGAGGCTGTTTACAAAAACAATAACAGAGGCTCAATTGGAATGCATACCCAAAAGGAAAAAGGGCACTGCCAGGTCCAAGAGGACTCCGATGTGGCTTACAGGAGCTGTTCGGGAAGTGATCAAGAGCAAGAAAAGCTCATTTGGAAGATGGAAGGCTTGTCCGAATGAGGACAGCAGGCAAAAACATAAATTCTGGCAGAACAAATGAAAGGCAACAATCAGGAAAGCAAAGCAAGACTTTGAGGAGCGTATAGCTAAAAATACTCAGAGAAATAACAAAGACTTCTTTAAGTACATTAGAAGTAAGAACCCAACTAGGAAGGCCATTGGACCATTAGATGACAATGGAAGGCAAGGGGTTATTAAAGAGGAAACAGAGATTGCAGAGAGACTCAATGAATTCTTTGCTTCAGTATTCACTGAGGAAGACAGAGGCCACATGCCCAAAACAGAGCCTATCTTCGTAGGGAGGGAAACCGAAGAATTAAGCCAGATAGAAATAACCAGGGAGGAGGTCCTTGCATGTCTTGTTAAACTAAACACTAACAAATCACCAGGACCAGATGGCATCCATCCACGAGTTCTCAGGGAACTTAAAGATGAAATTGCTGATCTCCTAGCCAAAATATATAATATGTCCCTCAAATCAGGCTTTGTGCCTGATGACTAGAAGGTAGCGAATGTAACACCAATTTTCAAAAAAGGATCCAGGGGTGATCCAGGAAATTACCGACCTGTCAGTGTCCCAGGTAAAGTGATGGAAACCATCCTAAAAGATAGAATTAATAGGCACATAGAAGAGAAGGCGCTGCTAAAGGAGAGCCAACATGGCTTTTACAAGGGCAAATCATGCCTCACTAATCTGTTGGAATTTTTTGAGAGTGTCAACAAGCATGTGGATAAGGGGGATCCAGTTGACATTGTTTATCTGGACTTTCAGAAGGCTTTTGACAAGGTCCCACACCAAAGGCTCTTGAATAAACTTACCAGTCATGGAATAAAGGGACAGGTGTTGTCCTGGATCAGCAACTGGCTAAGGGACAGGAAACAGAGGGTAGCACTAAATGGACACTTCTCCAAGTGGAGGGAAGTAAAGAGTGGGGTCCCCCAAGGTTCAGTACTGGGACCCCTGCTTTTCAACCTCTTCATAAATGATCTAGAGGTAGGAGTAAAAAGCAAGGTAGCCAAATTTGCTGACGACACTAAATTATACAGGGTAGTGAAAACTGTGAGAGATTGTGAGGAGCTCCAGAGGGATCTCTTGACACTGGGGGAGTTGGCAAAACAGTGGCAAATGAGTTTCAACATTAGTAAGTGCAGAGTGATGCATGTTGGGGCAAAGAACCCCAATTACATTTATAAACTGATGGGGTCTGAACTCTCTGCGACAAACCAGGAAAGGGACCTTGGTGTCCTGGTGGACAACTCAATGAAAGTGTCAACCCAGTGTGCCTCAGCAGTGAAAAAAGCAAACTCAATGCTAGGGATCATTAGGAAGGGTATAGAAAATAAGTCAGCAAGTGTCATTTTGCCTCTTTATAAATCTATGGTGAGGCCCCATCTGGAATATTGTGTACAGTTCTGGTCGCCATACCTCCAGAAGGATATTATGGAGTTGGAGAAAGTACAGAGGAGGGCAACCAGAATGATTAGGGGACTGGAACACCTTCCTTACCATCTGAGGCTGCAACGGTTGGGCCTTTTCACTCTTGAACGACGGCGTCTAAGAGGTGACCTGATTGAAGTTTATAAAATCATGCACGGTGTGGACAAAGTAGATAAGGAAAAACAGTTTTCCTATCGCACAACAGTAGAACTAGGGGACACTCCATGAAACTTTTGAGTACTAGTTCTCAAACAAATAAGAGAAAGTACTTTTTCACCCAGAGGATTACTGGTCTATGGAACTCCCTGCCAGAAGAAGTGGTGACAGCTGTCAGTCTTGACAGCTTTAAGAAAGGATTAGACAAGTTCATGGAGGACAAGAGTATCAATGGCTATAATTATGGATACTTAAGGACAACCTCCGGGTTGGAGAGATAGGCAGGATATCTCTCAATGCCATTTCCAGGGAATCCTAAGCAGGTGAAGTTATCTCCTTGGGAATAATACCCTGAAGGAAATGGTGAGCCACTGTGTGAGACAGAATGCTGGACTGGATGGGCTGTGGCCTGTTCCAGCAAGGCTGTTCTTATGTTCTTAAGTGGTTAAGAGGCTGACTGGGAGGTGGAAGGTCAGCAGTTCAACACCCGAGGTCTGCAGGACAGACAGAGTGCCCTTCTCTGCCCCAGTTCCTGCCAACATAGCAGTTCAGAAGCAAGAAATTGCAAGTAGATAAATAGGTACTACTGAGTTCTGTGCCCTCTGGGGTTTAGTCGTGGCTGCCACATATCCACATAAACGTCTGCAGACACAGACGCCTGATTTTTTTTAATGCTATATATGGATTTGAGCACTGAACCCTAGAGTCAGATACAACTGCCTTTCGAGCAAGAGTGACGTTTGCCTTTACCTTTACCAGCTATTGGGTCTACTGAGACTCCATTCTAATGTTGCTGTGGGTAAATCTTTAAAACGTTTCCAATCTTGCCTCCAGTTCTGCTTCCTATCCAGGTGTTCTCGACTCATTATTCCTTCCTTCTCTTCTGTATTCCCCTTTCTTCCTTCCCTTCCCTCCCTCCCTCCGGCTCTTTTTTCCTTCCTTCTTTCCCTTCTATTCCCTCCTCCCTTTCTTTTCCTTTCTCACTCTCCTCCTTTTTCTTTTCTTCTCCTTTCTTTCCTCCGTTCTGTTCTCTCACTCTCCTGATTGAGAAATAAATCCCAGCTCAAAACTCCATTCTGCCTCTTCCTTTGTTTTCTCTGGATTTTTTTGGGGTGTGTTTGTGTTTTAGGAACTCTTTATGGCTGTTTTTGATGCTGTTCCCAATCTGGTCTTCCAAACCTCCTGTAAATGTCGCTAGTCGTATCCGACTCTTGGGCTCAGTGCTCATCTCTGTTTCTAAGCCAAAGAGCCAGTGGAGTCTGCTTCTGCAGATGTTTCCTATCTGTGGCCACATGGCAGGCACGACTAGATATTGCCCGGAGCGCATGGAATGCTGTTTACCTTTCCTGCCGAAGTGGCCCCTATTTAGCTCCTTGCAATGTCTTGCAATTTCGAAAGGCTCGGTTGGCAGGAGCTGGAGCCCCCTCACACACACCCAATTCTCCTCTTGCACATTTCTTCCTTCCTTCCTTACTACCTTTGTATGGGTGTTTTCTTAGATGTTTGCCTAATGAGAGCCCAAAGGTTTATTGTTTGTGAAGGCAGGACTTTGGTGCCTTTTTAAAGTGATATTTTCCCCCTCCTGTGGCTTATGATGATGATTATTGTAGGAATCGGGGCCACTGGGGTGGCCGTTACGTCCCGGAGGAGACTGATCAAGTGACGACACGAGGCAAACGGAGCGAGATCAGATCAGTACTTTATTGAGAAAAGGCAACATCATTTATAGGGAAAAAAGCGCAACGGTGGCAGAACCGTCATCTGACAGGAAAATTACCTCACCCACGTACCCGGGTTAATGGGGAACACCTCAAAGGGAAGTTAATTAACTGGGGCAAACATGGACTTAGGAGTCCCATTGTTCAGAGATTAGGCAGGGGCAAACATAGCCCTTATTTGCACCGGGCATAACCTTGAGTAGGAGATGAGTCATTACTCTAATGGGTAACTGGGGTCAGCGAGATGCTCTTCCCGCAGAATCGCTGGTCAGGCAATAAGCGGCCGAATTAATCCCTACCATTAATCTCCCCCCTTGCTCGCCGACAAAGGCCAGAGGCCAGGAGTCTGCTCACTGGTTTAACCTCTGCCAGAGGCCACCGATGCCCAACCGGGCACGCGGAATCCTCATCTCCCCTTTCTGTTTAATTTAAGAGCCTGGCCGGCGATCCCGCGCAAAAGCGGCATCAGCTGTTGGGCGGGAGTGACGTCACGGAGTTTCTCTTTGGGGCGGCACTTAGAGATCAGCGAGGGAATGCACTGAGCAAAGCAACAGATCGCGATGCCTAGTATGACTATCCCCACCACTACCTTAAGCACCGTTTGCAGCCACCCCCAGGGAATCCATGACCACATCCAATTCCACAGGGAACTCCACCAAGCTCCCCACGCGGAGCCTTCTGTAATGCCTGCAACTATGGTGTGGAGATCCGTGATCTGGCTTTGGATCTTACGGGAGTTATCAGTAAGATTGAAACAACACATTCCATGAAAAGATTCGCAACCCAGGTGGTGCAGCAAGAGGAGGTAGTCGATAGCCGCTCGATTGTCGAGAACGGCATGGCGAAGTTCTGCCTGCTCCTGATTGAGGAGCGCTATCGCTGTGGAGGTATGGTTAATGGCTTTAGCCAAACCGCAAGCCAAGCGGCCAATCCTCCGTGCGTTGCCGACGGCCAAGCCTGGCACGCCGACTAGGCTGACTGCCAGCGATACATACTCAGCGGGACTCATTACCCTAAAGCTGCTGTCACAAGAGCTGTCTAACTGGGTTGTGCGTGTGTGCCGTATGAGTGGGGAAACATCAACATTTGGTACATTTGTGTCATTTGTACTTGGGGCAATCATGTCCTTGGTAGGAAGTAACAGAGTCAAACGACTGATACAACACATAGAGTCCGACAGATTCGCAGGGATATAGTTCCATGTGAACTGGTTGCAGGTGAAAAACCACCCTGAAGGTAGGGTGACATGAGAGTGCAGCGAAATGAGTGTCTCTGGTTTATTACAAGTCCAGTTGCCGCTGCCGGGGTCAATGCAGCGACGCCGAGTCCAACCGCCTGAGGTGCAGCCGGTCATTCGGGTACAAGCAGCGTCCGGACTGACCGCCACTCGAGGGGTATGAAGAGTGGCTGCGTCAGTCGGCAAGGTTGATGCAAGTCGCAATCCCCCCCAGCGTGCGTATGCTGAGAAGGTGGTGGGAGTGTGTGGGCCAAAGAACGCCTTCAACAGCCAGTCGCCATCCTTGGTGCGCGCATCCAGAGTGTGGCACACGGGGATGAGACAGGTGCTGAGGATCGAGGCAGAACCAATGTCCTGCTTCAGGCAAAAATCGGACTGGTTGACGAGACCCGCCAACCTTTCCCACAAGTTGTACTGCATCCGTGCAGAAAGATCTTCACCAGGCGGCAAGCCGTTGGCCTGAAGTGAAGCGGCCTGAACGCCTCCCCCCAAAAGCAGGAGGAGGGCCAGGAGGATGGTGTAGATCGCGGAATTGATGTGAATCTGGGCAAAGACTGCTGCAATGAAGTTCTCCGGTGTCGTCTCCTTCTCCTCGCGTTGGAGGGCGTCCCGGGCCTCACAGCAAAGGGTCTTGACCATCCCCCAGGTGATCCTCTGCGCTGGGGTCCGCAGCCGCCGCGTCTCCCGGTGGGTCTCCTCGGTCAGAGTGAGGTCCTCCATCTCCGGGATCGGACTCGGGTCGGTCTGGGTCCATGCCATGAGGTTCCAAGTGAGGCTTGACGCACCGAGCTGGGATCCAAACGACACCTGTAGGAGACATAACTGCAGCATACCCTTTTCCCCAGGTTATGAGCGGCACCGGGCCCCTCCAAGAAGGGTCTGGTGGCACTCGGTACCGGACCATAGGCCGCGGGAGAGCTTCCGAACGGCGGAAATGCCTCTCCTGCGGCGTACAATCCGAAAAAACATTGAGGTGATTGTATGTGAACAATACCTTATTCAGACAAAACTGAGCTTCTCCCTGTGACTTGGGGAGGGCTGGTGGCTCCACCCTTTCTGTTTGTTTGTCAATATAGGACTTTAGCGTCCGATTGACCCGCTCTACAATCGCTTGCCCTTGCGGATTGTAGGAAATTCCAAAGGTATGCTTGATGTCCCAAGTGGCCATGAAGGTGGCCAACTGCCTAGAGCAGTAGGAAGGGGCGTTATCCGTTTTAACGTGCCGTGGTTTGCCCATGGCAGCTATGCAGGAAAGGAGGTGCTGCTCCACATGGGTCGCAGTTTCCCCTTTCTGCGCTGTGGCACAAACGAACTGTGAAAAAGTGTCAATGCAGACATGCATGTATTGCCACCTGCCAAACTGCGGCACATGCGTGACATCCATCTGCCACACGTGATTAGCCTCTGTCCCTCGTGGGTTGACCCCCCACGAGGGCCCCCCCGGTGCCCCTGCACAATGCTGGCAAGAGCGAACTATGCCTTGGGCTTGAGAAAGTGGCAGATCGAACTGTCTGGCGAGTGCTTTGGCATTTTGGTGAAAAAAGGCATGACTTTGGATTGGAGTAGTAAAAACTCCCAAAACTGAACGTTGCTGAATTTCCTTTGCGGCCGCGGCCGCTCTGCTATTGCCCGCGGAAATCGGACCCGGTAGGTCTTGGTGACTTCGAATGTGGGCAATATAGAGCGGCTCCGTGCGGTTTCGCAAGTGAAATTGAGCAGTGAGAAACAGACTAAGCAAATTTTTGTCTATCGCGGGAGTGATGTAAGCTCCCGGTAGACTGTGAAGCAAATTCCTTACATACAGACTGTCAGTAATGATATTTAAGCGTTCTTTGGCGAAGGTGTGCAAGGCAAGGTTCACAGCTGCCAACTCCGCCCGCTGCGCGGACTTCTGTGGAAGAGTTAACAGCGTGTGCCAAGCTTCGCCCTCCTGCCAGGTCAGGACACCATAGGTGCGACCACCATCAGAGAAAACTGTTCTGGCCCCCTGGAGCGGGATCAGCGAGAGCAATTCGAACAAGCTGACTGTTCCTGTCTGAAGTGAAACGAGTCTGGGATCTTTGGGCAAATGGTATGCTAAACTGCCAGTGAAGCCTTCCAAAGCTATCGGAAGCGAGTCGCCTAGCTGCATTAACTGGTGAATTTGTTCCTTGGTGAACGGAACCACAATTTTGTCCAAATCATTTCCTGAAATGTCCCTAGCTCTCAGCCTGCCGCGGTAAATCACCGCGGAAACCAGCTCCTGGGGCGGAACGATGTTCCGTGAAGAGGTGTTAGGCAAGGGTCAGGGTCAGGGTCAGGGTCAGGGTCAGGGTCAGGGTCAGGGTCAGGGTCAGGGTCAGGGTCAGGGTCAGGGTCAGGGTCAGGGTCAGGGTCAGGGTCAGGGTCAGGGTCAGGGTCAGGGTCAGGGTCAGGGTCAGGGTCAGGGTCAGGGTCAGGGTCAGGGTCAGGGTCAGGGTCAGGGTCAGGGTCAGGGTCAGGGTCAGGGTCAGGGTCAGGGTCAGGGTCAGGGTCAGGGTCAGGGTCAGGGTCAGGGTCAGGGTCAGGGTCAGGGTCAGGGTCAGGGTCAGGGTCAGGGTCAGGGTCAGGGTCAGGGTCAGGGTCAGGGTCAGGGTCAGGGTCAGGGTCAGGGTCAGGGTCAGGGTCAGGGTCAGGGTCAGGGTCAGGGTCAGGGTCAGGGTCAGGGTCAGGGTCAGGGTCAGGGTCAGGGTCAGGGTCAGGGTCAGGGTCAGGGTCAGGGTCAGGGTCAGGGTCAGGGTCAGGGTCAGGGTCAGGGTCAGGGTCAGGGTCAGGGTCAGGGTCAGGGTCAGGGTCAGGGTCAGGGTCAGGGTCAGGGTCAGGGTCAGGGTCAGGGTCAGGGTCAGGGTCAGGGTCAGGGTCAGGGTCAGGGTCAGGGTCAGGGTCAGGGTCAGGGTCAGGGTCAGGGTCAGGGTCAGGGTCAGGGTCAGGGTCAGGGTCAGGGTCAGGGTCAGGGTCAGGGTCAGGGTCAGGGTCAGGGTCAGGGTCAGGGTCAGGGTCAGGGTCAGGGTCAGGGTCAGGGTCAGGGTCAGGGTCAGGGTCAGGGTCAGGGTCAGGGTCAGGGTCAGGGTCAGGGTCAGGGTCAGGGTCAGGGTCAGGGTCAGGGTCAGGGTCAGGGTCAGGGTCAGGGTCAGGGTCAGGGTCAGGGTCAGGGTCAGGGTCAGGGTCAGGGTCAGGGTCAGGGTCAGGGTCAGGGTCAGGGTCAGGGTCAGGGTCAGGGTCAGGGTCAGGGTCAGGGTCAGGGTCAGGGTCAGGGTCAGGGTCAGGGTCAGGGTCAGGGTCAGGGTCAGGGTCAGGGTCAGGGTCAGGGTCAGGGTCAGGGTCAGGGTCAGGGTCAGGGTCAGGGTCAGGGTCAGGGTCAGGGTCAGGGTCAGGGTCAGGGTCAGGGTCAGGGTCAGGGTCAGGGTCAGGGTCAGGGTCAGGGTCAGGGTCAGGGTCAGGGTCAGGGTCAGGGTCAGGGTCAGGGTCAGGGTCAGGGTCAGGGTCAGGGTCAGGGTCAGGGTCAGGGTCAGGGTCAGGGTCAGGGTCAGGGTCAGGGTCAGGGTCAGGGTCAGGGTCAGGGTCAGGGTCAGGGTCAGGGTCAGGGTCAGGGTCAGGGTCAGGGTCAGGGTCAGGGTCAGGGTCAGGGTCAGGGTCAGGGTCAGGGTCAGGGTCAGGGTCAGGGTCAGGGTCAGGGTCAGGGTCAGGGTCAGGGTCAGGGTCAGGGTCAGGGTCAGGGTCAGGGTCAGGGTCAGGGTCAGGGTCAGGGTCAGGGTCAGGGTCAGGGTCAGGGTCAGGGTCAGGGTCAGGGTCAGGGTCAGGGTCAGGGTCAGGGTCAGGGTCAGGGTCAGGGTCAGGGTCAGGGTCAGGGTCAGGGTCAGGGTCAGGGTCAGGGTCAGGGTCAGGGTCAGGGTCAGGGTCAGGGTCAGGGTCAGGGTCAGGGTCAGGGTCAGGGTCAGGGTCAGGGTCAGGGTCAGGGTCAGGGTCAGGGTCAGGGTCAGGGTCAGGGTCAGGGTCAGGGTCAGGGTCAGGGTCAGGGTCAGGGTCAGGGTCAGGGTCAGGGTCAGGGTCAGGGTCAGGGTCAGGGTCAGGGTCAGGGTCAGGGTCAGGGTCAGGGTCAGGGTCAGGGTCAGGGTCAGGGTCAGGGTCAGGGTCAGGGTCAGGGTCAGGGTCAGGGTCAGGGTCAGGGTCAGGGTCAGGGTCAGGGTCAGGGTCAGGGTCAGGGTCAGGGTCAGGGTCAGGGTCAGGGTCAGGGTCAGGGTCAGGGTCAGGGTCAGGGTCAGGGTCAGGGTCAGGGTCAGGGTCAGGGTCAGGGTCAGGGTCAGGGTCAGGGTCAGGGTCAGGGTCAGGGTCAGGGTCAGGGTCAGGGTCAGGGTCAGGGTCAGGGTCAGGGTCAGGGTCAGGGTCAGGGTCAGGGTCAGGGTCAGGGTCAGGGTCAGGGTCAGGGTCAGGGTCAGGGTCAGGGTCAGGGTCAGGGTCAGGGTCAGGGTCAGGGTCAGGGTTAGGGTTAGGGTTAGGGTTAGGGTTAGGGTTAGGGTTAGGGTTAGGGTTAGGGTTAGGGTTAGGGTTAGGGTTAGGGTTAGGGTTAGGGTTAGGGTTAGGGTTAGGGTTAGGGTTAGGGTTAGGGTTAGGGTTAGGGTTAGGGTTAGGGTTAGGGTTAGGGTTAGGGTTAGGGTTAGGGTTAGGGTTAGGGTTAGGGTTAGGGTTAGGGTTAGGGTTAGGGTTAGGGTTAGGGTTAGGGTTAGGGTTAGGGTTAGGGTTAGGGTTAGGGTTAGGGTTAGGGTTAGGGTTAGGGTTAGGGTTAGGGTTAGGGTTAGGGTTAGGGTTAGGGTTAGGGTTAGGGTTAGGGTTAGGGTTAGGGTTAGGGTTAGGGTTAGGGTTAGGGTTAGGGTTAGGGTTAGGGTTAGGGTTAGGGTTAGGGTTAGGGTTAGGGTTAGGGTTAGGGTTAGGGTTAGGGTTAGGGTTAGGGTTAGGGTTAGGGTTAGGGTTAGGGTTAGGGTTAGGGTTAGGGTTAGGGTTAGGGTTAGGGTTAGGGTTAGGGTTAGGGTTAGGGTTAGGGTTAGGGTTAGGGTTAGGGTTAGGGTTAGGGTTAGGGTTAGGGTTAGGGTTAGGGTTAGGGTTAGGGTTAGGGTTAGGGTTAGGGTTAGGGTTAGGGTTAGGGTTAGGGTTAGGGTTAGGGTTAGGGTTAGGGTTAGGGTTAGGGTTAGGGTTAGGGTTAGGGTTAGGGTTAGGGTTAGGGTTAGGGTTAGGGTTAGGGTTAGGGTTAGGGTTAGGGTTAGGGTTAGGGTTAGGGTTAGGGTTAGGGTTAGGGTTAGGGTTAGGGTTAGGGTTAGGGTTAGGGTTAGGGTTAGGGTTAGGGTTAGGGTTAGGGTTAGGGTTAGGGTTAGGGTTAGGGTTAGGGTTAGGGTTAGGGTTAGGGTTAGGGTTAGGGTTAGGGTTAGGGTTAGGGTTAGGGTTAGGGTTAGGGTTAGGGTTAGGGTTAGGGTTAGGGTTAGGGTTAGGGTTAGGGTTAGGGTTAGGGTTAGGGTTAGGGTTAGGGTTAGGGTTAGGGTTAGGGTTAGGGTTAGGGTTAGGGTTAGGGTTAGGGTTAGGGTTAGGGTTAGGGTTAGGGTTAGGGTTAGGGTTAGGGTTAGGGTTAGGGTTAGGGTTAGGGTTAGGGTTAGGGTTAGGGTTAGGGTTAGGGTTAGGGTTAGGGTTAGGGTTAGGGTTAGGGTTAGGGTTAGGGTTAGGGTTAGGGTTAGGGTTAGGGTTAGGGTTAGGGTTAGGGTTAGGGTTAGGGTTAGGGTTAGGGTTAGGGTTAGGGTTAGGGTTAGGGTTAGGGTTAGGGTTAGGGTTAGGGTTAGGGTTAGGGTTAGGGTTAGGGTTAGGGTTAGGGTTAGGGTTAGGGTTAGGGTTAGGGTTAGGGTTAGGGTTAGGGTTAGGGTTAGGGTTAGGGTTAGGGTTAGGGTTAGGGTTAGGGTTAGGGTTAGGGTTAGGGTTAGGGTTAGGGTTAGGGTTAGGGTTAGGGTTAGGGTTAGGGTTAGGGTTAGGGTTAGGGTTAGGGTTAGGGTTAGGGTTAGGGTTAGGGTTAGGGTTAGGGTTAGGGTTAGGGTTAGGGTTAGGGTTAGGGTTAGGGTTAGGGTTAGGGTTAGGGTTAGGGTTAGGGTTAGGGTTAGGGTTAGGGTTAGGGTTAGGGTTAGGGTTAGGGTTAGGGTTAGGGTTAGGGTTAGGGTTAGGGTTAGGGTTAGGGTTAGGGTTAGGGTTAGGGTTAGGGTTAGGGTTAGGGTTAGGGTTAGGGTTAGGGTTAGGGTTAGGGTTAGGGTTAGGGTTAGGGTTAGGGTTAGGGTTAGGGTTAGGGTTAGGGTTAGGGTTAGGGTTAGGGTTAGGGTTAGGGTTAGGGTTAGGGTTAGGGTTAGGGTTAGGGTTAGGGTTAGGGTTAGGGTTAGGGTTAGGGTTAGGGTTAGGGTTAGGGTTAGGGTTAGGGTTAGGGTTAGGGTTAGGGTTAGGGTTAGGGTTAGGGTTAGGGTTAGGGTTAGGGTTAGGGTTAGGGTTAGGGTTAGGGTTAGGGTTAGGGTTAGGGTTAGGGTTAGGGTTAGGGTTAGGGTTAGGGTTAGGGTTAGGGTTAGGGTTAGGGTTAGGGTTAGGGTTAGGGTTAGGGTTAGGGTTAGGGTTAGGGTTAGGGTTAGGGTTAGGGTTAGGGTTAGGGTTAGGGTTAGGGTTAGGGTTAGGGTTAGGGTTAGGGTTAGGGTTAGGGTTAGGGTTAGGGTTAGGGTTAGGGTTAGGGTTAGGGTTAGGGTTAGGGTTAGGGTTAGGGTTAGGGTTAGGGTTAGGGTTAGGGTTAGGGTTAGGGTTAGGGTTAGGGTTAGGGTTAGGGTTAGGGTTAGGGTTAGGGTTAGGGTTAGGGTTAGGGTTAGGGTTAGGGTTAGGGTTAGGGTTAGGGTTAGGGTTAGGGTTAGGGTTAGGGTTAGGGTTAGGGTTAGGGTTAGGGTTAGGGTTAGGGTTAGGGTTAGGGTTAGGGTTAGGGTTAGGGTTAGGGTTAGGGTTAGGGTTAGGGTTAGGGTTAGGGTTAGGGTTAGGGTTAGGGTTAGGGTTAGGGTTAGGGTTAGGGTTAGGGTTAGGGTTAGGGTTAGGGTTAGGGTTAGGGTTAGGGTTAGGGTTAGGGTTAGGGTTAGGGTTAGGGTTAGGGTTAGGGTTAGGGTTAGGGTTAGGGTTAGGGTTAGGGTTAGGGTTAGGGTTAGGGTTAGGGTTAGGGTTAGGGTTAGGGTTAGGGTTAGGGTTAGGGTTAGGGTTAGGGTTAGGGTTAGGGTTAGGGTTAGGGTTAGGGTTAGGGTTAGGGTTAGGGTTAGGGTTAGGGTTAGGGTTAGGGTTAGGGTTAGGGTTAGGGTTAGGGTTAGGGTTAGGGTTAGGGTTAGGGTTAGGGTTAGGGTTAGGGTTAGGGTTAGGGTTAGGGTTAGGGTTAGGGTTAGGGTTAGGGTTAGGGTTAGGGTTAGGGTTAGGGTTAGGGTTAGGGTTAGGGTTAGGGTTAGGGTTAGGGTTAGGGTTAGGGTTAGGGTTAGGGTTAGGGTTAGGGTTAGGGTTAGGGTTAGGGTTAGGGTTAGGGTTAGGGTTAGGGTTAGGGTTAGGGTTAGGGTTAGGGTTAGGGTTAGGGTTAGGGTTAGGGTTAGGGTTAGGGTTAGGGTTAGGGTTAGGGTTAGGGTTAGGGTTAGGGTTAGGGTTAGGGTTAGGGTTAGGGTTAGGGTTAGGGTTAGGGTTAGGGTTAGGGTTAGGGTTAGGGTTAGGGTTAGGGTTAGGGTTAGGGTTAGGGTTAGGGTTAGGGTTAGGGTTAGGGTTAGGGTTAGGGTTAGGGTTAGGGTTAGGGTTAGGGTTAGGGTTAGGGTTAGGGTTAGGGTTAGGGTTAGGGTTAGGGTTAGGGTTAGGGTTAGGGTTAGGGTTAGGGTTAGGGTTAGGGTTAGGGTTAGGGTTAGGGTTAGGGTTAGGGTTAGGGTTAGGGTTAGGGTTAGGGTTAGGGTTAGGGTTAGGGTTAGGGTTAGGGTTAGGGTTAGGGTTAGGGTTAGGGTTAGGGTTAGGGTTAGGGTTAGGGTTAGGGTTAGGGTTAGGGTTAGGGTTAGGGTTAGGGTTAGGGTTAGGGTTAGGGTTAGGGTTAGGGTTAGGGTTAGGGTTAGGGTTAGGGTTAGGGTTAGGGTTAGGGTTAGGGTTAGGGTTAGGGTTAGGGTTAGGGTTAGGGTTAGGGTTAGGGTTAGGGTTAGGGTTAGGGTTAGGGTTAGGGTTAGGGTTAGGGTTAGGGTTAGGGTTAGGGTTAGGGTTAGGGTTAGGGTTAGGGTTAGGGTTAGGGTTAGGGTTAGGGTTAGGGTTAGGGTTAGGGTTAGGGTTAGGGTTAGGGTTAGGGTTAGGGTTAGGGTTAGGGTTAGGGTTAGGGTTAGGGTTAGGGTTAGGGTTAGGGTTAGGGTTAGGGTTAGGGTTAGGGTTAGGGTTAGGGTTAGGGTTAGGGTTAGGGTTAGGGTTAGGGTTAGGGTTAGGGTTAGGGTTAGGGTTAGGGTTAGGGTTAGGGTTAGGGTTAGGGTTAGGGTTAGGGTTAGGGTTAGGGTTAGGGTTAGGGTTAGGGTTAGGGTTAGGGTTAGGGTTAGGGTTAGGGTTAGGGTTAGGGTTAGGGTTAGGGTTAGGGTTAGGGTTAGGGTTAGGGTTAGGGTTAGGGTTAGGGTTAGGGTTAGGGTTAGGGTTAGGGTTAGGGTTAGGGTTAGGGTTAGGGTTAGGGTTAGGGTTAGGGTTAGGGTTAGGGTTAGGGTTAGGGTTAGGGTTAGGGTTAGGGTTAGGGTTAGGGTTAGGGTTAGGGTTAGGGTTAGGGTTAGGGTTAGGGTTAGGGTTAGGGTTAGGGTTAGGGTTAGGGTTAGGGTTAGGGTTAGGGTTAGGGTTAGGGTTAGGGTTAGGGTTAGGGTTAGGGTTAGGGTTAGGGTTAGGGTTAGGGTTAGGGTTAGGGTTAGGGTTAGGGTTAGGGTTAGGGTTAGGGTTAGGGTTAGGGTTAGGGTTAGGGTTAGGGTTAGGGTTAGGGTTAGGGTTAGGGTTAGGGTTAGGGTTAGGGTTAGGGTTAGGGTTAGGGTTAGGGTTAGGGTTAGGGTTAGGGTTAGGGTTAGGGTTAGGGTTAGGGTTAGGGTTAGGGTTAGGGTTAGGGTTAGGGTTAGGGTTAGGGTTAGGGTTAGGGTTAGGGTTAGGGTTAGGGTTAGGGTTAGGGTTAGGGTTAGGGTTAGGGTTAGGGTTAGGGTTAGGGTTAGGGTTAGGGTTAGGGTTAGGGTTAGGGTTAGGGTTAGGGTTAGGGTTAGGGTTAGGGTTAGGGTTAGGGTTAGGGTTAGGGTTAGGGTTAGGGTTAGGGTTAGGGTTAGGGTTAGGGTTAGGGTTAGGGTTAGGGTTAGGGTTAGGGTTAGGGTTAGGGTTAGGGTTAGGGTTAGGGTTAGGGTTAGGGTTAGGGTTAGGGTTAGGGTTAGGGTTAGGGTTAGGGTTAGGGTTAGGGTTAGGGTTAGGGTTAGGGTTAGGGTTAGGGTTAGGGTTAGGGTTAGGGTTAGGGTTAGGGTTAGGGTTAGGGTTAGGGTTAGGGTTAGGGTTAGGGTTAGGGTTAGGGTTAGGGTTAGGGTTAGGGTTAGGGTTAGGGTTAGGGTTAGGGTTAGGGTTAGGGTTAGGGTTAGGGTTAGGGTTAGGGTTAGGGTTAGGGTTAGGGTTAGGGTTAGGGTTAGGGTTAGGGTTAGGGTTAGGGTTAGGGTTAGGGTTAGGGTTAGGGTTAGGGTTAGGGTTAGGGTTAGGGTTAGGGTTAGGGTTAGGGTTAGGGTTAGGGTTAGGGTTAGGGTTAGGGTTAGGGTTAGGGTTAGGGTTAGGGTTAGGGTTAGGGTTAGGGTTAGGGTTAGGGTTAGGGTTAGGGTTAGGGTTAGGGTTAGGGTTAGGGTTAGGGTTAGGGTTAGGGTTAGGGTTAGGGTTAGGGTTAGGGTTAGGGTTAGGGTTAGGGTTAGGGTTAGGGTTAGGGTTAGGGTTAGGGTTAGGGTTAGGGTTAGGGTTAGGGTTAGGGTTAGGGTTAGGGTTAGGGTTAGGGTTAGGGTTAGGGTTAGGGTTAGGGTTAGGGTTAGGGTTAGGGTTAGGGTTAGGGTTAGGGTTAGGGTTAGGGTTAGGGTTAGGGTTAGGGTTAGGGTTAGGGTTAGGGTTAGGGTTAGGGTTAGGGTTAGGGTTAGGGTTAGGGTTAGGGTTAGGGTTAGGGTTAGGGTTAGGGTTAGGGTTAGGGTTAGGGTTAGGGTTAGGGTTAGGGTTAGGGTTAGGGTTAGGGTTAGGGTTAGGGTTAGGGTTAGGGTTAGGGTTAGGGTTAGGGTTAGGGTTAGGGTTAGGGTTAGGGTTAGGGTTAGGGTTAGGGTTAGGGTTAGGGTTAGGGTTAGGGTTAGGGTTAGGGTTAGGGTTAGGGTTAGGGTTAGGGTTAGGGTTAGGGTTAGGGTTAGGGTTAGGGTTAGGGTTAGGGTTAGGGTTAGGGTTAGGGTTAGGGTTAGGGTTAGGGTTAGGGTTAGGGATAGGGTTAGGGTTAGGGTTAGGGTTAGGGTTAGGGTTAGGGTTAGGGTTAGGGTTAGGGTTAGGGTTAGGGTTAGGGTTAGGGTTAGGGTTAGGGTTAGGGTTAGGGTTAGGGTTAGGGTTAGGGTTAGGGTTAGGGTTAGGGTTAGGGTTAGGGTTAGGGTTAGGGTTAGGGTTAGGGTTAGGGTTAGGGTTAGGGTTAGGGTTAGGGTTAGGGTTAGGGTTAGGGTTAGGGTTAGGGTTAGGGTTAGGGTTAGGGTTAGGGTTAGGGTTAGGGTTAGGGTTAGGGTTAGGGTTAGGGTTAGGGTTAGGGTTAGGGTTAGGGTTAGGGTTAGGGTTAGGGTTAGGGTTAGGGTTAGGGTTAGGGTTAGGGTTAGGGTTAGGGTTAGGGTTAGGGTTAGGGTTAGGGTTAGGGTTAGGGTTAGGGTTAGGGTTAGGGTTAGGGTTAGGGTTAGGGTTAGGGTTAGGGTTAGGGTTAGGGTTAGGGTTAGGGTTAGGGTTAGGGTTAGGGTTAGGGTTAGGGTTAGGGTTAGGGTTAGGGTTAGGGTTAGGGTTAGGGTTAGGGTTAGGGTTAGGGTTAGGGTTAGGGTTAGGGTTAGGGTTAGGGTTAGGGTTAGGGTTAGGGTTAGGGTTAGGGTTAGGGTTAGGGTTAGGGTTAGGGTTAGGGTTAGGGTTAGGGTTAGGGTTAGGGTTAGGGTTAGGGTTAGGGTTAGGGTTAGGGTTAGGGTTAGGGTTAGGGTTAGGGTTAGGGTTAGGGTTAGGGTTAGGGTTAGGGTTAGGGTTAGGGTTAGGGTTAGGGTTAGGGTTAGGGTTAGGGTTAGGGTTAGGGTTAGGGTTAGGGTTAGGGTTAGGGTTAGGGTTAGGGTTAGGGTTAGGGTTAGGGTTAGGGTTAGGGTTAGGGTTAGGGTTAGGGTTAGGGTTAGGGTTAGGGTTAGGGTTAGGGTTAGGGTTAGGGTTAGGGTTAGGGTTAGGGTTAGGGTTAGGGTTAGGGTTAGGGTTAGGGTTAGGGTTAGGGTTAGGGTTAGGGTTAGGGTTAGGGTTAGGGTTAGGGTTAGGGTTAGGGTTAGGGTTAGGGTTAGGGTTAGGGTTAGGGTTAGGGTTAGGGTTAGGGTTAGGGTTAGG
>JAWDJE010000038.1:57500-62500 GCA_035047345.1 Bradypodion ventrale | reverse complement strand
AGAGAGGCCAGCCCCTCGAGCCGATGGGACGCTGAGGGACAATCTCCGTTCCGCCCTGGCAGGGCGGGCGGGCGGGCGGGCGGGCGGGCGGGCCCTCTCCCTGAGGGCCATGCGGCCGCTTAGGTAACCTGGCCCACCACTACCACGAAGGGGCTTTAAAGGTCACATTACCAGACCCGCCTCGAATTGCACCCGGAGACAAAACCGGTAACCAACCGGTGCAGCTCCCGGCGCAGAGGCCAGGCACGGGCACAGCGCCCGCGCCCCATCGCTCCTACCCGAGCCGCTGCATTCCGGACCAGCCGCAGCCTCAGAATGGTCGTCAAGGGAGGGCAGCCCCACGTAGAGCGCATTACAATAATCAAGTCTGGAGGTAACCCGCGCACGCCCGGTCACGAGCAAGGAATCCCTCTCCGGGAGCGGGCGCGACTGGCGAATTCCACGAAGTTGTGCAAAGGCCCTCCTGGCCACGGTTGACAGCCACTCAGTCTTGCTAGGATTCAGCTGCAACCCGTTAGCCCCCGTCCAGACCCCCACAGCCTCCAGACACCCGGGCGGGACTTTGACAGCGTCGCTCGGGTCCCCACGGGCCGAGACGTGCCATCCGCGGACGGACTGACGGTACCGCACCCCGTGCGAACGGGCGATCTCTCTCGCCCACCCAGCGGTTTCATGCAGACGTTGAATAGGAGAGGAGAAAGCGCCCAGCCCTGAGGCGCCCCGGACCGTACCGGAGGAGCCTAGGGTAGGGCGGCTGGACCTCTCACTCTCCAACCACACCGACTGGGTCCGGCCCTCCAGGAACGAGGAAAACCGGGACGACACGGTGCCCCGGACCCCGCACCTTTTGAGCCGTCCCAGAAGGACACCGCGGTCGACGGTATCGAAAGCCGCCGAGAGGTCGAGGAGAGCAAGGACAGATGGATGACCACCATCCCCGCTCCCCTCAAAAGATCATCCACAAGCGCCACCGATGCGGTCTCCGTTACCGCGAGCAGGCCCGGGAGCCAGACCGAAAGGGGTCCAGATGATCCGCTTCATCCAGGACCCCGTGCAGCTGACGCGCCACCGCCCTCTCCGACAGACAGCCATGAAGCCGCCGGGGCGAGACGATCCGTCAGAAAGTAGGCTCATGACACCCAGCCGTGCATCTCGGCCCGCGGGGACCCCCCACCCCACCCCCAGTGATGCGGTCAATGGCCTATCCAGACGTCTGGAAGCTGTCGGGGTCTGTCTGGTTGGGGGACGGCGGGCTACGACCGAATCCCTCCAAGACTGAGTGGGCTATGGATAGGGGCCCCCGCGTTATCCAGGGAGGGAGCTGCCAACTTTAGAACATAAGAACATAAGAACAGCCTTGCTGGAACAGGCCACAGCCCATCCAGTCCAGCATTCTGTCTCACACAGTGGCTCACCATTTCCTTCAGGGTATTCCCAAGGAGATGCCTTCACCTGCTTAGGATTCCCTGGAAATGGCATTGAGAGATATCCTGCCTATCTCTCCAACCCGGAGGTTGTCCTTAGGTAGCCATAATTATAGCCATTGATAGCCTTGTCCTCCATGAACTTGTCTAATCCTTTCTTAAAGCTGTGAAGACTGACAGCTGTCACCACTTCTTCTGGCAGGGAGTTCCATAGACCAGTAATGCTCTGGGTGAAAAAAGTACTTTCTCTTATTTGTTTGAGAACTAGTACCCAAAAGTTTCATGGAGTGTCCCCTAGTTCTAGTGTTGTGCGATAGGGAAAACAGTTTTTCCTTATCTACCTTGTCCACACCGTGCATGATTTTATACACTTCAATCAGGTCACCTCTTAGACGCCGTCGTTCAAGAGTGAAAAGGCCCAAACGTTGCAGCCTCAGATGGTAAGGAAGGTGTTCCAGTCCCCTAATCATTCTGGTTGCCCTCCTCTGTACTTTCTCCAACTCCATAATATCCTTCTGGAGGTATGGCGACCAGAACTGTACACAATATTCCAGATGGGGCCTCACCATAGATTTATAAAGAGGCAAAATGACACTTGCTGACTTATTTTCTATACCCTTCCTAATGATCCCTAACGTTGAGTTTGCTTTTTTCACTGCTGAGGCACACTGGGTTGACACCTTCATTGAGCTGTCCACCAGGACACCAAGGTCCCTTTCCTGGTTTGTCGCAGAGAGTTCAGACCCCATCAGTTTATAAATGTAATGGGTTTTTTTTTTTGCCCCAACATGCATCACTCTGCACTTACTGATGTTGAAGCTCATTTGCCACTGTTTTGCCCGCTCCCCCAGTGTCAAGAGATCCCTCTGGAGCTCTTCACAATCTCTCACAGTTTTCACTACCCTGTATAATTTAGTGTCGTCAGCAAATTTGGCTACCTTGCTTTTTACTCCTACCTCTAGATCATTTATGAAGAGGTTGAAAAGCAGGGGTCCCAGTACTGAACCTTGGGGGACCCCACTCTTTACTTCCCTCCACTTGGCGAAGTGTCCATTTAGTGCTACCCTCTGTTTCCTGTCCCTTAGCCAGTTGCTGATCCAGGACAAGACCTGTCCCTATATTCCATGACTGGTAAGTTTATTCAAGAGCCTTTGGTGTGGGACCTTGTCAAAAGCCTTCTGAAAGTCCAGATAAACAATGCCAACTGGATCCCCCTTATCCACATGCTTGTTGACACTCTCAAACTTTGGTCTCGGATGGGGCTGCTTTCCACTTCGAAAGCGACTTCGAAAGCAAAAAAGGCACAGCCATCGCACCCGTACGCCGCCCCGTACTGCTTGGCGCACTCTCCGGGCAGCGGAGAGAGCGATTAGCATTTCGCCTCCGACACGCCCGGGTACTCGTTCGACAGACCTCCTCAGAAGGACGGAAGCCCGAGTCAGCCTCGGCGGGCCTCGGTCAGGATCAAACGCGCACCCTTCTGCCTGCGGTGCAGCATCAGGGGGTGGGGGTGGGGTGGGGGGTGGGGGGGTAGACCGCCCGGCCAAGGGGTCAGCGTGTTGTTACGAGACGCGGTCGAGGAAACCTTTTCGGTCGCCACGGTGAAAGGCACGGTATCACCGCGGTGAAAGCCGCGGGGAGACGCCTCCTTCCGGGAGTCTGCTGCGAGGAACCGAGACGCCAAGGCTAAGGGGGGGTAGAGCGGCCGGCGGCCGCTGGGCTGGGCGTACCGCCGCTCCGTCTGCCGGCCGGCGGAGGGCTCCGGAGTCCCGTCCCCGAGAAAGCGAAGGTATCACGGTAGCGATTACTCCGGGGAAACCTTTCCTTCCAGGAGTCTGCTTCAAAGGAACCAAAACGCCACCGTTAAGGGGGGGGGGGGGTAGAGCGGCCGGCGGCGACGGGCGGAGGTGGCGAGGGGCACCACGGCTCCCCCTGCTGGGCGGCGGGGGGCTCCGGAGGACCTGCCGCGCCCGCCGCTCTCCCCGGTCGCGGCCGACGTTCTCGAGAGCCGACCTTTGGCGGCAGATTGCCGGCCACAGGGTTTCTGGGGGCCCTCGGGGGAGGCGCTACCGCCAGCCACCCGCGCTGCCGGGCCGCGCGACTCAAGAGCCGGCACGGGCAGGCGCGGAGCACGCCGCGGCCCTCCTCCTCCTCCTCCTCCACCTCAAGGAGCAAAAGCGCCAACTCGGAGAAGGGGCGAGTGGGTGCTTGGTAGACCGCCCGGCTAAGACGTCAGGGTGTTGTGAAGCGGTGGAAACCTTTCCGGCCGCCTCGATAAAGCGAAGGTTTCACGGTAGCGATTACTGCGGGGAAGCCTCTCCTTCCAGGAGCCTGCTTCCAGGAGCCAAAGCGCCAACGTCAAGGGGGGTAGAGCGGCCGGCGGCGAACGGCGGAGCTGGCGGGGCGCACCACGGCTTCCCCTGCTGGCCGAAGCAGGGCTCCGGAGGGCCGGCCGCGCCCGCCGCCCTCCCCGGCCGCGGGCGACAGGCGCGGCGGCCTTCTCGAGTGCCGGACTGTACCTGCAGATTTCTGGCGACAGGGTTTTTGGAACCTCGGGGGAGGCGCTACCGCCAGCCACCCGCGCTCCCGGGCCGCGCGACTCAAGAAGCCGGCAAGGGTAGGCACGGAGCACGCCACGGCCCTCCTCCCGAGCGGCGGGTATCCCCCATGAACCGCTGCCGTCACTCACCCGCACGCACCCGCCGGAACGGTAAGGCAACCCACCGGGGGGAGGCGCTAACGCCAGCCACCCGCGCTCCCGGGCCGCGCGACTCAAGAAGCCGGCAAGGGTAGGCACGGAGCACGCCACGGCCCTCCTCCCAGGCGGCGGCAGGCGCCCAGGTCCCGCTGCCGCCACTCACCCGCACGCACCCGCCGGGGACGAGAAGGGAACCCTCCGGGGGAGGCGCTACCGCCAGCCACCCGCGCTCCCGGGCCGCGCGACTCAAGAAGCCGGCAAGGGTAGGCACGGAGCACGCCACGGCCCTCCTCCCAGGCGGCGGCAGGCGCCCAGGTCCCGCCGCCGCCGCCGCCGCCGCTCACCCGCAGGCACCCGCAGGGACGAGACGGGAACCTTCCGGGGGAGGCGCTACCGCCAGCCATCCGCGCTCCCGGGCCGCGCGACTCAAGAGCCGGCGCCGGGTAGGCACGGAGCACGCCACGGCCCTCCTCCCCGGACGGCGGCTAGCGTCCAGGAACCGCTGCCGCCACTCACCCGCACGCACCCGCCGGAACGGTTAGGGGGAGGCGCTAACGCCAGCCACCCGCGCTCCTGGGGCCGCGCGACTCAAGAGCCGGCACCGGGTAGGCACGGAGCACGCCGCGGCCCTCCTCCCCGAGTGTCGTCTAGCGCCCAGGAACTCCGCCCGCCCCTGCCCCACGGGAACGATACGGGCAACCCTCTGGGGGAGGCGCTACCGCCAGCCACCCGCGCTCCCGCGCCGCGCGACTCAAGAGCCGGCAAGGGTAGGCACGGAGCACGCCACGGCCCTCCTCCCGCTTGTCGTCTAGCGTCCAGGAGCCGCAGGCACGCACGCACGCACGCACGCTCGCACGCTCTCGCCTGCACGCACCTGC
>JAWDJE010000038.1:45000-47500 GCA_035047345.1 Bradypodion ventrale | reverse complement strand
CCGGACCGTACCGGAGGAGCCTAGGGTAGGGCGGCTGGACCTCTCACTCTCCAACCACACCGACTGGGTCCGGCCCTCCAGGAACGAGGAAAACCGGGACGACACGGTGCCCCGGACCCCGCACCTTTTGAGCCGTCCCAGAAGGACACCGCGGTCGACGGTATCGAAAGCCGCCGAGAGGTCGAGGAGAGCAAGGACAGATGGATGACCACCATCCCCGCTCCCCTCAAAAGATCATCCACAAGCGCCACCGATGCGGTCTCCGTTACCGCGAGCAGGCCCGGGAGCCAGACCGAAAGGGGTCCAGATGATCCGCTTCATCCAGGACCCCGTGCAGCTGACGCGCCACCGCCCTCTCCGACAGACAGCCATGAAGCCGCCGGGGCGAGACGATCCGTCAGAAAGTAGGCTCATGACACCCAGCCGTGCATCTCGGCCCGCGGGGACCCCCCACCCCACCCCCAGTGATGCGGTCAATGGCCTATCCAGACGTCTGGAAGCTGTCGGGGTCTGTCTGGTTGGGGGACGGCGGGCTACGACCGAATCCCTCCAAGACTGAGTGGGCTATGGATAGGGGCCCCCGCGTTATCCAGGGAGGGAGCTGCCAACTTTAGAACATAAGAACATAAGAACAGCCTTGCTGGAACAGGCCACAGCCCATCCAGTCCAGCATTCTGTCTCACACAGTGGCTCACCATTTCCTTCAGGGTATTCCCAAGGAGATGCCTTCACCTGCTTAGGATTCCCTGGAAATGGCATTGAGAGATATCCTGCCTATCTCTCCAACCCGGAGGTTGTCCTTAGGTAGCCATAATTATAGCCATTGATAGCCTTGTCCTCCATGAACTTGTCTAATCCTTTCTTAAAGCTGTGAAGACTGACAGCTGTCACCACTTCTTCTGGCAGGGAGTTCCATAGACCAGTAATGCTCTGGGTGAAAAAAGTACTTTCTCTTATTTGTTTGAGAACTAGTACCCAAAAGTTTCATGGAGTGTCCCCTAGTTCTAGTGTTGTGCGATAGGGAAAACAGTTTTTCCTTATCTACCTTGTCCACACCGTGCATGATTTTATACACTTCAATCAGGTCACCTCTTAGACGCCGTCGTTCAAGAGTGAAAAGGCCCAAACGTTGCAGCCTCAGATGGTAAGGAAGGTGTTCCAGTCCCCTAATCATTCTGGTTGCCCTCCTCTGTACTTTCTCCAACTCCATAATATCCTTCTGGAGGTATGGCGACCAGAACTGTACACAATATTCCAGATGGGGCCTCACCATAGATTTATAAAGAGGCAAAATGACACTTGCTGACTTATTTTCTATACCCTTCCTAATGATCCCTAACGTTGAGTTTGCTTTTTTCACTGCTGAGGCACACTGGGTTGACACCTTCATTGAGCTGTCCACCAGGACACCAAGGTCCCTTTCCTGGTTTGTCGCAGAGAGTTCAGACCCCATCAGTTTATAAATGTAATGGGTTTTTTTTTTTGCCCCAACATGCATCACTCTGCACTTACTGATGTTGAAGCTCATTTGCCACTGTTTTGCCCGCTCCCCCAGTGTCAAGAGATCCCTCTGGAGCTCTTCACAATCTCTCACAGTTTTCACTACCCTGTATAATTTAGTGTCGTCAGCAAATTTGGCTACCTTGCTTTTTACTCCTACCTCTAGATCATTTATGAAGAGGTTGAAAAGCAGGGGTCCCAGTACTGAACCTTGGGGGACCCCACTCTTTACTTCCCTCCACTTGGCGAAGTGTCCATTTAGTGCTACCCTCTGTTTCCTGTCCCTTAGCCAGTTGCTGATCCAGGACAAGACCTGTCCCTATATTCCATGACTGGTAAGTTTATTCAAGAGCCTTTGGTGTGGGACCTTGTCAAAAGCCTTCTGAAAGTCCAGATAAACAATGCCAACTGGATCCCCCTTATCCACATGCTTGTTGACACTCTCAAACTTTGGTCTCGGATGGGGCTGCTTTCCACTTCGAAAGCGACTTCGAAAGCAAAAAAGGCACAGCCATCGCACCCGTACGCCGCCCCGTACTGCTTGGCGCACTCTCCGGGCAGCGGAGAGAGCGATTAGCATTTCGCCTCCGACACGCCCGGGTACTCGTTCGACAGACCTCCTCAGAAGGACGGAAGCCCGAGTCAGCCTCGGCGGGCCTCGGTCAGGATCAAACGCGCACCCTTCTGCCTGCGGTGCAGCATCAGGGGGTGGGGGTGGGGTGGGGGGTGGGGGGGTAGACCGCCCGGCCAAGGGGTCAGCGTGTTGTTACGAGACGCGGTCGAGGAAACCTTTTCGGTCGCCACGGTGAAAGGCACGGTATCACCGCGGTGAAAGCCGCGGGGAGACGCCTCCTTCCGGGAGTCTGCTGCGAGGAACCGAGACGCCAAGGCTAAGGGGGGGTAGAGCGGCCGGCGGCCGCTGGGCTGGGCGTACCGCCGCTCCGTCTGCCGGCCGGCGGAGGGCTCCGGAGTCCCGTCCCCGAGAAAGCGAAGGTATCAC
>JAWDJE010000038.1:30000-32500 GCA_035047345.1 Bradypodion ventrale | reverse complement strand
CCCAAGGAGATGCCTTCACCTGCTTAGGATTCCCTGGAAATGGCATTGAGAGATATCCTGCCTATCTCTCCAACCCGGAGGTTGTCCTTAGGTAGCCATAATTATAGCCATTGATAGCCTTGTCCTCCATGAACTTGTCTAATCCTTTCTTAAAGCTGTGAAGACTGACAGCTGTCACCACTTCTTCTGGCAGGGAGTTCCATAGACCAGTAATGCTCTGGGTGAAAAAAGTACTTTCTCTTATTTGTTTGAGAACTAGTACCCAAAAGTTTCATGGAGTGTCCCCTAGTTCTAGTGTTGTGCGATAGGGAAAACAGTTTTTCCTTATCTACCTTGTCCACACCGTGCATGATTTTATACACTTCAATCAGGTCACCTCTTAGACGCCGTCGTTCAAGAGTGAAAAGGCCCAAACGTTGCAGCCTCAGATGGTAAGGAAGGTGTTCCAGTCCCCTAATCATTCTGGTTGCCCTCCTCTGTACTTTCTCCAACTCCATAATATCCTTCTGGAGGTATGGCGACCAGAACTGTACACAATATTCCAGATGGGGCCTCACCATAGATTTATAAAGAGGCAAAATGACACTTGCTGACTTATTTTCTATACCCTTCCTAATGATCCCTAACGTTGAGTTTGCTTTTTTCACTGCTGAGGCACACTGGGTTGACACCTTCATTGAGCTGTCCACCAGGACACCAAGGTCCCTTTCCTGGTTTGTCGCAGAGAGTTCAGACCCCATCAGTTTATAAATGTAATGGGTTTTTTTTTTTGCCCCAACATGCATCACTCTGCACTTACTGATGTTGAAGCTCATTTGCCACTGTTTTGCCCGCTCCCCCAGTGTCAAGAGATCCCTCTGGAGCTCTTCACAATCTCTCACAGTTTTCACTACCCTGTATAATTTAGTGTCGTCAGCAAATTTGGCTACCTTGCTTTTTACTCCTACCTCTAGATCATTTATGAAGAGGTTGAAAAGCAGGGGTCCCAGTACTGAACCTTGGGGGACCCCACTCTTTACTTCCCTCCACTTGGCGAAGTGTCCATTTAGTGCTACCCTCTGTTTCCTGTCCCTTAGCCAGTTGCTGATCCAGGACAAGACCTGTCCCTATATTCCATGACTGGTAAGTTTATTCAAGAGCCTTTGGTGTGGGACCTTGTCAAAAGCCTTCTGAAAGTCCAGATAAACAATGCCAACTGGATCCCCCTTATCCACATGCTTGTTGACACTCTCAAACTTTGGTCTCGGATGGGGCTGCTTTCCACTTCGAAAGCGACTTCGAAAGCAAAAAAGGCACAGCCATCGCACCCGTACGCCGCCCCGTACTGCTTGGCGCACTCTCCGGGCAGCGGAGAGAGCGATTAGCATTTCGCCTCCGACACGCCCGGGTACTCGTTCGACAGACCTCCTCAGAAGGACGGAAGCCCGAGTCAGCCTCGGCGGGCCTCGGTCAGGATCAAACGCGCACCCTTCTGCCTGCGGTGCAGCATCAGGGGGTGGGGGTGGGGTGGGGGGTGGGGGGGTAGACCGCCCGGCCAAGGGGTCAGCGTGTTGTTACGAGACGCGGTCGAGGAAACCTTTTCGGTCGCCACGGTGAAAGGCACGGTATCACCGCGGTGAAAGCCGCGGGGAGACGCCTCCTTCCGGGAGTCTGCTGCGAGGAACCGAGACGCCAAGGCTAAGGGGGGGTAGAGCGGCCGGCGGCCGCTGGGCTGGGCGTACCGCCGCTCCGTCTGCCGGCCGGCGGAGGGCTCCGGAGTCCCGTCCCCGAGAAAGCGAAGGTATCACGGTAGCGATTACTCCGGGGAAACCTTTCCTTCCAGGAGTCTGCTTCAAAGGAACCAAAACGCCACCGTTAAGGGGGGGGGGGGTAGAGCGGCCGGCGGCGACGGGCGGAGGTGGCGAGGGGCACCACGGCTCCCCCTGCTGGGCGGCGGGGGGCTCCGGAGGACCTGCCGCGCCCGCCGCTCTCCCCGGTCGCGGCCGACGTTCTCGAGAGCCGACCTTTGGCGGCAGATTGCCGGCCACAGGGTTTCTGGGGGCCCTCGGGGGAGGCGCTACCGCCAGCCACCCGCGCTGCCGGGCCGCGCGACTCAAGAGCCGGCACGGGCAGGCGCGGAGCACGCCGCGGCCCTCCTCCTCCTCCTCCTCCACCTCAAGGAGCAAAAGCGCCAACTCGGAGAAGGGGCGAGTGGGTGCTTGGTAGACCGCCCGGCTAAGACGTCAGGGTGTTGTGAAGCGGTGGAAACCTTTCCGGCCGCCTCGATAAAGCGAAGGTTTCACGGTAGCGATTACTGCGGGGAAGCCTCTCCTTCCAGGAGCCTGCTTCCAGGAGCCAAAGCGCCAACGTCAAGGGGGGTAGAGCGGCCGGCGGCGAACGGCGGAGCTGGCGGGGCGCACCACGGCTTCCCCTGCTGGCCGAAGCAGGGCTCCGGAGGGCCGGCCGCGCCCGCCGCCCTCCCCGGCCGCGGGCGACAGGCGCGGCGGCCTTCTCGAGTGCC
>JAWDJE010000038.1:15000-20000 GCA_035047345.1 Bradypodion ventrale | reverse complement strand
CCATCCATCCACTTATTTAGATTTATAGCCTGCCCGCTTGCTCCAGGGCAACTCAGGGCGGCGTACGACACATGAAAACATGACAATATAAAACCCCACAGACAACTACAAGAAGAAGAAGAAGAAGAAGAAGAAGAAGAAAACTCTCTATAAAAACCAACCCATGCCTGAAAAGACCCAGCCCTTCCCGCAATCAGTGAAAGGACATGGAACGTCAACTGAGCCAACCTGCAGGAGTCAATACCCCGTCGCCCCCCCCCCCAAACTTGCCCTGCCAGCCAGGTTTTTAACCCTTTCCCGAAAGGGCAGCAATTCCGACCACCGAAGCCTTAAGTCTGCCGGCAGGAGGTTCAAAAGAGTTGGGGCGGACGCAGAGAAGGCCCTTCTCCTTGTGCTAGAGAGGCCAGCCCCTCGAGCCGATGGGACGCTGAGGGACAATCTCCGTTCCGCCCTGGCAGGGCGGGCGGGCGGGCGGGCGGGCGGGCGGGCCCTCTCCCTGAGGGCCATGCGGCCGCTTAGGTAACCTGGCCCACCACTACCACGAAGGGGCTTTAAAGGTCACATTACCAGACCCGCCTCGAATTGCACCCGGAGACAAAACCGGTAACCAACCGGTGCAGCTCCCGGCGCAGAGGCCAGGCACGGGCACAGCGCCCGCGCCCCATCGCTCCTACCCAAGCCGCTGCATTCCGGACCAGCCGCAGCCTCAGAATGGTCGTCAAGGGAGGGCAGCCCCACGTAGAGCGCATTACAATAATCAAGTCTGGAGGTAACCCGCGCACGCCCGGTCACGAGCAAGGAATCCCTCTCCGGGAGCGGGCGCGACTGGCGAATTCCACGAAGTTGTGCAAAGGCCCTCCTGGCCACGGTTGACAGCCACTCAGTCTTGCTAGGATTCAGCTGCAACCCGTTAGCCCCCGTCCAGACCCCCACAGCCTCCAGACACCCGGGCGGGACTTTGACAGCGTCGCTCGGGTCCCCACGGGCCGAGACGTGCCATCCGCGGACGGACTGACGGTACCGCACCCCGTGCGAACGGGCGATCTCTCTCGCCCACCCAGCGGTTTCATGCAGACGTTGAATAGGAGAGGAGAAAGCGCCCAGCCCTGAGGCGCCCCGGACCGTACCGGAGGAGCCTAGGGTAGGGCGGCTGGACCTCTCACTCTCCAACCACACCGACTGGGTCCGGCCCTCCAGGAACGAGGAAAACCGGGACGACACGGTGCCCCGGACCCCGCACCTTTTGAGCCGTCCCAGAAGGACACCGCGGTCGACGGTATCGAAAGCCGCCGAGAGGTCGAGGAGAGCAAGGACAGATGGATGACCACCATCCCCGCTCCCCTCAAAAGATCATCCACAAGCGCCACCGATGCGGTCTCCGTTACCGCGAGCAGGCCCGGGAGCCAGACCGAAAGGGGTCCAGATGATCCGCTTCATCCAGGACCCCGTGCAGCTGACGCGCCACCGCCCTCTCCGACAGACAGCCATGAAGCCGCCGGGGCGAGACGATCCGTCAGAAAGTAGGCTCATGACACCCAGCCGTGCATCTCGGCCCGCGGGGACCCCCCACCCCACCCCCAGTGATGCGGTCAATGGCCTATCCAGACGTCTGGAAGCTGTCGGGGTCTGTCTGGTTGGGGGACGGCGGGCTACGACCGAATCCCTCCAAGACTGAGTGGGCTATGGATAGGGGCCCCCGCGTTATCCAGGGAGGGAGCTGCCAACTTTAGAACATAAGAACATAAGAACAGCCTTGCTGGAACAGGCCACAGCCCATCCAGTCCAGCATTCTGTCTCACACAGTGGCTCACCATTTCCTTCAGGGTATTCCCAAGGAGATGCCTTCACCTGCTTAGGATTCCCTGGAAATGGCATTGAGAGATATCCTGCCTATCTCTCCAACCCGGAGGTTGTCCTTAGGTAGCCATAATTATAGCCATTGATAGCCTTGTCCTCCATGAACTTGTCTAATCCTTTCTTAAAGCTGTGAAGACTGACAGCTGTCACCACTTCTTCTGGCAGGGAGTTCCATAGACCAGTAATGCTCTGGGTGAAAAAAGTACTTTCTCTTATTTGTTTGAGAACTAGTACCCAAAAGTTTCATGGAGTGTCCCCTAGTTCTAGTGTTGTGCGATAGGGAAAACAGTTTTTCCTTATCTACCTTGTCCACACCGTGCATGATTTTATACACTTCAATCAGGTCACCTCTTAGACGCCGTCGTTCAAGAGTGAAAAGGCCCAAACGTTGCAGCCTCAGATGGTAAGGAAGGTGTTCCAGTCCCCTAATCATTCTGGTTGCCCTCCTCTGTACTTTCTCCAACTCCATAATATCCTTCTGGAGGTATGGCGACCAGAACTGTACACAATATTCCAGATGGGGCCTCACCATAGATTTATAAAGAGGCAAAATGACACTTGCTGACTTATTTTCTATACCCTTCCTAATGATCCCTAACGTTGAGTTTGCTTTTTTCACTGCTGAGGCACACTGGGTTGACACCTTCATTGAGCTGTCCACCAGGACACCAAGGTCCCTTTCCTGGTTTGTCGCAGAGAGTTCAGACCCCATCAGTTTATAAATGTAATGGGTTTTTTTTTTTGCCCCAACATGCATCACTCTGCACTTACTGATGTTGAAGCTCATTTGCCACTGTTTTGCCCGCTCCCCCAGTGTCAAGAGATCCCTCTGGAGCTCTTCACAATCTCTCACAGTTTTCACTACCCTGTATAATTTAGTGTCGTCAGCAAATTTGGCTACCTTGCTTTTTACTCCTACCTCTAGATCATTTATGAAGAGGTTGAAAAGCAGGGGTCCCAGTACTGAACCTTGGGGGACCCCACTCTTTACTTCCCTCCACTTGGCGAAGTGTCCATTTAGTGCTACCCTCTGTTTCCTGTCCCTTAGCCAGTTGCTGATCCAGGACAAGACCTGTCCCTATATTCCATGACTGGTAAGTTTATTCAAGAGCCTTTGGTGTGGGACCTTGTCAAAAGCCTTCTGAAAGTCCAGATAAACAATGCCAACTGGATCCCCCTTATCCACATGCTTGTTGACACTCTCAAACTTTGGTCTCGGATGGGGCTGCTTTCCACTTCGAAAGCGACTTCGAAAGCAAAAAAGGCACAGCCATCGCACCCGTACGCCGCCCCGTACTGCTTGGCGCACTCTCCGGGCAGCGGAGAGAGCGATTAGCATTTCGCCTCCGACACGCCCGGGTACTCGTTCGACAGACCTCCTCAGAAGGACGGAAGCCCGAGTCAGCCTCGGCGGGCCTCGGTCAGGATCAAACGCGCACCCTTCTGCCTGCGGTGCAGCATCAGGGGGTGGGGGTGGGGTGGGGGGTGGGGGGGTAGACCGCCCGGCCAAGGGGTCAGCGTGTTGTTACGAGACGCGGTCGAGGAAACCTTTTCGGTCGCCACGGTGAAAGGCACGGTATCACCGCGGTGAAAGCCGCGGGGAGACGCCTCCTTCCGGGAGTCTGCTGCGAGGAACCGAGACGCCAAGGCTAAGGGGGGGTAGAGCGGCCGGCGGCCGCTGGGCTGGGCGTACCGCCGCTCCGTCTGCCGGCCGGCGGAGGGCTCCGGAGTCCCGTCCCCGAGAAAGCGAAGGTATCACGGTAGCGATTACTCCGGGGAAACCTTTCCTTCCAGGAGTCTGCTTCAAAGGAACCAAAACGCCACCGTTAAGGGGGGGGGGTAGAGCGGCCGGCGGCGACGGGCGGAGGTGGCGAGGGGCACCACGGCTCCCCCTGCTGGGCGGCGGGGGGCTCCGGAGGACCTGCCGCGCCCGCCGCTCTCCCCGGTCGCGGCCGACGTTCTCGAGAGCCGACCTTTGGCGGCAGATTGCCGGCCACAGGGTTTCTGGGGGCCCTCGGGGGAGGCGCTACCGCCAGCCACCCGCGCTGCCGGGCCGCGCGACTCAAGAGCCGGCACGGGCAGGCGCGGAGCACGCCGCGGCCCTCCTCCTCCTCCTCCTCCACCTCAAGGAGCAAAAGCGCCAACTCGGAGAAGGGGCGAGTGGGTGCTTGGTAGACCGCCCGGCTAAGACGTCAGGGTGTTGTGAAGCGGTGGAAACCTTTCCGGCCGCCTCGATAAAGCGAAGGTTTCACGGTAGCGATTACTGCGGGGAAGCCTCTCCTTCCAGGAGCCTGCTTCCAGGAGCCAAAGCGCCAACGTCAAGGGGGGTAGAGCGGCCGGCGGCGAACGGCGGAGCTGGCGGGGCGCACCACGGCTTCCCCTGCTGGCCGAAGCAGGGCTCCGGAGGGCCGGCCGCGCCCGCCGCCCTCCCCGGCCGCGGGCGACAGGCGCGGCGGCCTTCTCGAGTGCCGGACTGTACCTGCAGATTTCTGGCGACAGGGTTTTTGGAACCTCGGGGGAGGCGCTACCGCCAGCCACCCGCGCTCCCGGGCCGCGCGACTCAAGAAGCCGGCAAGGGTAGGCACGGAGCACGCCACGGCCCTCCTCCCGAGCGGCGGGTATCCCCCATGAACCGCTGCCGTCACTCACCCGCACGCACCCGCCGGAACGGTAAGGCAACCCACCGGGGGGAGGCGCTAACGCCAGCCACCCGCGCTCCCGGGCCGCGCGACTCAAGAAGCCGGCAAGGGTAGGCACGGAGCACGCCACGGCCCTCCTCCCAGGCGGCGGCAGGCGCCCAGGTCCCGCTGCCGCCACTCACCCGCACGCACCCGCCGGGGACGAGAAGGGAACCCTCCGGGGGAGGCGCTACCGCCAGCCACCCGCGCTCCCGGGCCGCGCGACTCAAGAAGCCGGCAAGGGTAGGCACGGAGCACGCCACGGCCCTCCTCCCAGGCGGCGGCAGGCGCCCAGGTCCCGCCGCCGCCGCCGCCGCCGCTCACCCGCAGGCACCCGCAGGGACGAGACGGGAACCTTCCGGGGGAGGCGCTACCGCCAGCCATCCGCGCTCCCGGGCCGCGCGACTCAAGAGCCGGCGCCGGGTAGGCACGGAGCACGCCACGGCCCTCCTCCCCGGACGGCGG
>JAWDJE010000038.1:0-5000 GCA_035047345.1 Bradypodion ventrale | reverse complement strand
CCATCGCTCCTACCCGAGCCGCTGCATTCCGGACCAGCCGCAGCCTCAGAATGGTCGTCAAGGGAGGGCAGCCCCACGTAGAGCGCATTACAATAATCAAGTCTGGAGGTAACCCGCGCACGCCCGGTCACGAGCAAGGAATCCCTCTCCGGGAGCGGGCGCGACTGGCGAATTCCACGAAGTTGTGCAAAGGCCCTCCTGGCCACGGTTGACAGCCACTCAGTCTTGCTAGGATTCAGCTGCAACCCGTTAGCCCCCGTCCAGACCCCCACAGCCTCCAGACACCCGGGCGGGACTTTGACAGCGTCGCTCGGGTCCCCACGGGCCGAGACGTGCCATCCGCGGACGGACTGACGGTACCGCACCCCGTGCGAACGGGCGATCTCTCTCGCCCACCCAGCGGTTTCATGCAGACGTTGAATAGGAGAGGAGAAAGCGCCCAGCCCTGAGGCGCCCCGGACCGTACCGGAGGAGCCTAGGGTAGGGCGGCTGGACCTCTCACTCTCCAACCACACCGACTGGGTCCGGCCCTCCAGGAACGAGGAAAACCGGGACGACACGGTGCCCCGGACCCCGCACCTTTTGAGCCGTCCCAGAAGGACACCGCGGTCGACGGTATCGAAAGCCGCCGAGAGGTCGAGGAGAGCAAGGACAGATGGATGACCACCATCCCCGCTCCCCTCAAAAGATCATCCACAAGCGCCACCGATGCGGTCTCCGTTACCGCGAGCAGGCCCGGGAGCCAGACCGAAAGGGGTCCAGATGATCCGCTTCATCCAGGACCCCGTGCAGCTGACGCGCCACCGCCCTCTCCGACAGACAGCCATGAAGCCGCCGGGGCGAGACGATCCGTCAGAAAGTAGGCTCATGACACCCAGCCGTGCATCTCGGCCCGCGGGGACCCCCCACCCCACCCCCAGTGATGCGGTCAATGGCCTATCCAGACGTCTGGAAGCTGTCGGGGTCTGTCTGGTTGGGGGACGGCGGGCTACGACCGAATCCCTCCAAGACTGAGTGGGCTATGGATAGGGGCCCCCGCGTTATCCAGGGAGGGAGCTGCCAACTTTAGAACATAAGAACATAAGAACAGCCTTGCTGGAACAGGCCACAGCCCATCCAGTCCAGCATTCTGTCTCACACAGTGGCTCACCATTTCCTTCAGGGTATTCCCAAGGAGATGCCTTCACCTGCTTAGGATTCCATGGAAATGGCATTGAGAGATATCCTGCCTATCTCTCCAACCCGGAGGTTGTCCTTAGGTAGCCATAATTATAGCCATTGATAGCCTTGTCCTCCATGAACTTGTCTAATCCTTTCTTAAAGCTGTGAAGACTGACAGCTGTCACCACTTCTTCTGGCAGGGAGTTCCATAGACCAGTAATGCTCTGGGTGAAAAAAGTACTTTCTCTTATTTGTTTGAGAACTAGTACCCAAAAGTTTCATGGAGTGTCCCCTAGTTCTAGTGTTGTGCGATAGGGAAAACAGTTTTTCCTTATCTACCTTGTCCACACCGTGCATGATTTTATACACTTCAATCAGGTCACCTCTTAGACGCCGTCGTTCAAGAGTGAAAAGGCCCAAACGTTGCAGCCTCAGATGGTAAGGAAGGTGTTCCAGTCCCCTAATCATTCTGGTTGCCCTCCTCTGTACTTTCTCCAACTCCATAATATCCTTCTGGAGGTATGGCGACCAGAACTGTACACAATATTCCAGATGGGGCCTCACCATAGATTTATAAAGAGGCAAAATGACACTTGCTGACTTATTTTCTATACCCTTCCTAATGATCCCTAACGTTGAGTTTGCTTTTTTCACTGCTGAGGCACACTGGGTTGACACCTTCATTGAGCTGTCCACCAGGACACCAAGGTCCCTTTCCTGGTTTGTCGCAGAGAGTTCAGACCCCATCAGTTTATAAATGTAATGGGTTTTTTTTTTTGCCCCAACATGCATCACTCTGCACTTACTGATGTTGAAGCTCATTTGCCACTGTTTTGCCCGCTCCCCCAGTGTCAAGAGATCCCTCTGGAGCTCTTCACAATCTCTCACAGTTTTCACTACCCTGTATAATTTAGTGTCGTCAGCAAATTTGGCTACCTTGCTTTTTACTCCTACCTCTAGATCATTTATGAAGAGGTTGAAAAGCAGGGGTCCCAGTACTGAACCTTGGGGGACCCCACTCTTTACTTCCCTCCACTTGGCGAAGTGTCCATTTAGTGCTACCCTCTGTTTCCTGTCCCTTAGCCAGTTGCTGATCCAGGACAAGACCTGTCCCTATATTCCATGACTGGTAAGTTTATTCAAGAGCCTTTGGTGTGGGACCTTGTCAAAAGCCTTCTGAAAGTCCAGATAAACAATGCCAACTGGATCCCCCTTATCCACATGCTTGTTGACACTCTCAAACTTTGGTCTCGGATGGGGCTGCTTTCCACTTCGAAAGCGACTTCGAAAGCAAAAAAGGCACAGCCATCGCACCCGTACGCCGCCCCGTACTGCTTGGCGCACTCTCCGGGCAGCGGAGAGAGCGATTAGCATTTCGCCTCCGACACGCCCGGGTACTCGTTCGACAGACCTCCTCAGAAGAACGGAAGCCCGAGTCAGCCTCGGCGGGCCTCGGTCAGGATCAAACGCGCACCCTTCTGCCTGCGGTGCAGCATCAGGGGGTGGGGGTGGGGTGGGGGGTGGGGGGGTAGACCGCCCGGCCAAGGGGTCAGCGTGTTGTTACGAGACGCGGTCGAGGAAACCTTTTCGGTCGCCACGGTGAAAGGCACGGTATCACCGCGGTGAAAGCCGCGGGGAGACGCCTCCTTCCGGGAGTCTGCTGCGAGGAACCGAGACGCCAAGGCTAAGGGGGGGTAGAGCGGCCGGCGGCCGCTGGGCTGGGCGTACCGCCGCTCCGTCTGCCGGCCGGCGGAGGGCTCCGGAGTCCCGTCCCCGAGAAAGCGAAGGTATCACGGTAGCGATTACTCCGGGGAAACCTTTCCTTCCAGGAGTCTGCTTCAAAGGAACCAAAACGCCACCGTTAAGGGGGGGGGGGTAGAGCGGCCGGCGGCGACGGGCGGAGGTGGCGAGGGGCACCACGGCTCCCCCTGCTGGGCGGCGGGGGGCTCCGGAGGACCTGCCGCGCCCGCCGCTCTCCCCGGTCGCGGCCGACGTTCTCGAGAGCCGACCTTTGGCGGCAGATTGCCGGCCACAGGGTTTCTGGGGGCCCTCGGGGGAGGCGCTACCGCCAGCCACCCGCGCTGCCGGGCCGCGCGACTCAAGAGCCGGCACGGGCAGGCGCGGAGCACGCCGCGGCCCTCCTCCTCCTCCTCCTCCACCTCAAGGAGCAAAAGCGCCAACTCGGAGAAGGGGCGAGTGGGTGCTTGGTAGACCGCCCGGCTAAGACGTCAGGGTGTTGTGAAGCGGTGGAAACCTTTCCGGCCGCCTCGATAAAGCGAAGGTTTCACGGTAGCGATTACTGCGGGGAAGCCTCTCCTTCCAGGAGCCTGCTTCCAGGAGCCAAAGCGCCAACGTCAAGGGGGGTAGAGCGGCCGGCGGCGAACGGCGGAGCTGGCGGGGCGCACCACGGCTTCCCCTGCTGGCCGAAGCAGGGCTCCGGAGGGCCGGCCGCGCCCGCCGCCCTCCCCGGCCGCGGGCGACAGGCGCGGCGGCCTTCTCGAGTGCCGGACTGTACCTGCAGATTTCTGGCGACAGGGTTTTTGGAACCTCGGGGGAGGCGCTACCGCCAGCCACCCGCGCTCCCGGGCCGCGCGACTCAAGAAGCCGGCAAGGGTAGGCACGGAGCACGCCACGGCCCTCCTCCCGAGCGGCGGGTATCCCCCATGAACCGCTGCCGTCACTCACCCGCACGCACCCGCCGGAACGGTAAGGCAACCCACCGGGGGGAGGCGCTAACGCCAGCCACCCGCGCTCCCGGGCCGCGCGACTCAAGAAGCCGGCAAGGGTAGGCACGGAGCACGCCACGGCCCTCCTCCCAGGCGGCGGCAGGCGCCCAGGTCCCGCTGCCGCCACTCACCCGCACGCACCCGCCGGGGACGAGAAGGGAACCCTCCGAGGGAGGCGCTACCGCCAGCCACCCGCGCTCCCGGGCCGCGCGACTCAAGAAGCCGGCAAGGGTAGGCACGGAGCACGCCACGGCCCTCCTCCCAGGCGGCGGCAGGCGCCCAGGTCCCGCCGCCGCCGCCGCCGCCGCTCACCCGCAGGCACCCGCAGGGACGAGACGGGAACCTTCCGGGGGAGGCGCTACCGCCAGCCATCCGCGCTCCCGGGCCGCGCGACTCAAGAGCCGGCGCCGGGTAGGCACGGAGCACGCCACGGCCCTCCTCCCCGGACGGCGGCTAGCGTCCAGGAACCGCTGCCGCCACTCACCCGCACGCACCCGCCGGAACGGTTAGGGGGAGGCGCTAACGCCAGCCACCCGCGCTCCTGGGGCCGCGCGACTCAAGAGCCGGCACCGGGTAGGCACGGAGCACGCCGCGGCCCTCCTCCCCGAGTGTCGTCTAGCGCCCAGGAACTCCGCCCGCCCCTGCCCCACGGGAACGATACGGGCAACCCTCTGGGGGAGGCGCTACCGCCAGCCACCCGCGCTCCCGCGCCGCGCGACTCAAGAGCCGGCAAGGGTAGGCACGGAGCACGCCACGGCCCTCCTCCCGCTTGTCGTCTAGCGTCCAGGAGCCGCAGGCACGCACGCACGCACGCACGCTCGCACGCTCTCGCCTGCACGCACCTGCCGGAACGCTGCGTGAAACCCTCCGTGGGGGGGGGGGAAAGGCGCTAACGCCAGCCACCCGCGCTCCCGGGCCGCGCGACTCAAGAAGCCGGCGCCGGGTAGGCACGGAGCACGCCACGGCCCTACCCTCCCGAGCGGTGTCTAGCGCCCGCGGACCGCTGCAGCTTCTGCTCGCTCACGCCCGCACCCAAACAACCGCAGGAATGATACAGGAACCCTCCGGCCGCGCCGGGGAGGGACCTCCGTGGGCCGTCCCTTCCGGGGGACG
>JAWDJE010000037.1:70000-71865 GCA_035047345.1 Bradypodion ventrale | reverse complement strand
AAAGCTGTGAAGACTGACAGCTGTCACCACTTCTTCTGGCAGGGAGTTCCATAGACCAGTAATGCTCTGGGTGAAAAAAGTACTTTCTCTTATTTGTTTGAGAACTAGTACCCAAAAGTTTCATGGAGTGTCCCCTAGTTCTAGTGTTGTGCGATAGGGAAAACAGTTTTTCCTTATCTACCTTGTCCACACCGTGCATGATTTTATACACTTCAATCAGGTCACCTCTTAGACGCCGTCGTTCAAGAGTGAAAAGGCCCAAACGTTGCAGCCTCAGATGGTAAGGAAGGTGTTCCAGTCCCCTAATCATTCTGGTTGCCCTCCTCTGTACTTTCTCCAACTCCATAATATCCTTCTGGAGGTATGGCGACCAGAACTGTACACAATATTCCAGATGGGGCCTCACCATAGATTTATAAAGAGGCAAAATGACACTTGCTGACTTATTTTCTATACCCTTCCTAATGATCCCTAACGTTGAGTTTGCTTTTTTCACTGCTGAGGCACACTGGGTTGACACCTTCATTGAGCTGTCCACCAGGACACCAAGGTCCCTTTCCTGGTTTGTCGCAGAGAGTTCAGACCCCATCAGTTTATAAATGTAATGGGGTTTTTTTTTGCCCCAACATGCATCACTCTGCACTTACTGATGTTGAAGCTCATTTGCCACTGTTTTGCCCGCTCCCCCAGTGTCAAGAGATCCCTCTGGAGCTCTTCACAATCTCTCACAGTTTTCACTACCCTGTATAATTTAGTGTCGTCAGCAAATTTGGCTACCTTGCTTTTTACTCCTACCTCTAGATCATTTATGAAGAGGTTGAAAAGCAGGGGTCCCAGTACTGAACCTTGGGGGACCCCACTCTTTACTTCCCTCCACTTGGCGAAGTGTCCATTTAGTGCTACCCTCTGTTTCCTGTCCCTTAGCCAGTTGCTGATCCAGGACAAGACCTGTCCCTATATTCCATGACTGGTAAGTTTATTCAAGAGCCTTTGGTGTGGGACCTTGTCAAAAGCCTTCTGAAAGTCCAGATAAACAATGCCAACTGGATCCCCCTTATCCACATGCTTGTTGACACTCTCAAACTTTGGTCTCGGATGGGGCTGCTTTCCACTTCGAAAGCGACTTCGAAAGCAAAAAAGGCACAGCCATCGCACCCGTACGCCGCCCCGTACTGCTTGGCGCACTCTCCGGGCAGCGGAGAGAGCGATTAGCATTTCGCCTCCGACACGCCCGGGTACTCGTTCGACAGACCTCCTCAGAAGGACGGAAGCCCGAGTCAGCCTCGGCGGGCCTCGGTCAGGATCAAACGCGCACCCTTCTGCCTGCGGTGCAGCATCAGGGGGTGGGGGTGGGGTGGGGGGTGGGGGGTAGACCGCCCGGCCAAGGGGTCAGCGTGTTGTTACGAGACGCGGTCGAGGAAACCTTTTCGGTCGCCACGGTGAAAGGCACGGTATCACCGCGGTGAAAGCCGCGGGGAGACGCCTCCTTCCGGGAGTCTGCTGCGAGGAACCGAGACGCCAAGGCTAAGGGGGGGTAGAGCGGCCGGCGGCCGCTGGGCTGGGCGTACCGCCGCTCCGTCTGCCGGCCGGCGGAGGGCTCCGGAGTCCCGTCCCCGAGAAAGCGAAGGTATCACGGTAGCGATTACTCCGGGGAAACCTTTCCTTCCAGGAGTCTGCTTCAAAGGAACCAAAACGCCACCGTTAAGGGGGGGGGGGTAGAGCGGCCGGCGGCGACGGGCGGAGGTGGCGAGGGGCACCACGGCTCCCCCTGCTGGGCGGCGGGGGGCTCCGGAGGACCTGCCGCGCCCGCCGCTCTCCCCGGTCGCGGCCGACGTTCTCGAGAGCCGACCTTTGGCGGCAGATTG
>JAWDJE010000037.1:55000-60000 GCA_035047345.1 Bradypodion ventrale | reverse complement strand
TGCCCGCCCGCCCCCGGGTAGCGCCCCCCCCGCCGGAGCTCCGGAAGTCGAAGGCGCGGGTGGGCGCCTGGGCGCCTTCAGAATCGGGGGCGACGGAATGAAGCCTCGTCTCCAAATACACCTCTCTACCACCTCCTCCTCCTCCTCCTCCTCCATGCCCCCCTCCTCCCCACGTGAAACGCTTTCCTTTGCCTGGGACTACTCTTCTCCCGAAGACGAAGAGCGTCCGTATGCCTCATAGGCGACGCTGGGACGGGTAGACCGGTTTTCTCACCCTGGCACGTAGCATTCCTGGCTGAAAATTGCATCTGTAAACCTTTCGACCCAGAATAATTTCTGACACGAACTTTATTACCATTATTAGTTGTCGGCGTCGGCGTCGCCGCCGTCGTCACCTCTTCATTCTCCCCGTACGTCTCTAAAATAGGTTGGCTATCCATCCATCCATCCATCCATCCATCCATCCATCCATCCATCCATCCATCCATCCATCCATCCATCCATCCACTTATTTAGATTTATAGCCTGCCCGCTTGCTCCAGGGCAACTCAGGGCGGCGTACGACACATGAAAACATGACAATATAAAACCCCACAGACAACTACAAGAAGAAGAAGAAGAAGAAGAAGAAGAAGAAAACTCTCTATAAAAACCAACCCATGCCTGAAAAGACCCAGCCCTTCCCGCAATCAGTGAAAGGACATGGAACGTCAACTGAGCCAACCTGCAGGAGTCAATACCCCGTCGGCCCCCCCCCCCCAAACTTGCCCTGCCAGCCAGGTTTTTAACCCTTTCCCGAAAGGGCAGCAATTCCGACCACCGAAGCCTTAAGTCTGCCGGCAGGAGGTTCAAAAGAGTTGGGGCGGACGCAGAGAAGGCCCTTCTCCTTGTGCTAGAGAGGCCAGCCCCTCGAGCCGATGGGACGCTGAGGGACAATCTCCGTTCCGCCCTGGTAGGGCGGGCGGGCGGGCGGGCGGGCGGGCGGGCCCTCTCCCTGAGGGCCATGCGGCCGCTTAGGTAACCTGGCCCACCACTACCACGAAGGGGCTTTAAAGGTCACATTACCAGACCCGCCTCGAATTGCACCCGGAGACAAAACCGGTAACCAACCGGTGCAGCTCCCGGCGCAGAGGCCAGGCACGGGCACAGCGCCCGCGCCCCATCGCTCCTACCCGAGCCGCTGCATTCCGGACCAGCCGCAGCCTCAGAATGGTCGTCAAGGGAGGGCAGCCCCACGTAGAGCGCATTACAATAATCAAGTCTGGAGGTAACCCGCGCACGCCCGGTCACGAGCAAGGAATCCCTCTCCGGGAGCGGGCGCGACTGGCGAATTCCACGAAGTTGTGCAAAGGCCCTCCTGGCCACGGTTGACAGCCACTCAGTCTTGCTAGGATTCAGCTGCAACCCGTTAGCCCCCGTCCAGACCCCCACAGCCTCCAGACACCCGGGCGGGACTTTGACAGCGTCGCTCGGGTCCCCACGGGCCGAGACGTGCCATCCGCGGACGGACTGACGGTACCGCACCCCGTGCGAACGGGCGATCTCTCTCGCCCACCCAGCGGTTTCATGCAGACGTTGAATAGGAGAGGAGAAAGCGCCCAGCCCTGAGGCGCCCCGGACCGTACCGGAGGAGCCTAGGGTAGGGCGGCTGGACCTCTCACTCTCCAACCACACCGACTGGGTCCGGCCCTCCAGGAACGAGGAAAACCGGGACGACACGGTGCCCCGGACCCCGCACCTTTTGAGCCGTCCCAGAAGGACACCGCGGTCGACGGTATCGAAAGCCGCCGAGAGGTCGAGGAGAGCAAGGACAGATGGATGACCACCATCCCCGCTCCCCTCAAAAGATCATCCACAAGCGCCACCGATGCGGTCTCCGTTACCGCGAGCAGGCCCGGGAGCCAGACCGAAAGGGGTCCAGATGATCCGCTTCATCCAGGACCCCGTGCAGCTGACGCGCCACCGCCCTCTCCGACAGACAGCCATGAAGCCGCCGGGGCGAGACGATCCGTCAGAAAGTAGGCTCATGACACCCAGCCGTGCATCTCGGCCCGCGGGGACCCCCCACCCCACCCCCAGTGATGCGGTCAATGGCCTATCCAGACGTCTGGAAGCTGTCGGGGTCTGTCTGGTTGGGGGACGGCGGGCTACGACCGAATCCCTCCAAGACTGAGTGGGCTATGGATAGGGGCCCCCGCGTTATCCAGGGAGGGAGCTGCCAACTTTAGAACATAAGAACATAAGAACAGCCTTGCTGGAACAGGCCACAGCCCATCCAGTCCAGCATTCTGTCTCACACAGTGGCTCACCATTTCCTTCAGGGTATTCCCAAGGAGATGCCTTCACCTGCTTAGGATTCCCTGGAAATGGCATTGAGAGATATCCTGCCTATCTCTCCAACCCGGAGGTTGTCCTTAGGTAGCCATAATTATAGCCATTGATAGCCTTGTCCTCCATGAACTTGTCTAATCCTTTCTTAAAGCTGTGAAGACTGACAGCTGTCACCACTTCTTCTGGCAGGGAGTTCCATAGACCAGTAATGCTCTGGGTGAAAAAAGTACTTTCTCTTATTTGTTTGAGAACTAGTACCCAAAAGTTTCATGGAGTGTCCCCTAGTTCTAGTGTTGTGCGATAGGGAAAACAGTTTTTCCTTATCTACCTTGTCCACACCGTGCATGATTTTATACACTTCAATCAGGTCACCTCTTAGACGCCGTCGTTCAAGAGTGAAAAGGCCCAAACGTTGCAGCCTCAGATGGTAAGGAAGGTGTTCCAGTCCCCTAATCATTCTGGTTGCCCTCCTCTGTACTTTCTCCAACTCCATAATATCCTTCTGGAGGTATGGCGACCAGAACTGTACACAATATTCCAGATGGGGCCTCACCATAGATTTATAAAGAGGCAAAATGACACTTGCTGACTTATTTTCTATACCCTTCCTAATGATCCCTAACGTTGAGTTTGCTTTTTTCACTGCTGAGGCACACTGGGTTGACACCTTCATTGAGCTGTCCACCAGGACACCAAGGTCCCTTTCCTGGTTTGTCGCAGAGAGTTCAGACCCCATCAGTTTATAAATGTAATGGGGTTTTTTTTTTGCCCCAACATGCATCACTCTGCACTTACTGATGTTGAAGCTCATTTGCCACTGTTTTGCCCGCTCCCCCAGTGTCAAGAGATCCCTCTGGAGCTCTTCACAATCTCTCACAGTTTTCACTACCCTGTATAATTTAGTGTCGTCAGCAAATTTGGCTACCTTGCTTTTTACTCCTACCTCTAGATCATTTATGAAGAGGTTGAAAAGCAGGGGTCCCAGTACTGAACCTTGGGGGACCCCACTCTTTACTTCCCTCCACTTGGCGAAGTGTCCATTTAGTGCTACCCTCTGTTTCCTGTCCCTTAGCCAGTTGCTGATCCAGGACAAGACCTGTCCCTATATTCCATGACTGGTAAGTTTATTCAAGAGCCTTTGGTGTGGGACCTTGTCAAAAGCCTTCTGAAAGTCCAGATAAACAATGCCAACTGGATCCCCCTTATCCACATGCTTGTTGACACTCTCAAACTTTGGTCTCGGATGGGGCTGCTTTCCACTTCGAAAGCGACTTCGAAAGCAAAAAAGGCACAGCCATCGCACCCGTACGCCGCCCCGTACTGCTTGGCGCACTCTCCGGGCAGCGGAGAGAGCGATTAGCATTTCGCCTCCGACACGCCCGGGTACTCGTTCGACAGACCTCCTCAGAAGGACGGAAGCCCGAGTCAGCCTCGGCGGGCCTCGGTCAGGATCAAACGCGCACCCTTCTGCCTGCGGTGCAGCATCAGGGGGTGGGGGTGGGGTGGGGGGTGGGGGGGTAGACCGCCCGGCCAAGGGGTCAGCGTGTTGTTACGAGACGCGGTCGAGGAAACCTTTTCGGTCGCCACGGTGAAAGGCACGGTATCACCGCGGTGAAAGCCGCGGGGAGACGCCTCCTTCCGGGAGTCTGCTGCGAGGAACCGAGACGCCAAGGCTAAGGGGGGGTAGAGCGGCCGGCGGCCGCTGGGCTGGGCGTACCGCCGCTCCGTCTGCCGGCCGGCGGAGGGCTCCGGAGTCCCGTCCCCGAGAAAGCGAAGGTATCACGGTAGCGATTACTCCGGGGAAACCTTTCCTTCCAGGAGTCTGCTTCAAAGGAACCAAAACGCCACCGTTAAGGGGGGGGGGTAGAGCGGCCGGCGGCGACGGGCGGAGGTGGCGAGGGGCACCACGGCTCCCCCTGCTGGGCGGCGGGGGGCTCCGGAGGACCTGCCGCGCCCGCCGCTCTCCCCGGTCGCGGCCGACGTTCTCGAGAGCCGACCTTTGGCGGCAGATTGCCGGCCACAGGGTTTCTGGGGGCCCTCGGGGGAGGCGCTACCGCCAGCCACCCGCGCTGCCGGGCCGCGCGACTCAAGAGCCGGCACGGGCAGGCGCGGAGCACGCCGCGGCCCTCCTCCTCCTCCTCCTCCACCTCAAGGAGCAAAAGCGCCAACTCGGAGAAGGGGCGAGTGGGTGCTTGGTAGACCGCCCGGCTAAGACGTCAGGGTGTTGTGAAGCGGTGGAAACCTTTCCGGCCGCCTCGATAAAGCGAAGGTTTCACGGTAGCGATTACTGCGGGGAAGCCTCTCCTTCCAGGAGCCTGCTTCCAGGAGCCAAAGCGCCAACGTCAAGGGGGGTAGAGCGGCCGGCGGCGAACGGCGGAGCTGGCGGGGCGCACCACGGCTTCCCCTGCTGGCCGAAGCAGGGCTCCGGAGGGCCGGCCGCGCCCGCCGCCCTCCCCGGCCGCGGGCGACAGGCGCGGCGGCCTTCTCGAGTGCCGGACTGTACCTGCAGATTTCTGGCGACAGGGTTTTTGGAACCTCGGGGGAGGCGCTACCGCCAGCCACCCGCGCTCCCGGGCCGCGCGACTCAAGAAGCCGGCAAGGGTAGGCACGGAGCATGCCACGGCCCTCCTCCCGAGCGGCGGGTATCCCCCATGAACCGCTGCCGTCAC
>JAWDJE010000037.1:40000-45000 GCA_035047345.1 Bradypodion ventrale | reverse complement strand
CCTGAAAAGACCCAGCCCTTCCCGCAATCAGTGAAAGGACATGGAACGTCAACTGAGCCAACCTGCAGGAGTCAATACCCCGTCGGCCCCCCCCCCCCAAACTTGCCCTGCCAGCCAGGTTTTTAACCCTTTCCCGAAAGGGCAGCAATTCCGACCACCGAAGCCTTAAGTCTGCCGGCAGGAGGTTCAAAAGAGTTGGGGCGGACGCAGAGAAGGCCCTTCTCCTTGTGCTAGAGAGGCCAGCCCCTCGAGCCGATGGGACGCTGAGGGACAATCTCCGTTCCGCCCTGGTAGGGCGGGCGGGCGGGCGGGCGGGCGGGCGGGCCCTCTCCCTGAGGGCCATGCGGCCGCTTAGGTAACCTGGCCCACCACTACCACGAAGGGGCTTTAAAGGTCACATTACCAGACCCGCCTCGAATTGCACCCGGAGACAAAACCGGTAACCAACCGGTGCAGCTCCCGGCGCAGAGGCCAGGCACGGGCACAGCGCCCGCGCCCCATCGCTCCTACCCGAGCCGCTGCATTCCGGACCAGCCGCAGCCTCAGAATGGTCGTCAAGGGAGGGCAGCCCCACGTAGAGCGCATTACAATAATCAAGTCTGGAGGTAACCCGCGCACGCCCGGTCACGAGCAAGGAATCCCTCTCCGGGAGCGGGCGCGACTGGCGAATTCCACGAAGTTGTGCAAAGGCCCTCCTGGCCACGGTTGACAGCCACTCAGTCTTGCTAGGATTCAGCTGCAACCCGTTAGCCCCCGTCCAGACCCCCACAGCCTCCAGACACCCGGGCGGGACTTTGACAGCGTCGCTCGGGTCCCCACGGGCCGAGACGTGCCATCCGCGGACGGACTGACGGTACCGCACCCCGTGCGAACGGGCGATCTCTCTCGCCCACCCAGCGGTTTCATGCAGACGTTGAATAGGAGAGGAGAAAGCGCCCAGCCCTGAGGCGCCCCGGACCGTACCGGAGGAGCCTAGGGTAGGGCGGCTGGACCTCTCACTCTCCAACCACACCGACTGGGTCCGGCCCTCCAGGAACGAGGAAAACCGGGACGACACGGTGCCCCGGACCCCGCACCTTTTGAGCCGTCCCAGAAGGACACCGCGGTCGACGGTATCGAAAGCCGCCGAGAGGTCGAGGAGAGCAAGGACAGATGGATGACCACCATCCCCGCTCCCCTCAAAAGATCATCCACAAGCGCCACCGATGCGGTCTCCGTTACCGCGAGCAGGCCCGGGAGCCAGACCGAAAGGGGTCCAGATGATCCGCTTCATCCAGGACCCCGTGCAGCTGACGCGCCACCGCCCTCTCCGACAGACAGCCATGAAGCCGCCGGGGCGAGACGATCCGTCAGAAAGTAGGCTCATGACACCCAGCCGTGCATCTCGGCCCGCGGGGACCCCCCACCCCACCCCCAGTGATGCGGTCAATGGCCTATCCAGACGTCTGGAAGCTGTCGGGGTCTGTCTGGTTGGGGGACGGCGGGCTACGACCGAATCCCTCCAAGACTGAGTGGGCTATGGATAGGGGCCCCCGCGTTATCCAGGGAGGGAGCTGCCAACTTTAGAACATAAGAACATAAGAACAGCCTTGCTGGAACAGGCCACAGCCCATCCAGTCCAGCATTCTGTCTCACACAGTGGCTCACCATTTCCTTCAGGGTATTCCCAAGGAGATGCCTTCACCTGCTTAGGATTCCCTGGAAATGGCATTGAGAGATATCCTGCCTATCTCTCCAACCCGGAGGTTGTCCTTAGGTAGCCATAATTATAGCCATTGATAGCCTTGTCCTCCATGAACTTGTCTAATCCTTTCTTAAAGCTGTGAAGACTGACAGCTGTCACCACTTCTTCTGGCAGGGAGTTCCATAGACCAGTAATGCTCTGGGTGAAAAAAGTACTTTCTCTTATTTGTTTGAGAACTAGTACCCAAAAGTTTCATGGAGTGTCCCCTAGTTCTAGTGTTGTGCGATAGGGAAAACAGTTTTTCCTTATCTACCTTGTCCACACCGTGCATGATTTTATACACTTCAATCAGGTCACCTCTTAGACGCCGTCGTTCAAGAGTGAAAAGGCCCAAACGTTGCAGCCTCAGATGGTAAGGAAGGTGTTCCAGTCCCCTAATCATTCTGGTTGCCCTCCTCTGTACTTTCTCCAACTCCATAATATCCTTCTGGAGGTATGGCGACCAGAACTGTACACAATATTCCAGATGGGGCCTCACCATAGATTTATAAAGAGGCAAAATGACACTTGCTGACTTATTTTCTATACCCTTCCTAATGATCCCTAACGTTGAGTTTGCTTTTTTCACTGCTGAGGCACACTGGGTTGACACCTTCATTGAGCTGTCCACCAGGACACCAAGGTCCCTTTCCTGGTTTGTCGCAGAGAGTTCAGACCCCATCAGTTTATAAATGTAATGGGGTTTTTTTTTTGCCCCAACATGCATCACTCTGCACTTACTGATGTTGAAGCTCATTTGCCACTGTTTTGCCCGCTCCCCCAGTGTCAAGAGATCCCTCTGGAGCTCTTCACAATCTCTCACAGTTTTCACTACCCTGTATAATTTAGTGTCGTCAGCAAATTTGGCTACCTTGCTTTTTACTCCTACCTCTAGATCATTTATGAAGAGGTTGAAAAGCAGGGGTCCCAGTACTGAACCTTGGGGGACCCCACTCTTTACTTCCCTCCACTTGGCGAAGTGTCCATTTAGTGCTACCCTCTGTTTCCTGTCCCTTAGCCAGTTGCTGATCCAGGACAAGACCTGTCCCTATATTCCATGACTGGTAAGTTTATTCAAGAGCCTTTGGTGTGGGACCTTGTCAAAAGCCTTCTGAAAGTCCAGATAAACAATGCCAACTGGATCCCCCTTATCCACATGCTTGTTGACACTCTCAAACTTTGGTCTCGGATGGGGCTGCTTTCCACTTCGAAAGCGACTTCGAAAGCAAAAAAGGCACAGCCATCGCACCCGTACGCCGCCCCGTACTGCTTGGCGCACTCTCCGGGCAGCGGAGAGAGCGATTAGCATTTCGCCTCCGACACGCCCGGGTACTCGTTCGACAGACCTCCTCAGAAGGACGGAAGCCCGAGTCAGCCTCGGCGGGCCTCGGTCAGGATCAAACGCGCACCCTTCTGCCTGCGGTGCAGCATCAGGGGGTGGGGGTGGGGTGGGGTGGTGGGGGGGTAGACCGCCCGGCCAAGGGGTCAGCGTGTTGTTACGAGACGCGGTCGAGGAAACCTTTTCGGTCGCCACGGTGAAAGGCACGGTATCACCGCGGTGAAAGCCGCGGGGAGACGCCTCCTTCCGGGAGTCTGCTGCGAGGAACCGAGACGCCAAGGCTAAGGGGGGGTAGAGCGGCCGGCGGCCGCTGGGCTGGGCGTACCGCCGCTCCGTCTGCCGGCCGGCGGAGGGCTCCGGAGTCCCGTCCCCGAGAAAGCGAAGGTATCACGGTAGCGATTACTCCGGGGAAACCTTTCCTTCCAGGAGTCTGCTTCAAAGGAACCAAAACGCCACCGTTAAGGGGGGGGGGGGTAGAGCGGCCGGCGGCGACGGGCGGAGGTGGCGAGGGGCACCACGGCTCCCCCTGCTGGGCGGCGGGGGGCTCCGGAGGACCTGCCGCGCCCGCCGCTCTCCCCGGTCGCGGCCGACGTTCTCGAGAGCCGACCTTTGGCGGCAGATTGCCGGCCACAGGGTTTCTGGGGGCCCTCGGGGGAGGCGCTACCGCCAGCCACCCGCGCTGCCGGGCCGCGCGACTCAAGAGCCGGCACGGGCAGGCGCGGAGCACGCCGCGGCCCTCCTCCTCCTCCTCCTCCACCTCAAGGAGCAAAAGCGCCAACTCGGAGAAGGGGCGAGTGGGTGCTTGGTAGACCGCCCGGCTAAGACGTCAGGGTGTTGTGAAGCGGTGGAAACCTTTCCGGCCGCCTCGATAAAGCGAAGGTTTCACGGTAGCGATTACTGCGGGGAAGCCTCTCCTTCCAGGAGCCTGCTTCCAGGAGCCAAAGCGCCAACGTCAAGGGGGGTAGAGCGGCCGGCGGCGAACGGCGGAGCTGGCGGGGCGCACCACGGCTTCCCCTGCTGGCCGAAGCAGGGCTCCGGAGGGCCGGCCGCGCCCGCCGCCCTCCCCGGCCGCGGGCGACAGGCGCGGCGGCCTTCTCGAGTGCCGGACTGTACCTGCAGATTTCTGGCGACAGGGTTTTTGGAACCTCGGGGGAGGCGCTACCGCCAGCCACCCGCGCTCCCGGGCCGCGCGACTCAAGAAGCCGGCAAGGGTAGGCACGGAGCACGCCACGGCCCTCCTCCCGAGCGGCGGGTATCCCCCATGAACCGCTGCCGTCACTCACCCGCACGCACCCGCCGGAACGGTAAGGCAACCCACCGGGGGGAGGCGCTAACGCCAGCCACCCGCGCTCCCGGGCCGCGCGACTCAAGAAGCCGGCAAGGGTAGGCACGGAGCACGCCACGGCCCTCCTCCCAGGCGGCGGCAGGCGCCCAGGTCCCGCTGCCGCCACTCACCCGCACGCACCCGCCGGGGACGAGAAGGGAACCCTCCGGGGGAGGCGCTACCGCCAGCCACCCGCGCTCCCGGGCCGCGCGACTCAAGAAGCCGGCAAGGGTAGGCACGGAGCACGCCACGGCCCTCCTCCCAGGCGGCGGCAGGCGCCCAGGTCCCGCCGCCGCCGCCGCCGCCGCTCACCCGCAGGCACCCGCAGGGACGAGACGGGAACCTTCCGGGGGAGGCGCTACCGCCAGCCATCCGCGCTCCCGGGCCGCGCGACTCAAGAGCCGGCGCCGGGTAGGCACGGAGCACGCCACGGCCCTCCTCCCCGGACGGCGGCTAGCGTCCAGGAACCGCTGCCGCCACTCACCCGCACGCACCCGCCGGAACGGTTAGGGGGAGGCGCTAACGCCAGCCACCCGCGCTCCTGGGGCCGCGCGACTCAAGAGCCGGCACCGGGTAGGCACGGAGCACGCCGCGGCCCTCCTCCCCGAGTGTCG
>JAWDJE010000037.1:27500-30000 GCA_035047345.1 Bradypodion ventrale | reverse complement strand
GCGAATTCCACGAAGTTGTGCAAAGGCCCTCCTGGCCACGGTTGACAGCCACTCAGTCTTGCTAGGATTCAGCTGCAACCCGTTAGCCCCCGTCCAGACCCCCACAGCCTCCAGACACCCGGGCGGGACTTTGACAGCGTCGCTCGGGTCCCCACGGGCCGAGACGTGCCATCCGCGGACGGACTGACGGTACCGCACCCCGTGCGAACGGGCGATCTCTCTCGCCCACCCAGCGGTTTCATGCAGACGTTGAATAGGAGAGGAGAAAGCGCCCAGCCCTGAGGCGCCCCGGACCGTACCGGAGGAGCCTAGGGTAGGGCGGCTGGACCTCTCACTCTCCAACCACACCGACTGGGTCCGGCCCTCCAGGAACGAGGAAAACCGGGACGACACGGTGCCCCGGACCCCGCACCTTTTGAGCCGTCCCAGAAGGACACCGCGGTCGACGGTATCGAAAGCCGCCGAGAGGTCGAGGAGAGCAAGGACAGATGGATGACCACCATCCCCGCTCCCCTCAAAAGATCATCCACAAGCGCCACCGATGCGGTCTCCGTTACCGCGAGCAGGCCCGGGAGCCAGACCGAAAGGGGTCCAGATGATCCGCTTCATCCAGGACCCCGTGCAGCTGACGCGCCACCGCCCTCTCCGACAGACAGCCATGAAGCCGCCGGGGCGAGACGATCCGTCAGAAAGTAGGCTCATGACACCCAGCCGTGCATCTCGGCCCGCGGGGACCCCCCACCCCACCCCCAGTGATGCGGTCAATGGCCTATCCAGACGTCTGGAAGCTGTCGGGGTCTGTCTGGTTGGGGGACGGCGGGCTACGACCGAATCCCTCCAAGACTGAGTGGGCTATGGATAGGGGCCCCCGCGTTATCCAGGGAGGGAGCTGCCAACTTTAGAACATAAGAACATAAGAACAGCCTTGCTGGAACAGGCCACAGCCCATCCAGTCCAGCATTCTGTCTCACACAGTGGCTCACCATTTCCTTCAGGGTATTCCCAAGGAGATGCCTTCACCTGCTTAGGATTCCCTGGAAATGGCATTGAGAGATATCCTGCCTATCTCTCCAACCCGGAGGTTGTCCTTAGGTAGCCATAATTATAGCCATTGATAGCCTTGTCCTCCATGAACTTGTCTAATCCTTTCTTAAAGCTGTGAAGACTGACAGCTGTCACCACTTCTTCTGGCAGGGAGTTCCATAGACCAGTAATGCTCTGGGTGAAAAAAGTACTTTCTCTTATTTGTTTGAGAACTAGTACCCAAAAGTTTCATGGAGTGTCCCCTAGTTCTAGTGTTGTGCGATAGGGAAAACAGTTTTTCCTTATCTACCTTGTCCACACCGTGCATGATTTTATACACTTCAATCAGGTCACCTCTTAGACGCCGTCGTTCAAGAGTGAAAAGGCCCAAACGTTGCAGCCTCAGATGGTAAGGAAGGTGTTCCAGTCCCCTAATCATTCTGGTTGCCCTCCTCTGTACTTTCTCCAACTCCATAATATCCTTCTGGAGGTATGGCGACCAGAACTGTACACAATATTCCAGATGGGGCCTCACCATAGATTTATAAAGAGGCAAAATGACACTTGCTGACTTATTTTCTATACCCTTCCTAATGATCCCTAACGTTGAGTTTGCTTTTTTCACTGCTGAGGCACACTGGGTTGACACCTTCATTGAGCTGTCCACCAGGACACCAAGGTCCCTTTCCTGGTTTGTCGCAGAGAGTTCAGACCCCATCAGTTTATAAATGTAATGGGGTTTTTTTTTGCCCCAACATGCATCACTCTGCACTTACTGATGTTGAAGCTCATTTGCCACTGTTTTGCCCGCTCCCCCAGTGTCAAGAGATCCCTCTGGAGCTCTTCACAATCTCTCACAGTTTTCACTACCCTGTATAATTTAGTGTCGTCAGCAAATTTGGCTACCTTGCTTTTTACTCCTACCTCTAGATCATTTATGAAGAGGTTGAAAAGCAGGGGTCCCAGTACTGAACCTTGGGGGACCCCACTCTTTACTTCCCTCCACTTGGCGAAGTGTCCATTTAGTGCTACCCTCTGTTTCCTGTCCCTTAGCCAGTTGCTGATCCAGGACAAGACCTGTCCCTATATTCCATGACTGGTAAGTTTATTCAAGAGCCTTTGGTGTGGGACCTTGTCAAAAGCCTTCTGAAAGTCCAGATAAACAATGCCAACTGGATCCCCCTTATCCACATGCTTGTTGACACTCTCAAACTTTGGTCTCGGATGGGGCTGCTTTCCACTTCGAAAGCGACTTCGAAAGCAAAAAAGGCACAGCCATCGCACCCGTACGCCGCCCCGTACTGCTTGGCGCACTCTCCGGGCAGCGGAGAGAGCGATTAGCATTTCGCCTCCGACACGCCCGGGTACTCGTTCGACAGACCTCCTCAGAAGGACGGAAGCCCGAGTCAGCCTCGGCGGGCCTCGGTCAGGATCAAACGCGCACCCTTCTGCCTGCGGTGCAGCATCAGGGGGTGGG
>JAWDJE010000037.1:12500-15000 GCA_035047345.1 Bradypodion ventrale | reverse complement strand
CGGGGCGAGACGATCCGTCAGAAAGTAGGCTCATGACACCCAGCCGTGCATCTCGGCCCGCGGGGACCCCCCACCCCACCCCCAGTGATGCGGTCAATGGCCTATCCAGACGTCTGGAAGCTGTCGGGGTCTGTCTGGTTGGGGGACGGCGGGCTACGACCGAATCCCTCCAAGACTGAGTGGGCTATGGATAGGGGCCCCCGCGTTATCCAGGGAGGGAGCTGCCAACTTTAGAACATAAGAACATAAGAACAGCCTTGCTGGAACAGGCCACAGCCCATCCAGTCCAGCATTCTGTCTCACACAGTGGCTCACCATTTCCTTCAGGGTATTCCCAAGGAGATGCCTTCACCTGCTTAGGATTCCCTGGAAATGGCATTGAGAGATATCCTGCCTATCTCTCCAACCCGGAGGTTGTCCTTAGGTAGCCATAATTATAGCCATTGATAGCCTTGTCCTCCATGAACTTGTCTAATCCTTTCTTAAAGCTGTGAAGACTGACAGCTGTCACCACTTCTTCTGGCAGGGAGTTCCATAGACCAGTAATGCTCTGGGTGAAAAAAGTACTTTCTCTTATTTGTTTGAGAACTAGTACCCAAAAGTTTCATGGAGTGTCCCCTAGTTCTAGTGTTGTGCGATAGGGAAAACAGTTTTTCCTTATCTACCTTGTCCACACCGTGCATGATTTTATACACTTCAATCAGGTCACCTCTTAGACGCCGTCGTTCAAGAGTGAAAAGGCCCAAACGTTGCAGCCTCAGATGGTAAGGAAGGTGTTCCAGTCCCCTAATCATTCTGGTTGCCCTCCTCTGTACTTTCTCCAACTCCATAATATCCTTCTGGAGGTATGGCGACCAGAACTGTACACAATATTCCAGATGGGGCCTCACCATAGATTTATAAAGAGGCAAAATGACACTTGCTGACTTATTTTCTATACCCTTCCTAATGATCCCTAACGTTGAGTTTGCTTTTTTCACTGCTGAGGCACACTGGGTTGACACCTTCATTGAGCTGTCCACCAGGACACCAAGGTCCCTTTCCTGGTTTGTCGCAGAGAGTTCAGACCCCATCAGTTTATAAATGTAATGGGGGTTTTTTTTTGCCCCAACATGCATCACTCTGCACTTACTGATGTTGAAGCTCATTTGCCACTGTTTTGCCCGCTCCCCCAGTGTCAAGAGATCCCTCTGGAGCTCTTCACAATCTCTCACAGTTTTCACTACCCTGTATAATTTAGTGTCGTCAGCAAATTTGGCTACCTTGCTTTTTACTCCTACCTCTAGATCATTTATGAAGAGGTTGAAAAGCAGGGGTCCCAGTACTGAACCTTGGGGGACCCCACTCTTTACTTCCCTCCACTTGGCGAAGTGTCCATTTAGTGCTACCCTCTGTTTCCTGTCCCTTAGCCAGTTGCTGATCCAGGACAAGACCTGTCCCTATATTCCATGACTGGTAAGTTTATTCAAGAGCCTTTGGTGTGGGACCTTGTCAAAAGCCTTCTGAAAGTCCAGATAAACAATGCCAACTGGATCCCCCTTATCCACATGCTTGTTGACACTCTCAAACTTTGGTCTCGGATGGGGCTGCTTTCCACTTCGAAAGCGACTTCGAAAGCAAAAAAGGCACAGCCATCGCACCCGTACGCCGCCCCGTACTGCTTGGCGCACTCTCCGGGCAGCGGAGAGAGCGATTAGCATTTCGCCTCCGACACGCCCGGGTACTCGTTCGACAGACCTCCTCAGAAGGACGGAAGCCCGAGTCAGCCTCGGCGGGCCTCGGTCAGGATCAAACGCGCACCCTTCTGCCTGCGGTGCAGCATCAGGGGGTGGGGGCAAGGGTAGGCACGGAGCACGCCACGGCCCTCCTCCCGAGCGGCGGGTATCCCCCATGAACCGCTGCCGTCACTCACCCGCACGCACCCGCCGGAACGGTAAGGCAACCCACCGGGGGGAGGCGCTAACGCCAGCCACCCGCGCTCCCGGGCCGCGCGACTCAAGAAGCCGGCAAGGGTAGGCACGGAGCACGCCACGGCCCTCCTCCCAGGCGGCGGCAGGCGCCCAGGTCCCGCTGCCGCCACTCACCCGCACGCACCCGCCGGGGACGAGAAGGGAACCCTCCGGGGGAGGCGCTACCGCCAGCCACCCGCGCTCCCGGGCCGCGCGACTCAAGAAGCCGGCAAGGGTAGGCACGGAGCACGCCACGGCCCTCCTCCCAGGCGGCGGCAGGCGCCCAGGTCCCGCCGCCGCCGCCGCCGCCGCTCACCCGCAGGCACCCGCAGGGACGAGACGGGAACCTTCCGGGGGAGGCGCTACCGCCAGCCATCCGCGCTCCCGGGCCGCGCGACTCAAGAGCCGGCGCCGGGTAGGCACGGAGCACGCCACGGCCCTCCTCCCCGGACGGCGGCTAGCGTCCAGGAACCGCTGCCGCCACTCACCCGCACGCACCCGCCGGAACGGTTAGGGGGAGGCGCTAACGCCAGCCACCCGCGCTCCTGGGG